>CM055271.1:28046072-28646072 GCA_029237695.1 Conchocele bisecta | reverse complement strand
TTTACTATCTCTTTTACAGGGTCTATAAACATTTACAATCAAGTCACAGGTGAAGCCGTAAATATTTACAAGTCAAGTATAATGGGACCTATTACTTTTACTGTCATCCATGATTATTTTATGACCTTTTCAAGTCACCATTGTTGATTGGTTCCCATTGTGGTCCCCAGCTCAATCAATAGTGATATCAGATTTCAGGTACCCGGCATATTGTCATTATTAGTATTAGTTAATAATTAATATATTAAACTATTATTTGTCTGTTCCATGAGAAAATGAGTCCTAATGTGATAACTTCAACTCTTAACTTACAATGGTGAACTAATGTGCGTCGTCTGCATTTCCATTTTACTCTTCACAAAACATGGATTGGCAGCACGTTAGAATCATTTCCAATGTAAATGATTCTAAAGTGTTGTCAAACCATGTTTTATTGTGAAAGAGGACAAAATATAAAATAACAGCAGACGACATTTTTTCGTTTCCCGCCTTATAAGGGTTGATGATTTTCAAGAGTTTGAGCATTTTCATTGGCCACAAGTATCCACATCCAAGCTCATGGCAATACAAGAGTTCATACATGAGCGACGTTTTATTTTCCACTATATTGTTATTTGGGCGTTACGTAACTGATTTTTGTCGCGCCCGCTTGCGGACAGTGTGATATAGTCGGGACATTAGCGTCAGTACGTACATTCGTAAAGTTTGGGGTTAAAGTTTTTGGAAAGTTTTTTGGTATACAATGTACTATCAAAGCCTCGGTGGGCGCGACATGCGGCCCACGGCCATCTGGTTATTTGAATAGCCAAAAAAAGAATGCATGTGACCAATGGCGTACACTTATGTTGACACTGTGTCCTTAATTCTCTTGCTGTCCAAACATTTATTTTTATCAGACACAAATCAACCCTCAACCAATATACCTACCCCATCCTCAACCAATATACATACCCCCTCCTCAACCAATATACCTACCCCATCCTCAACCAATATCCATACCCCCTCCTCAACCAATATACCTACCCCCTCCTCAACCAATATACATACCCCCTCCTCAACCTGGATATTACTTGTAGTATGTCATTCACTATTCCAGCTATGTACAATTAAGTAGGTCTAAAAGGTGATAATTATATTTCAGTCCAGGTGCAACATCGTTATCTATACAGACATACATGCTGATCCAGTCTCCATTGATTCTGGTCAGCCACCAGAGATATAGACTTCATTAACAGATTTCTGTTCTATGATAAACATACCTTATTTACTCAGAATGTGTGGAAAGTTTCACAAGTAGAGTGGTTTTATTGGCTAGTTTTCCTCTATGTGATAACCATTGCTTAGTTACGGAGAACTTGGTGGAAATTATACGAATCCAGAAGAATGAGTAGGCCTTTTAACCGCGTTTCTTCCAATTCTAAATTGTGTGCATGTAAGTTGAGTTTGTTGTTGTTGTTTCTATAGCTGTGTATTTAACCCTTACAGTGCTGAATTCAATTGTGTTGTCTGCTGATTGCTATTTATTTTCCATTTTCTCATAACAAAAACATGTTTGGCAGCACTTTGTAATCATTTCCAGGCAGCACTCTGTAATCATTTCCATTGGAAATGATTCTAAAGTACTGCCAAACCATGTTTTATTGAGAAAATATACAAATATGATACAACAGCAGACGATAATTTTCATTTCCCGCATTCTAAGGGTTAAATGCTCCCTTGGACGACAGTCTGGGGAATTATAAATTGCTCTTGTTTGTTCATCTGTCATCATTGCTTTTCCATTTCATCTACTTCATCCAGTGTACACCACATGTAACATACTATTTTACTATTAATTTCCTCTTCATCTAAATTGCTTGGCCTAAATGATACTCTTTTGTGTTGGTGGGTCGTTAAGCACCATTCCATTCCATTCCATTCATCCGGTGTACATAGGAACCTCTCTAAACTGGGGCCCGTTTCGCTAAGCTTCGTACGTCTAAAATGTTCGTAAGTGCAAATTTAGCATCGTCTGAAAATTTCAATAATTGATGGATTTACATTTATTGAACATAGGCTGCATATTGCAGCCTATGTTCAATAAATGTAAATCCAATAATTGTTTACAAGAAAACATTGTTAATGTGAACATAGACTATCATAATTTTGCACTTACAAAGTTTAGTGAAACGGCCCCCTGGACACCTTGGGTGTCTAATTGAGAGTTTCCACTGTATCTGTAATTAAAAATTCATATTTTTGACATTTCAATAATCCTTGCACCTATCTGTTACAGCTGGTGGCATCTTGATTGACGATGAGGGAATCGTTCGTGATGACTTTGACCTTCTGAGCAAGCATGGCAGTTCTACTCATTGGACCGACTCGGGATTAGGGGGAGATAAACAGTCCAGCACACCATCAACATTACGACAGCTAGACCTACAATCCTACCCCAGTTACGAAGATATTCACAATTTTGATGAAAGCAACGTGAACATCAGTGACCTCGAAGCATCTAAGGATGATCTTAGTTTCGATGGTGATTATGATCGCGAACGCGGGATATTCGGCGAAGCGGAAGTTCCCAACGTACAAATAAAGGGAGGTAATCGAAGCGAACTTAGTAGTCGGAGTAGTTTTGAGCATTCGCTGAATTTCGATGAACCGTTTAGTCAGGAGAGAGACAAAAGTGGGAATCAGGATTTATTTGGTGAGGAGTATTACCGACAGTTACAGGAGCTTGGGGTTCTTGTGGATGAAGATGAGTTTATGAACCAGAAAGGTTCCCTGCAGGAGTACGAAACATTGGAGAGTCAGTACAGCAGCCACGATTATACTGACGATGGTAGTGGGTTTCTACGACATGATACGGTCACGCCAACACGCGATTCCGTAGACATTGATATGCCCAATGATATTAGTCACGATTCTAGGAATTATGCAAATGAGAGCCATGACACTACCGATAATGATGGATTCCAGTTGGAAAATGAACTGAAAATAAGGACACGACCAAATACCGCTAGTTCAACGCGAACGATCAGTAGTCGATCATTTCCAGAAATTTCACCAGAGGAAGCATTGGAATTGTATACAGAGCGAGTACAACTAACGGACAACGATGCTTCAAGCATAGACTTCGAACATTCCCAGAAAACAGCGGAGAATGATGATGATGAGATATATTTTATGGAAAGTCAAAGCCAGGCGAGCGATGGCGACCACCCCAAACCTGCCAAACTGCCCGCATATGACAACGAGAACGTGCCGTCATTGACACTGAGGCCACCGAGGCGTGAGGGAAGCCGATCGTTAACTCCGCAGAATCAGTTCCGTCGTGCTATTAATCACGACGATTCCAGAAGTAGTGATTCACGCTCGGCAACTCCTCAAGCGGACAATGGCTACATCAGCCCCTCTGATAAGTTTGACTCGTTTACACAAGTTACTCGCCTAGACTCCAATACACGCACCCAAAGTAACACCGATTCCAACCGACCAGATTCAGCATTGAGTGACGACAGATCAAGTTCACCAGAGAACCTGCCTGTTAGACCAACAGCAAGAAAAGCTCAAAAGGCAGCATTACCACATGCACGATCTGAGGAAAGCTTTTTCAACATGACTGATGAAGGAAGCCCAAAGCGCGCCGAGAAGGGACCGAAACGTCTCCTTCCGAAACCGTCGCAAGGCGAAGTGAGCCAGTCGTTTAAAATTAAGAGTAAAAGTACTACAAACATTGCAGCTATGGGGCCAGTGAAACCAACACACATGTCATTGTCGGAGATACAAGCACACGGCCTGGAGAATCCAGAACTAGAACTCCTTGATCAGAGCGAGCCGAAGAGTGGTTCATCCGACGTTCCGAAAGGAGAACTTTCGAAGAAACTTAAACAAGAATCGAGCAAACGACAACAAGCGACACAACTCGTCCAGCAACTACAACATGATTATGATAAACTTCTATCGAAATACGCCTTGGCGGAGTTGACGATCGACCAAATGCGGCTGGGCGCGAAGATCACTCTCCATACGAACTCGCCGACCCCGAGCCAAGCTACGAGCGGGTCTCTGCAGTCGGCACAGCAGCTACAACTGCTGCAGTTGGCGGTGGCACAGAGGGGCGTTCCAGCAGCATCGCCAATGCAGGGCAGCAATAACAGCATCTTTTTTCCTGGTAAGTCTTCATTTTGATAGACAGTATAACACTTCTGTCCTGTCAGTTTAGCTGCATCTTCATTCCAGGTAAGTTTGCCTATGTAATGATAGCATGTTGACATTCCGTCTACTTTCAATTGAACGTGTCTCTGGAATAAGGGGTCAGCGAAATTAGGGAAGTATTAATAGCGTCTTTTCTTTTAATCTTCACTTATAATGATAATATTTTGACAGATTGTGCACTACTGCCCTTTCAGTTGAAGGTATCAGTAGAAGAAGAGGGCCATGAGGGAATTAGTCCCCTTCTTCCACCGACCCCTTCAATTCATCAATCATGTTACAATGTCAACCATATTCTGCCTTCAATGACATAGCCAAGGGGGCGGGGGTTGGGAGGGGGCTGAATTATTGCTTTGCTCTTGCAGTTCCATCCTTAACACTTTTCATGCTGAGGATATACGCCATTATGTTTGCGGAAAATCCTAAATAATTGCTTTATATGCGCTCAGAATTATATGTCGTGACCACCATATGAACCATCTCGATGAGACGGTTCAAATAAGTAGTCACAACATATACTCATTGAGAAAAAACAATAATGAAAATAAAATATTTAATAAATTTCATACCAATAAAGGTGTATTCTGAAAGCAATGGGTTAAATTCATTTGTACATCAATCTCTTCATGTGTCAGTTCATCCGTGGTCATGACCGTTGAAGGTTACACATACCTATTTTCAGTCCGGATCAGGACACTTGTCTTTCAGTGCTGAAAGTTTGTTTATTGTAATTTCAAAGCTGGTTGTCTGTACATGACGTTCTGTTGAATGGATGAAAAATCCCAATCATTCAATCCTGATCTCAACTGTTGCTTAGATGTTAACTCTTTGACGCTAGCGGCGAAAATATCCGCCAAACTAATTAGGAGTATATGTTTTATTTCTCTCTGTAAATATGTCTTGAAATTTCATTAGAATTGAGTCTTGAGGAACTCAATTCTAATGAAATTCCAAGACATATTCATGATATTTACGGGGAGAAATACAAGAAAATATGATGAATTTTTGTCCGCTAGTTTTGAACTATTTATAGCCCACAAGTTTCCCAGCATGCAAAGAGTTAAACCCTTTCACCAGGGATGGGCCTTGGCCCAGGTGATATGGCAATATACATCAACACTGGAGCTTCTGAATTCAATCCTCACCCTAGGCGTGAAAAATACTTTCATAGTATTCCATCCCACTGATCTGTTGGATGAGACTTTAAACTGTGGTCCCGTCTCTATATGACCTTAGCTGTTGCTGGGACGTTTAACTCATTAACTTTCAGTAAACCCTTTCACCATGTTTGCTAGTAAAATAATACTACACTCGGTCTTCCTTTTCATTTCATATATTTTCGTTAATTATATGATTAGGATTCTTGAAATATTCAGAAGTATTTATCGTTGGGTTTAAGTTATCTATAGATCAATACTGCAGTAGTTTGTTTAACCTTTTCAACACCTCAGGCCTGTACAGTGGTATTGGCAAAAAATGTAGATCCAGATGAGCCGGCTCATGACGAGCCGTCTCATCAGGATCTGCACTTTTTGCAAGTAATTTTACTTTTCATAAATGGACTAGTCTGAAAACTATTTTGTGACGGTTGAAATGGTTGCAAAATTAATCCATTCCAGTTACTCAGGGGTGAAAGGGTTAAAATCAATACGAATTTGAGCGGTAAATTCTATAGCGTTCAACACATTCAGACAGAGATATATCTCTGCAGATTACGTTTTGTGTAGATATATAATCCTGATCACAATACATTGTAGTACTGTATAAGCCAGTATATGACAATAATACACTTCTTACACTTCTTACGCTGTTTTGTTTTTTTTACCAAATTTATTTTACAATCGTAGTATTTGATGATTTTTATCATAAATTATATCACGCATTGTGTCTGAGCACATGCAGAATATAATTATGGATATTGGGTAATATATGCAAACTTCTGACACCATTCAAGCTTAACCCTTAAAAGGCCGAAACCGAAAATTGTTGTCTCCTGTTGTTTCATATTTTGCTTTCATTCACATTAAAAACAAGGTGTGACAACTCATAAATATGATTTGTCAGTACTTTATAGATTGGAAATGGTTCTAAAGTATTGACAAAACCATATTTTTCATTAGACAAATGGAAAATTTATAAGCAGAAATAGCAGGCGGAAATTGGGCCGGGAAAAGGCTTATTTAGCATTTTAATGGTTAATTATAGTTTCTTGATGCGTGTCAGGCATGCATCAAAGCATATTATCTTGTGTATTCATATATCTATTGTGAGATAAACTGCCTACTGTTATCCTGTAATTGTAACGCGTCTAATCTCCGATTTAATGTCCCTAGAAGAGAGGCATACAGAAGCATTGTGGGGGTTAAATGAGGCAATAAATGTATGACAAGCATTACTTGCTGAAGACAAATTTATTAGCCGTTTCAACACTACAGACCTCTTTAGCTGTGTTTGCAAACAGTGTAGATCCAGATGAGCCGGCTCGTAACGAGCCGTCTCATCAGGATCGGCACTTTTTGTCGCGCCCGCTTGCGTCACGATACAGCACGATATAGTCGGCACATTAGCGTACTTACGTCAGAGGTTAATTTTTTTTGGTATACTATCAAAGCCTCGGCAGGCGCGACATGCATGCCATCTAGTTGAAAGTAATTTTAATATTTTTAAGATTTTTTAGCATATCATACTCCATTCCAGTTACTTAGGCGTGAAAGGGTTAAAGCATTTTTACCGAGATACCATTCATAATACCGTAATATTAAGTATCTTGATGTCTTGGTGTCCACCCTCGCATGATGCATGCATCTGATAATTTGGTTTATCTCAATTTTCTAATGATAATTTTCAGTATCATATAGTCACCACTCCTTGAGTGATTGACTTGTTGCTTCAGATACATATTAACCACACACAGATATATGCACAGCGAATACCAAATACAATCATGCTGCCTACTGATCGGATGTCAATGTCACAAGATAATTAAAATATGGTATCTTACATGAGTGATGAATTTAATTTTCTATGTGTAACACAAGTATATGATTTCATAGTGGTACAAGTATACTGATTTCATGTGGTAACACAAGTATAGATTTCTTGTTAACATATAATGATTTCATATGTAGAACACAAGTACGATTTCATGTGGTAACAGTATATTTTTGTTAACACAAGTATATGTTTCATGGTAACACAAGTAGTTTCATATGTTGGAACCAAGTATACGATTTCATTGTTAACACAATATATGTTTTCATATGTGTAACACAAGTAACTGATTTCAATGTGTAACACAATATCTGATTTCATTTGGTAACACAAGTATATGATTTTTTATTGTACAAGTACGTTTTCATATGGTAACACAATTATGATTTATTGGAAACAATATAACTGATTTCATGTGGTAACACAAGTATATGATTTTCATTGGTAACACAAAGTATACGATTTCATATGTACAAGTATACTATTTCATATGTAGTAACACAATATACTGATTTATATGTGTACAATATATGATTTCATATGTGTAACACAAGTATCGATATGTGTAACCAAGTTATCTGATAGAGTAACAAATATGTAGAACACAAGTATACTGATTTCATATGTTAACCAAGTATACTGTTTCATATGTAGTAACACAAGACGATTTATAGTGGTAACAGTATATGATTTATATGAGTAACACAAGTATCTGATTTCATATTGGTAACACCAATATACTGATTTCAAGTATAACACAATATATGATTTCTATGTATTAACCACAATTATGATTTCTATGTGGTAACACAAGTATATGTTCTAGTGTAACACAAGTACTGATTTCATGTGGTAACACAAGTATACTGATTTCATGAGTAACACAATATATGATTTCATTAGTAACACAAATACTGATTTCATAGTGGTACAATATGATTTCATATGTGGAACACAAGTATATGATTTCATGTGTACAAGTAGATTTCTATGTGGTAACACAAGTATCTGATTATGTAGTAACACAAGTATACTGATTTATATGTTGTACAAGTACTGTTTAATGTGGTCAAGTATTCTGATTTCTTATGTAGAACACAAGTATACTGATTTCATATGGTAACATATGATTTCCTTGTATAACCAAATAACTGATTTCATATGTAGTACAAGTACTGATTTCATATGTGGTAACACAAGTACTGATTTATATGTTAACACAAGATACTGATTTCATGGACAAGTATATGATTTCATATGGTAACACAAGTTCGATTTCTATGTAGTAACACAAGTAGATTTCATATGAGTACAAGTTACTGATTTCATATGGTAACACAATATACTGATTTCATATGTGTAACAAAGATACTGATTTATGTGTAACACAAGTATACTGATTTCTATGTGGTACAATATAGATTTCATTGTAACACAAGTATGATTTCATTGTCACAAGTATACTGATTTCATATTGAAACAGTACTGATTTCATATGTGGTAACACAAGTATACTGATTTATATGTAACTAAGACTGATTTCATTATGTGTAACACATACTGATTTCATATGTTTATAACCAAGTATATGATTTTAGTGTAACACAAGTATACTGATTTTCATATGGTCAAGTATATGTGTATACAATATACTGATTTCATATGTGGTAACACAAGTATACTGATTTCATATGTGGTAACACAAGTATACTGATTTCATATGTGGTAACACAAGTATACTGATTTCATATGTGGTACAAATACTGATTTCATGTATGTATACTAAACACGATACTGATTTCATGTGGTAACACAAGTATACTGATTTCATATGTGGTAAACACAATTATAACTGACATATGTAGTACAATATACTGATTTCATATGTGAACTCAAGTAACTGATTTACATATGTGGTAACATATACTGATTTCATATGAGTAACACAAGTATATTTCGGATTTATCATGTGGTAACACAAGTATACTGATTTCATATGTGGTAACACAAGTATACTGATTTCATATGTGGTAACACAAGTATACTGATTTCATATGTAGTAACACAAGTATACTGATTTCATATGGTATAACACAAGTATACTGATTTCATATGTGGTAACACAAGTATACTGATTTCATATGTGTAATCAAGTATACTGATTTCTATGTGTAACACAATATACTGATTTCATAGTTAACACAATAGTTTCTTTATAAACACAAGGTATACTTTTTTTATTTCATGTAGTAATACTGATTTCATATGTGGTAACACAATTACGATTTCATATGTGTAACACAATATACTGAATTGGTAACACAAATACTGATTTCATATGGTAACACAAGTACTGATTTCTATGTAACACAAGTATATGATTTCATATGTATAACACAAGTACTGATTTCTATTATAACACAAATACTGATTTCATATGTGAACAAAGTATACTGATTTCATATGATAACACAAGTATACTTGATTTCATATGTAGTAACACAAGTATACTGATTTCATATGTGGTAACACAAGTATACTGATTTCATAAGGAACAAGGCATGATGACATATGGAACTTGTTTAATAAATATCATGTTATTATATCCTCTATATCTGATGAAAAATCAGCATTGGTATAATTAGAAGGTTGGCTTAGCTTTCTCCATGAAGTCATTTGTGTGTGTAAAAATAGGTATATCATATTCATACATCATCTTTATTTTTAATTTATCATATATACTTAGCTGATCGTACAATTTTAAATTATCTGTTCATCTGATTATTTGATACATTTTATACGATAGTGGAGGGGGCATTTAGTGTTACCCTTGTCCGTCCGTCCGGATACCATCTGTCCGTCTGTCCGGGGTCCATACGTCCATTCGTCCGTCCGTCTGTCTGTCCGGTCTGTCCGTCACTTCCCTTGGTCAATGTTTTTGCTTGAGCTTGTTTACTATCAAAGCAGTAGGTAGAGTATCCGTATTCTATGAACTCATTTTCTAGTTTCATCTCCCACATTATATTATCTACCATGCTTGGCCCTAAATGATACTCTTCCGTTTGAATGGGCCGCTAACACCATTCCATTCTATTATTAGAAGCAGCACTACGGACCTACTGGTACATGTGCCATGAACTTGTCACCATACATGTTTTAACCCTTAGACCAATATCTTATTTTTTTGTCGTCTGCTGTTTATTTTCTATTTTCCATTTTTATCATCAAAAACATGCTTTGTCAGCACTTTAGAATAATTTACAACATGGTTTGACAGCACTTCGGAATCATTTCCGTTGGAAATGATTCCGAAGTGCTGTCAAACCATGTTTTTATTGAGAAATAAGGCAAGATATAAAAGCAACAGCAGACGACAATCGTTGTGGGTAGCAGTCTAAGGGTTAAACTCTACCGGTATATGTGACTGTGACTGGTTTTACAACATGGTTTGACAGCACTTCAGAATCATGTCCATTGGAGTGCTGTCAAACCATGTTTTTATTGAGAAATAAGGCAAGATATAAAAGCAACAGCAGACAACAATTGTTGTGAGTAGCAGTCTATGGGTTAATAGTAAATATAGAAAAATGTTTTTATTGAGAAATAAGGCAAGATATAAAAGCAACAGCAGACAACAATTGTTGTGAGTAGCAGTCTATGGGTTAATAGTAAATATAGAAACATGTTTTTATTGAGAAATAAGGCAAGATATAAAAGCAGCAGCGGACAACAATGGTTGTGAGTAGCGGTCTAAGGGTTAAATCAGATTACCGTATATAGTTGGTCTTCAAGAGATGTTTTATAGAATGAAGTAGCGGCCTATTTATGAGTTGTGCAGCTCATTGTGTGAGTGTTAAAGATAAATTATGAACTGAAGTTCAGTTTGATAATACCGTAAGGTCTTCGAATGGTTACTATTCAAATCTTTTGTGTTTGAAATGTGTCATTTAAGTCCTTCACAAAGACTCTCTTACAAATATGCTAAATTATTCAGCATATAAAACACAAGAAGTCTGAACAGGAATTTGTAAAAATATTACCAGTATTTATGTCCTGTGAAACTGTTTTGAGTTCAAACAATTGGAGGATGTCTTTAAGATTTTCGAGTTGTGTGCATTTGTTTTTGTATAAGGATGTAAAAAGATTTAGAAGATGTTCTTCCTAAAGTACTAGAGACTGGATTAACCCTTAGACTGGTATCTTATCTTTTTTGTCGTCTGCTGTTTATTTTATATTTTTATCATCAAAAACATGCTTTGACAGCACTTTAGAATAATTTACAACATGCTTTGACAACACTTCAGAATCATTTCCATTGGAAATGATTCTGAAGTGCTGTCAAACCATGTTTTTATTCAGAAATAAGGCAAGATATAAAAACAACAGCAGACGACAATTGTTGTAAGTAGCGGTCTAAGGGTCAAGAATAATGGAAATGCACCACAGATAAGGGTAACAAGTCCTCTGAAACGCATGGATTTAGATTTGTGAAAGTTCACTGAATCTGTTAAGTATTAAGTAGTACAAGAAATATGAATCCTGAGACAGCTTTCCTGTCTGTGTTTTCATCCTCGTGTAAACATTCAATGGAAGTATGACACTCAATGACAGACCATTGCCTGGAGACTTTATATTGATACAGTTTTGTGTTGTAGAATAGACTATTTTGCTTTGAGAATCCCAGCATCATACATAGTTACTTCCAATCATTGCAGGATGTTACCGCAACTGTAGTCTGGTAATGGTATCTCTCACATAGAGAGACTTTAACCCTTTCAACACCAAGTAACTTAATAGGATGTTCCATGCCAATGTTTCACGCTATTTCATTAATTTTGTTCATTCAAATTATCCCATTCTTCTAAAAGGGTAATCTGTACGACGTTTAAAATTATTAACAAACAGTGGAGATCCTGATGAGACGGCTCGTTACGAGCCGGCTCATCTGGATCTGCACTGTTTGCAAACATTGTCTCTATAGAGGTCTGTGGTGTTGAAAGGGTTAACCCTTAGACTGCTACTCACAACAATAGTCGTCTGCTGTTGTTTTTATATCTTGCCTTCTTTCTCGATAAAAACATGTTTTGACAGAACTTCAGAGTCAAAGCATGTTGTAAATTATTCTAAAGTGCTGTCGAAGCATGTTTTTGATGATAAAAATGGAAAATAGAAAATAACAGCAGTACAAAAAAATAAGATAGTGGTCTAAGGGTTAAGAGAGACTTTAACACCTTCAACAACATTTACTAAGTCATCTATTGACACATCTTCACGAGGATGATTTTCTGCTAGTGCATTCCAGTGTCGTCCATAGTTATTTCCAATCATTGCGGGATGAAACTGCAACTCCAGTTTGGAACCTGTGTCTCTCTCGTTAGACTTTAACAACTTCAACAACAGTTACTAAAGTCATCTATTGACACATCTTCACGAGGATCATTTTCTGCTAGTGCGTACCAGTGTCATCCATGTTCATCTCCAATCAGGCGGGAAATGTAGTAACCCTGTTTGAAAATGGCTATAGCATCCACAGCCCATTGGTCCTATACTCCATAGAGGAGGTGCCACGGGAATTGGAGGATGGGATTTCTATTAGATCTTTCTCCATTCGATCAGGTTTGTTGTCTTCAGATTTGAGTTGTTTTTATACACACATTTGCAAAACGTGACAATATTATATTATGCATGGTGTTGTCTGTCCGTCCGTACTTTGCAGTTTTCCACCAGGTCATCTTGCATACCTGACCACCATCACGTGACGCAGTGCGTAGTTCAAACATCACTCAACCTCAAATTCTTATGCCGTTATCAACTCTGAAATTCCCATTTTTGGCATGTACGGCGAGCTAGTCCTACATTAGATACAATAATTCGACTCCGATATGTTACCGCGTGAGGTATGGAGCGGGGTAGCAATTTTGTTTCTAGTCCTACATGTGAAACTAACCGATGGCTTGAGCATACTAAGATGGCAACACAATGCACCATATAGCATACACACACTAACAAGACCACATTCAGATTTAGTCAATACATGTATCCCATCACCCTCAGGAAGCAGGGGGCCATTTCACTAAACTTCCTACGACTAAAATGTTCGTAAGTGCAAAATTATGATAGTCTGTAAATTTCACATTAACAATGTTTTCTTGTAAACAATTGTTGGATTTACATTTATTGAGCATAGGCTGCATATGCAGCCTATGCTCAATAAATGTAAATCCATCAATTGAAATTTACAGACGATCCTAAATTTGCACTTACGAATATTTTAGTCATACGAAGTTTAGTTAAACGGGTCCCAGATCTCTTTGAAACCAATTGTAATTTTCTATGAAATATGTCCTTAACTGGGCAGCAGGTGGCAGTATGTGAAGGGTAAATTTAACTTTATTCTAATTTCAGGCTGAATATATAGTTATTCTGTAAATGGCTCCCCACCCCCCATCAATATCAAAACAGGTGAAATAAACCGACTTAAAATGACCTTAGCTGTTGACTGGCTAATTAATCACCATTAAATAAATAAAAAAATAACTCCTTAACTGTGAATCTTACTGGGGTTCACATCTGGGGCCATTTGATCTGGTGTAGTAATCTTTACTAGAAACAATTATAATTAACAGTTACGTGTACTACATAAACACAATAAAGGGAGTTAGTTATCTTGAATGAGTTAATATAGCGCTGACTACAACCCATTGTCTCTATATTCACGCTGGTATCTGAATTTAGAGATTTTAGTCAAAACAATGGTGCCTGCTTGTCAGATAAACGTCGTAAACGAGTCGCGACAATACGTGTCTGCAAACACAGGCGTGGCGTGCCATAAATAGTAACGGGAGACAAAATGGAGTTTTATTTACTTTTTTTACCAGTTCAGCAACTGGTCATCTAGATTCTTGTTTATTCTGATACAGATCTGATTTGTTTTTGGAGGAATATTTTTCAGAATCAGTGTAGCCTCGGATCAGCCTGCGCATCCACGGGATGCGCAGGCTGATCTGAGGCTACACTGGTCGCTAATAAATAAAGGGCCTTTTCGTGTGGCTAATCACACATAGTATGACAAGGTGTTCATGCATGTTTATTTCATTGAGTTTCGATGACTCATAACTTTTTCTTTTTTTCGGTCATTGTGATCTATTATTGTACATGTGATTATGCTTTATTTGTACAACAAGACTTATTGTTTTTGTAATGCTGCATGCCTTTGAAAAGGCTTCCGTTTGTTTACTGTATTCCATATGTATTTGTAGTTCACATATACTGCCATCCGGTCCAAGGTCAAGGTCGAATATATGTTTTTTCTTTATTGCACATTGTTTTGTCTTTCTGTCTGATGTTCACGATACTTACACATGCATATTAATATTGATCGGTAGAACTCTTAAGTCCCTCAAGGTCATGTGTGATGAAAATGAAAATACATTATTTATGTTCCAATGACTTCTCGATAGCTTGACTACTGTTTAGTCAACCTTTGTGTTTCTTACACATGCATCAACTATAGGAATCACGATTTGCCTAGTTTGGCCCTCAGGTACGTTTTTATCTTTGGCTCTTTAGTTACCTGGGAGTTGAATTGGATGATTGCCCATTATAAAAGTAGTAAGTGCTGTCAAAGCATGTTGTAAATTATTCTAAAGTGCTGTCAAAGCATGTTTTTGATGATAAAAATTGGAAAATAGAAAATAAACAGCAGACGACAAAACATGTAAGATAGCGGTCTAAGGATTACCCTTCTCACAGTATTTGGCCACAATGTGTGTCTATATATGGATGGTGCTTTGTTTCACATACACCACACGTCTAAACATCCAAGGTCACTGAGGATATGTGTTCATTTTATTATCAAGGCTGCCATAGAAGTGATCAGCTTAGTGATAACGATGCCCTTATTATACCCCCCCCCCCACTGAACTTAACATCAGAGAAATATGTTATAACTTCTATTTCTTTCATCTAAAATGCTTAATATTTCACACATGCATTTCTGTAAGGCTCTACTACCATGCTGCGCCAAATCCAGACCATCCAACCCCCCGCTAATCCCAAGGTCAAGGTCAAATACTTGGTCTCTTTACAAAACTTAACATCTGAGAAATAATATTTCGCTTGTGCATTCCTCTAAGGTTGTACTATCATGCTTTGGCAAATTTACGTTCATGCCGCCCCCACTAAGCGCAGAGTCGAGGTCACAAGCCCACACACATGGAAATTTTTTACATGTTTAGGGGGGTATTCCATTAGCCTCGCTTACTGACCAATCTAGTTGGTGTTGTTAATATTACGTTATGACTACCGTTTGAATGGTCTTATTGAGATAATGCAAATTTGTAATATGCCATTACTTTCCGATGACACCATTGGAAAGAAAGAATAATGGTTTCCAAATATTTTTCTGCCCCGAAAGGCGTACTCCAATATATTAACATAAATATCGGGTTACAGTCAATTCAGGTTTAACTAATTAATTTTCAATATGTGACAATAGAAGTCGAAACATAGTACTCGTATAGCCTTTATTTATTATGCTGACACGAAGAAACATACACTAAGCTTGAAAATTGCCAATCTTTTTATGAAAGAATTTAAATGGATATCATCGTTTGCATATTGGCTGATAATGATATGAAGTGTGTAAATAGTTAATCATTGTAGGGGAAAATGGAACTTCGTACTGGTGTAGATCTAGATTTCTTTCAAACAGTTTGAGAATGAATACACCATATTCTGATGGGTATAGACACATGATATACGGTAGTTTGGTCCATGCATGCATGTTTGTCTGTATCGGACCGTGTAGCATTTTAAAGTTTTTGACTACCTAATATGTCTCTGCAACTGGATTCACAGAACGTAATGTGATTGTTTATCATCATCCATATTTTCATTCTACCAATGTGGTCCTTGTGTGTAAGGGTAGCATCAAATTAGCTGCATGTTTTCCGCTTTATTGGCAACAGGTTGCACTATATTGCTACACCAAAGTCAACCGTATAAATTTGCGTAATAGTATTTACATTTCGCGCACTAAAATATAGAAAAAACCTGCAGGGCGTTGACTTCATACTTCGCTAAATTGTTATTAAGAGACAGTTTTACAATATGACACAAAACATTACAATAAACTTACCTCATAAGGTGTGTATTAGTAAATTTCTTAGGTCACTCTCCATGAAGTAGATAGTAAACAAAGAACGCTTCAAATGCACATTTGGAAAGACTACTCAGTATTTACACTTATGTAATGCAGTGTAATGAAATGTAATTAGAGGTATGTAATTTTTTTGGCAAAATTTGTGTTAAAGTTTTTGCATAATTTGCATTAACCCTTACAATGCTGAATAAAAAATTGACGTCTGCTGTTTATTTTTTATTTCCATTTTTTCTCATCAAAAACATGGTTTGACAGCACTTTAGAATCATTTCCAACGGAAATGATTCTAAAATGCTGTCAAACCATGTTTTTATCAAATATGAGATCAAATATGACACAGCAGCAGACGACTATTTTTGGTTCCCCCACATTGTACGGGTTAAAGGTCTGCTTCTGTGTGCAGACATCGACCAGGGGAATCCATTAGCTGCTGATCTAGAATTACTTTGGTCGATCGTAAACTCAATAAAGAACATACGAGACATGCACGATTTTTCATGAAAAAAATATTTACAGAAACTGTGATACTTTCTGTGTAGACGACGTCAAAAATTGACATAATTTTCATACCAAATGGCTGTGTAAATTTCTGTAATTTACGGTAAATATTGTAAATTCTGTAAATATTTCCGTGAGATGGCACATGATCTTTGGTACAAAATCACATGACGTGTCTCATATTGTTGTAGCAGGAGATATATGGTGACATTGGTATACGCTCGCGTTTACAATCCTCAAATGATAGTGTGCGTGCGTGTCATCGATCAATTTATTGATTTAATAATTGTAAATGATTGGTAACAAATACCAATTGGGAAAAAAACATTTGATGTCAGAAGTAATTGACAAAATAATTATATTGGTCTTATTGGCTTTGAAATTAAAGGCACTATGTTTCTCGATCTAATTTTCAGACTTGTCCAAATTTTCTGGACTTGTTTTTAGCCACAGCTAGTACTACATTAATGAGGTTGTCATTGTGCTGAATATCTCAAATAGTTGCTCACAGTTGCTCACCCTTTCACCCCTAGAACTGGAATGGATTTTGATATGTTAATTTTGCAACCAATACAATCATCACAGAATGATCTTCAGACTAGTCCATTTACGAAAAGGGGTGCTTTTGCTCTCAAAAATATGAAAATTACTTGCAAAAAAGTGCAGATCCTGATGGATCTACAGTTTGCCAATACCACTGTACAGGTATGTAGTGTTGAATGGGTTAATTAAACTGGAGGGGAGTATCCAATCATAAATCTAAGAAAAACCTAATTGTGCTATACCTGTAGATGCCATTTTACTTGCCATTTTACTTTACCTCAATTGGTGCAAAATAGCAATGTTGTCATAAGAATTAAGCCACTTATCATATTGATATCTTCAAATGTAGATTTAAATTTCAAAGATCTTGTCGCTTTCAGTGTTGAATCTTTTCACAATATATTTAGAAAATTAATTGATGTTATTTTTCGAGTGAATGTGTTTTAGATAACAGTGTTACGGTACGTGTGAGAGGGGTATATCAGTGTGTATAAGTTATATGGATGTGCTTACTGGTAACATTTTATCCCTAATCTCTTAACCCATTACAGTATGAGGATTCACCATTTTACTTCTTGAAAAATTTAATTTTATTATGACTTGTTAGGAGTATATGTTGTTACCACTCATCTGAACCGTCTCATCGAGACGGTTCAGATGAATGGTGACAACATATATTTTCTTTATGTAAATTAAAAATTGAAAGAATACGAGAATAATTTATCCAATTACCAATCGTATGTCAACATTTTTTGTATGTTCAAAAACATATTTAGGATGTACATATTGGGTTATGAGATTGGCTTTAGAATTCATTGTTGCTTCATATGAGTAAACTATTATTCTATATTTAATCAATTTTGATTGTAAATTTTATACAACAGTGGAGGGCAATGGTATTATCGACAAGAAAAGTTGTATACCGTACTTTCAATTTGTATTAACTTTAATAATGATATTTAATCTTTCATTTTTAGCTTGTTTACTTTAGACAAGCATTTAATTTAAATAATATTTTATTAATACAAGCTTTTGAGTCTAATACCCAATACATGTACATGCTTTTACATATTTTCCAAGTTAGCCCATTAAAGACGGGATACAATTATAGTACATTGTAGTATGAAACTTTTTAGGCGGAAAAAATCCTGTTTTCTTTATTTAATCTCGAAAGTATATGTTGTTACCACTCATTTGAACCGTCTCCACGAGACGGTTCAGATGAGTGGTAACAACATATACTCCTAACGAGTCATAATAAAATTAAATTTTTCAAGAAGTAAAATGGTGAATCCTCAAGACAGTTCAAATGAGTGGTAACAACATATACATGTACCTTTATGGAGAAATAAACCAAATAATGAGATTTTTTCAACAAAAATTATCATATCCTTAGACTGAAATGGGTTAGAACACCTGTCTTATAATTACTAGTTGAATATGTATTGTAATCGTAATGCAAATTATGGTACCGGTAATTAGCAATTATCCTAGTGTACATATAATTACATGTTTCTTTTGGCCATAAAAAAAAAGTACTTTGGTACTCAGATATCGCAACGTCAGAAAAATCCCTACGCGTCATGGAGAAATAAAATCATACTGTAACTTCGCCACATGATCAATAAAAAACACTACCATGCAAAGATATCTTAAACCCAATCATGTCTGACGATTTTTCACATTTAAAGAGGTTATGGTAACTTTATGGAACAAATATGCATCTAACGACTTGAAAAAGAAATGTCCGAAACAAAATAAAAATGATATGTTAAAAAAATCCATCCTCGTGTTTCGGGTACTTTTTGTATGGTTGAGAGTAAATTGTCCAAGAGTGTTACAATATTTTCAATGTTATTTTTGCTTTTTTTTTTACATAATTATGTCTGTTGTCAGACCGTTATATATTAGTATCAACCAGTCGAAATGAGTGATAGAATCTTAGAGATTTTAATTATTCATAGCTGTGACTGGAGAAATGGGGCTTATCAGATTTGTGGCCAGTGTAGCTCCTGATCAATGAGCACACTTCTGTATACTGATAACGATCTATATTGCTTGTTAGAAGCAGGCCAGGGCGCCGTTTCACTAAACTTCGTAGGACTAAATTTGTTCGTAAGTGCAAAATTATGATAGTCTGTAAATTTCACATTAACAATGATTTCTTGTAAACAATTATTGGATTTACATTTATTGAGCATAGGCTGCATATGCAGCCTATGCTTAATAAATGTAAATCCATAAATTGAAATTTACAGAAGATCTTAAATTTGCACTTACGAACATTTTAGTCGTAAGTAGTTTAGTGAAACGGGTCCCGGCTGATCTGGACCTACACTAGTCGCAAACCCATAAGCCCCATTTCTCTAGATACAGCTACATTTGTGTAACATTCATGTTTGATACTAAAGTTGTCAAATTTCTTTTTTACAATTGGGTAAAATACGAGCTCGATAATAATATGTACATATGTATTTAACATTTTTGACCTATATTTATTGTGTCATTTTGTTCACCACAATTTGAAAGGAATAAATAATTTACTTAATTATTCCGGTCAAAGGAGTCACACGACTTTAAAAATATGTTTTCAATAATATTAACAAATATGACCCAATATCTAGAGCTCTGAATATTTGTTTCAATTTGCTAAAAATGCTGCTAATAAAAGGACTGAGCCTGTCAAATAACTACAATGTACTCGTAATTCTACGTACCGTATATTTAAACTGTACGTCATTTATTGTCATTTTACTGCAACAATTTTAAATGAGTGGGTAATTGGATAAATTATTCTCTAAATAATTTGGAAGAACAACTATGCAGCTACAATGATGGCCTCATGTAGTTCTGAGTTCATACATATACATAACCCTAATTACATTTCATTACAGCGCATTACATAAGAGTTATGACGAAGTAGTCTTTCCAAATGATACTTAACCCTTTCAACACCAAGTAACTTAATAGGATGTTCCATGCCAATGTTTCACGCTATTTCATTAATTTTGTTCATTCAAATTATCCCATTCTTCTAAAAGGGTAATCTGTACGACGTTTAAAATTATTAACAAACAGTGGAGATCCTGATGAGACGGCTCGTTACGAGCCGGCTCATCTGGATCTGCACTGTTTGCAAACATTGTCTCTATAGAGGTCTGTGGTGTTGAAAGGGTTAATGGAGAGTGATTTTGCTAATACACACTTTATTACCGGTAGGTAAATTTATGGTAATTTTTTGTGTCGTATTGAAGAATTGTCTCAATAACAATATCGCGAAGTATGAACGTCAACGTCCTGCAGGTTTTTTCTATACTTTTGTGTGTGAAATGTACATGATATTACGCACATTTTTACAGTTGACCGTGGTGTAGCAATATAGCTAGTGCAACATGCTGCCTATAAAGAGGAAAACATGCAGCTAAGCCTCGTGCTGTGCAATTGTCTTGGATATCTATACACTCTATCACATGAAAATTGCTATATTATTTTTTTGCCGTCAAAGATATCTAGGAAAATGTAGTCAGCAGTGTGTTTCTCATATCAGTGCTCCAGATAAGTTTTCTATCTAAAGAGTATTATATCCCCCAGATTTCAAATTCAATGCATATTTTATTTTTACAAATGTATTATTGATTTTCTTCCTAAATAGGGAAAAAATTATAAAAAATAAAACCAATTTAAAAATTCACTTATCTGAGCTGCAAAAAGCAAACACTGTTTGCTTTTTGCAACTCATCTAAGTAAAATTTCAACTTTATTACAGTATTTCTACTATTCAATTTGAAAATCAATGCGTATTTGCACATTGCAGTGTGTTTTTCGTACTCACACTTTTGATAATCAATGCATATCTGCTAAAACACATGTGTAAAATACGCCAATACGCACGCTCCAGGGATTCCGCTGGCGATCGCCACTTTCGCAATTGGCAATAAAAATAAATAATTGGCGATAACAAATTACAATTTTCGAAAAGAAATAATTTTTTTTTTTTAAATTGTAATTTTTTATCACCAATTGTTTTATTTTTTTTGAAGTGCCGATTTTTTTATTTTCCCCAGTGGAATCCCTGACGCACCCTATCTGGAGCTCTGGTACATTACTAGCCAGTGAGTTTACAACTTTTCATTTCATGAAAAACAAAAAACTTTTCATATCAGTGCTAATATGTTGTTTAGCGCTGAAAGTTGGAATAAAAAAATGACTCATGAAAAAACAGGATGCTGTCCACTTTATCTTGCACAAAAGTTATTCTAAAGGTCACCAGATATAATTTTCAGTCACTGAATTTATACATATTGTTATATAGGAACGTAGGATTTACTAGTTGTAAGACCTGTAATCTGCGTAAACTAGGATTACTACGATATATTGGTAATTCTATTTTGTCTTCACCGCAATGACGTACGCCATTGGTTCAAGCAGATTACTTCCGGACAAAGTAAATATCACAAATAAGTGGCTAATCAGGTGATACATAGTACAATATTTCTTAATCCATTACAGAGGACATGGGCCAAGATGGCACCAAGTTATTCAGCCTGCCCGACACTCACTTGTTTTTTATGAGATTTACAAACACCTCTATACTATATACCATACTATAACCCTAAATATTCAGACACCATTTGTTTTGGAAAACCCAAATGTTATCCAAATACACTGTTATTGTGATAAACCAGTACAACCATACTAACCTTAAATATTGGGACATGCTTTGTTGTGGGAAAACATTTCTTTATATGTGTTTCCCAGAATAAATATTGTCTGAATATATAGGGTTATTATGGTACCTGTCCCTCCAGAGAATGTGACGGGCAAAGATATGGGCGAACTATGCAGCCTATCCAACACACTACATACTTGTTTCTTTATGAGATTTACTAACATCTCTAGGAACCAAATCCTGTATTTCATAATGTTTGTTGAATTGATTGATTGATTGGTCGGTTGATTGGTTGGTTGATTAAATCAACCAATTGATTGATTAATAGACCGACCAAACCACTGACTCACCGATCGATGATCGATCCAATCAATCAATCAACCAACCACCAAGTAACCAACAAACCAATCAACCAATCAACCAATCAATCAATATTTTCCTCCACAGAGAATGCGGCGGGCCAAGATGCTGCCGAACTGCGCAGTTTGTCCAACATGGGCGTGGGTCCGTCGCCCGCAGCTGGAGTCATGCGATCCGAATCCACCGGCAGTATGGACTCGACGAGCACCCCCCCCGAGGGGACGTGGAGCCACCAGGGGGAACCACCGCAGCCACAGAGGCGGAGAAGGTGAAACTGGGCCTGATGTTTAATTCCACGACGCTCGGAGAGCGGGTACGTAACTAGGTTATCTTTTAGACATTTCCCCATCTTAATATGCCCATGTCACTCACACATATATAGCTGGTGAAACTGGGCCTGATGTTTAATTCCACGACGCGGTACGTAACTAGGTTATCAGTTAGACATTTCCCCATCTTAATATGCCCATGTCACTCACACAGATATAGCAGGTGAAATTGGACCTGATATTTAATGCCACGACGCGTATGTAACTCGGTTATCAGTTAGACATTTCCCCATCTTAATATGCCCATGTCACTCACCCAGATATAACTGGTGAAACTGGGCCTGATGTTTAATGCCTCGGAGAGCGGGTACGTAACTCGCTTCTCAGTTAGATATTTCCCCACCACTTGCCTGATAAACTGGATATCAAAACACACTAGGCCGGTATTCTATATGAGCTCTATGCTATTATGGTGGAGAAATAAGCAACAATAGGGTAAAAGAAATTAACAAATATATGAGTATCTGGGACTGTGCTTATACAACTTGTGTAATACATGCTCTGTAGCCTATTTCACCAAAATAACTAAGCAAACTTGTCTAGCTAAGTCTACTTTGAGGGAGCAATCATTTATCTAGCTTTCCCGAACTGCATTATTTCATATAGAACTAAAGACTGCATATATTTGATGATTAAAAGTATGCAGAATTATTATACTGAATTTATTACATTATCACAGCCATTTTTGGCTGTGATAATGTAATAAATTCAGTATAATAAAAATGAATAAATTTATCCTTAAACTGAAAATTTCTTCCTCAAACTGTACTTAACAATATAAGTATACTTTGCAATTTTTGTCTCGCCCGCGAAAGCGGAAAGCGAGACATAGGTTTTGCGGAGTCTGAGTCGTCGGAGTTGTCGGCGGCGTCGTCGGCGGCATCGAGCGGCAGCGGCGGCGGCGGCATCATCATTCAATGTGAAGTTTTTGTGTTACGGTCATTACTTCAACACCTTATCAGCTACAGTCATCAAACTTTATACCTTTACTATGATATGTAGATGAATATAGGACTATTCTCGGGGCCCCAGGGTCAAGGCCCCAGGGTCAAGGTCAAGGCGTAACAAGGCGAAACATTTGATTCCGCGGAATTTTTGTGGTGAAATAGGCTACTGGTCTCATGCTCGATATCATGGTGTTTGATTTGTTTGATTTCTTGTATGAATTTGGAGAACGTTATTGGAAAGTGATCCTTTGAATGAAATTTGTTCAATATATGTATATACGCATTACATGATCTTGCTGTTGAATCAATATAAAATCCCATTCAATCATATAATCAATATACATGTACATTAGAACACACAGGTGCACTAATCATTTGAAATTACTATTTTGCATTTTTATTAAGGAATAAAACCAATGGCTATTGGAAAGTAGTTCGGCATGGGAGTTTACTGGGATATAAATTTTGAACAGAGACTTGCTACGAGCCAATCAAATGCTAGGGAATTGTGTAAATATTTTTGTGCTGGAATTATAGAAGGTGTAAATATTTATATTTAAACAGATGGAGTCTTTCCAATCCCTACTCGGCGAGAATCAACTCAGCTTAGACGAACAGGAGCAAGTATTCGATAACATTCGCTCGGACCATGAAAAGCTTCGTCGAGACTACCTACAATCTAAAGAGGATTATAACGTCCTGAAACGTTCAAGTGCAGCTGGGTCTGATGTGAACTTTGATCAGGAAAAGGAACTTGAAGGTGAATTGTTTAAACTCGGAATGAAATTTGACGAAATTCACGAAACAGTTGACGATAACATGAAGGCGAAGTCGTCTCAGAGACAACCGTTTCAAACGCCGAGACGGGAAAGTACCGATTCGGACACAGAGTCGAACGAACCTGACCCACAAACAGAAAACATGAAGAAGAAGATGAAAGGAACAAGAGCCGGTAACGATATGTTGCAGCCAAAAGTAAACCCAGAGTTTGATAAAAAGTTAAAACATTTACATGACGAGTATAACGCGTTGATAGATAGATATAGACGATTGAAACAAATGGCGAAAAGTCAAGATCGTGATAAGGAAATAGATAACTTAGTCAAGGTATGTGGAATTAAACTCTTTTGTGAGTAGGATGTGGAATTTTATTTATATTCTGGTAAAAAAGTGTTTGTTAACCATTTTAACAGTTGCAAACAGACGTGCTATTCAGGATCTACACTTTTGATGTCTGGCTGTTTGTGTGTCTGTCCACCTGTGCATGTATCCATCCATAATCTGAGTTATTTTGTTTCGCCCATATTTGTGGAAAGTGAGACAACAATTACATCCAAATTTCGACTTTGCTCATGATCATTACCAAACTTCATCAGTAGCCTTCTCACATTGATGGCTATCCACCCAATTTGGATGACCTTGATCGTGGTGACATTGACCTTCATGAGTGAGACTCTCTGGCGATCGCCTTGTTTTTCTGACAGCTCGGCATGATCAGCATGTAATCCATGGCCACCTATCTCATTGACTTATTTCTAAAAAATTGTGTTATTATTTATAATTTATGCAACTGCATGTATTGTGATAAGTGAACAACATAATTAATTTTAAAGGTATGATACATTTACCTACCCAAGAAATAAAATATATTTCCTTACAAATAAGTTATTCAAGCAATAATTAATCATTCATGACTTATTGCTTATTTATCAGACAATATATTATATAGGAAATCCATTATCTGGGTTAGCCTTTTCACCCCTAAGTAACTGGAATGGATTTTGATATGTTAATTTGCGGAACAATCCATTTGTCGCAAAATTATTTTCTGACGAGTCCATTTATGAAAAGGGGGTGTTTTTGTACTAAAAAATGTGAAATTACTTGCAAAAAGTGCAGATCCTGATGAGACGGCTCGTCACGAGCCGGCTCATCTGGATCTACACTATTTGCCAATACCACTATACAGGCATGTGGTGTTGAAAGGGTTAGCATATAAACCCCTCAAACCAATAATTGTATTTATTTGAAGCGGTGTTAATCAATTAATAAAGTAACCAACGAATCCGTCCAATTACAGAAGTTGACACAGATCTGCGATGAAGAGCCAAACGTGTTTCGACTGCCACGAGACCTGCAGGACAGGTAAGCTATACTTCATGTTCCATATTTGATCCGTGGCCAAGGTGATATGGCATTGAACTTCAAATCATTTTCTTTTCTGGGTACATCCAGTAGTTTAACTGGTTTCTTGTTTTGTGTGATCCTGGTTATTGCAAAGATTTTGACAACTTTTGTGTTAATTAATGGTGGGGTTCATCCTTACCAGGAATCCCAATATCCCTGGTTTGTCTCTCAGGTACATTTCTTGCTACTTGAGAGTTGATTCCTGTTATACCCATTATAAGAGTAGTATGATTAGTACTAATGTTACGCAGTTGATAAGGAAAAGTGTTCTAGGAAAGAGCTATATATTACCATGATTAATAATATGTATATTGTGAATGTCTCGCTTGAACATAGACCAATTATATAATATTGGTATAATTTGGATAGTTTGAAATGTATTGTCCAAATACATAATTTATAATTGATTCCAAAATGTGGCTGATACTAAACAAGACCTGTAGCCTATTTCACCAACATTTCAAAGTACAGGCCACACTCACTTACTCGAATTCGAAGGGAGATAAAAAAATACTTTGAGTTAACCGTAGTTTGACGTATCCGTAGTACGCAACCTGTCGGACAACAAACTATTTTATTGACAGTTAGAACCAAATGATTACTTGCTGATGTAGCCTTGAGTAGTATAGAGGGATTCAAAATGATACCACCTAACGAGGGTATCATTTCTCCACCCTATATACTACTCCACCACCCCCCGAAAAATCAAAAATTGGTTAACGAGGAAATCGTCTCCCACTAAAAATTGGACGTGAAAAAAAAAAAACATAATGTTTTTCAGACAGTAAATTTAAGTATAGAGGGATTCAAAATGATACCACCTAACGATGGTATCATTTATAACCCTCTATACTATTCCCACCACCCCCAAAAAATCAAAAAAATTAGTTAACGAGGAAATTGTCCCACGAAATATTCAAAATTGGTGTCATAAATACATCATGTTTTTTTCACGTCCAATTGACCAGATAAAACAATAGTCTTAAAAAGGATTTATTTTGACACCAATTTATGAATTTATTCTAATAAGGTTTCTGATTTAAATGTGCCCACGAGTGATAGTTTATATTCCAACACCCCATTTTTCTCCTCCAATATAGATAATTTATTTCGCAGATCAGCAATTAATTCTACCAGCTCTAGTCTACCACGTTCACCTGTAGCCACCTGACAGTGTAGTTGCTTATGTCTACAAAGAGTTTGGGCACTAATGAATTTACAAGGGCATCTGGGGCATTGAAATTGCGGGGGGACACAAGGAATTTTTCACGTCTCGCTAGATGCCTTCGTAGATATTCTTTACGCGTAAACGTCTTACAACAAGTCTCACACTCCATATATGTATATGTTTATGTTTATATTCAATTAGAAGTGAAAAAAACATAATGTTTTCAAGACCAATTGAACATATATAAATTTTATAGGTTATACAAAAGTATTATTACAGAAAATATGATAACGTCAGAAACTAGAGCAGAAATAGAAAGTTTGAGAAGAAAAAGCCGAATCTCTAGGGATTACTTATAGTAAACGGTTTGAGAGTTAGGGGGTTGACAAAGTTGATAAATGCCACAAAGAATGAGGCGTTTACAGAAAATATGATAACGTCAGAAACTAGAGCAGAAATAGAAAGTTTGAGAAGAGAAGCCGAATCTCTAGGGATTACTTATAGTAAACGGTTGAGAGTTAGGGGGTTGACAAAGCTGATAAATGCCACAAAGAATGAGGCGTTTATGAAGCGGTTTACCCGCGCCTATAAAAGAGGGGCATTTAATGACATATCCAAAGCGGAGGAAGTTGGTAACAGAATTCAAAAAGAAAGTATTGCGGGGTTAAGGGCTAGTGTAATCAAACCTTCAAGCACAAATAATTTGAGACGCCAAAATAATAATAAGAAAAAATCTATCGTTAGCGCGATAGTGGAAAAAGGTGAAGAAATATTGGGGGCTCACGATGAAACATTGGAAAAGGTAGAAAATGGAAGACGGGTAGTTACATTATCCTTTCGTAAAAACATTACATTAACGAGTCTGAACGCATGTCCGATAAACTCGCTCCGTATCTAACAACCAATTTTTATTTGAGATATTCATATTCTTACAAGCTAGAACATATGGAGGAAATTAAAAATGGAAAACCTAAAACTATAATATTTCACAAAAATCTCGGTGGTAGCGAACCACTATCATCAATGAAAACCGTTAAAAAATGGCTGTCAGATAAGGAGCAAACACGAATAATGTCCGATAAAATAGACAGACCGAATACAAAGTGGAAGTTTGTAAGATGGGTAGAGGTTTTCGTAAAGCTAATACAGGGTAGTAGGGGAATAGATTTGGGACTACAATCCAAAGAAGCGGCAGGAGGAGAACTTCCAGAATGGCTGAAGAATAAAAAAAAAGGTATGTATTCTTTAGATAAGTATAATGACGACCTTTGTCTGTTCAGGTGTCTAGCTATGCATATGACAGATAAAAGACCCGACAGATGTACAGAAAAGGCGAAAGAACTTAGTAAGCAATATTTTGGTAGTAATGTGGTTTCACCAATTCCTTTTTCAGATCTGAAAAAGGTTGAAGAGTTTTTTAAAATCGGTATAGAAGTATATCAACCCACCGAATGTAATGTATGGTGGTTGAAAAAGGTACCAGCGCACTATAATGAAATAGGTAATAAACCAATGACAATAGGACTGTTTAATAATCACGCATTTCTGATAAAAAACCTTAAAAACCTATCTAAAATTTACGCCTGCGATAATTGCAAACAGAAATTCACGACAGCGAGTAATATGAAGAGACACGGACCAACATGTATGAGAGGTGAGACAAAAGTAATATGTGATGGTAATTATTTAGAGCGCCCGCGTTCGTCGTTCGAGAAAGCGTTTTACCCAAAAGGTTCTAACAGTTATGGGGCGATCGATTGGATGTATTCTGTGGAAAAGCGGAGGGAATTCACATTCACCACGAACAGTGCGGACACGGAGGTGAAAGATGGATTTTAGGAGCTCCGGTAGATGGATACTGTCCAGAAACCAATACCGTATATCAATATCACGGCTGTTACTGGCACGGTGTGAGATTCATGCAAAGCATAGAAAAGAAGAACGCGCATCCACTATGAGAAGAGATACATTTATTAGAAAAAGCAAAGAATTCAACCTAGTAGTTATGTGGGAATGTGAATTCCAAAGAACGGGTAAAGATATAAAGATCGGTTGCGACACTACTCTTTATCCATATCAGATAGTATACGATTTTGAGGCATATCTCCAGTCAGAAGTTGAAACTACCGGTAATAGTTTAGAGTACGAAGCTGAGCACGTTCCGGTAAGTGTTAGTATAGGAGATAATTTCTCAGGAACAGTAACTCATATTTGTGATAAAGATCCTGCAAAACTTATAGAAAAAGTTTGTAGAAGATTTGAAAGTCAGGGGAAAAGCTATAAGAGAAGAAGTGTGGTCAAGATATGGGTTTAATACAGAACATTTAAGTAAAAACCAAATCGCTAAGATCGAACAGTGGATAGAGCAAGTACCGGTTATGGGTTTTAACAGCAGTAAGTACGATATAAACCTAATAAAGAAATATTTAGTAGGTGAACTATCTGCAACAACAAAGAAAGTAATGGTCGGAAAACGTGCAAAACGCAACAATATTTCTATTTACTCCAGAATTTAGATTTCTTGATGTAATACTTTATCTAGGACCTGGTGTAAGTTACGATAGTTGGATAAAAGCCTACGACTGCAAAGGACAGAAATCTTTCTTTCCTTATGAGTGGTTCGATTCTCCAGACAAACTGGATTACCCAGGACTACCCGATATAGAGAATTGGTATTCCAAACTATCTGGGAAAATGTTAATAGATGAAACAGAATTAAGTAAATGTCGTAGAATTTTCGAAGAAAATAATATGAAAACTTCAGAGATTGGTTGAAATATTATAACGATTTAGATGTTAGCACCGTTCCTAGAAGCGTGGAAAAAAATGTGTGAATTTTATAAACACAGAGGTGGTGGATATTTTCAAAGATGCGGTAACACTACCTGGAGTAGCTATACAATATTTATTGAGAGGAACCATTAAAAGAACAAAAATCTTCAAAGACGATTATACCGGAGGATGCTCTATATGCACCAAAAGAAGAAACATACGAAATGATGAAGGACGCTCTAGTTTGGTGGTCCATCAATAGTATTTACACGCTATGCAGAAGTCGGTGTTTCCAATATTAGCATCAAATGAAAGTAACAAACCTTGCAAGGCTGTTTTGGGGTACGATGCAAACGCGTTATATTTATCTACGTTAAATAAAGAGATGCCGTGTGGGAGAGAAACTATACACCATATAGATACCCCACATAACCCTAAATTTATTAAAAAGTTTTGTAAAAGAGTTTTATCTAGAGACTGGTTTGGGTTTGCGGAGGTGGATATAGAAGTTCCACACAACTTAAAACATAAGTTTTCTGAAATGTCCCCAATATTTATAAACAGAGAAGTAGAGGTTGATGAAGTTCCCACACACATGTTAAAATATTTGGAAGATACTGGAAGAACTAGAGGAAATGGAAGAAAATTGGTGGGATCTATGACCGCCACTAAAGTATTGCTGTACGCGCCACTGTTGAAATGGTATTTAAAACACGGCCTAGAAATAACGGGAGTTCATCGTGTTATAGATTATATTAGTGGTAAACCCTTCGAATGGTTCGCAAAAGAAGTTACAGCCGCAAGACGAACAGGCGATGTAGAACCAAATAAGAAACCAGTAGCCGACATAATGAAATTATTAGGAAACTCGTGTTGTGGAAAAATGATAGAGGCAACGGAGAGACATTTAAATACGACATATACGCGAGACGAAACCTGTGTTGACAAAGCATTAAGATCCGCGTATTTTGATGATTTGGAAGAGATAGGATATGCGTACGAAATATCTTCAAGAAAACCCAGGTGTGCGCTAAAGAGACCATTCCATTGTGGAATAGCGGTTTATCAACTAGCTAAATTGAGAATGTTGGAATTTTACTACGAATTTCTAGATAAATACGACTTTGAATTAATACAGATGGATACAGATAGTATGTATATAGGAGTTAGTGGAAAAACGATAGAGGAATTGATTAGACCTAACTTACTAGACGAGTTTGAAAAAGAAAAAAATAAATGGTTGGCTTGGGATAAATGGAGCGAAAGAGAGCCCGGACTTTTCAAAATGGAATTTAGCGGGGATAGGGCGATAGCGTTATCTAGTAAGTGTTATTTTGTAGAAAAAATTAATTTCACTAAAGATAATTTGGAACAAATTAAAATTAATAAAAACTCTGCGAAAGGAATGTCCAAGAGAACTAACAAAATTTGAAATTGGGATAGATATAAACGAGTACTAAGTGAAACTACAGAAGATGGAAAACACATTATAGATGTAGCACAAAATAGAGGATTTAAAATGAAAGACGGCGTTATGAAAACGTACTGTCAACAAAAATTAGGACTCTCGGCATACTACGATAAAAGACGCGTGTTACCAGACGGAATACATACAGAACCTCTATTGATTTAAGTAATCGGGGGTAGCTGGGTGTCAGAAGACACTATAAGAAGTTCTTCGCGAACAAACCCTCGAGATGGCCCATCATCCAAATAGTAGAGCACGGGCTCATCGGGTTTGGTAATAGATCGATCTAGATGATATACATTGAGAGACCACACTGGATCAGTCGCGCGGCGGCTGCCACCTTCGAGCTCTCCCGGTTGATAGAGGTACCGGACGTCAATATCTGATGGAAGCCGCTGCTCCTCTAAACCAACGGGTCGCCCGCGCGAGACGGCAGAGGGCTTGCTCGTCACCCTTTTAAACTTGATAGCATCTACAGGCTTCTTACCTATCAATCTGGTCACCTCTCCGTTCAGTGCGGAGACCACGGCGGGCAGTCTGGCCACCCACTCGGTCGACCGTGAATGGGGGTCTACAAGTTCTTTGGCGTATTGGTGTCCGAACAGTCTCTCAGCCAGGGTTCGATTGAAGCGTTCCACGATCCCCTGGTCCCGGTGGATGTTGACGCGGCCGCGTCTGATAGAAAACTTTATGCTTAGACAATAGATGAGAGACCGCGCCCATGAACTCGCGGCCGGGATCGACCTGGAGAAGATTCGGCCATTTGAGAGGACTCCTCTTATATATTCGGGAAAGAGCCTCGGCCACTTCCTTAGACTCTTTAGTGGCCAACGGCTCAGCCCCCTTGTAACGACTCGCTACGTCAACGATTGTCAGTGCGTACTTGTACGTTTTGCGACCGACGCGATCGTGAGGGAGAAACAGGAGATCCGCTTGGTGAACTTGGTTCGGCACCGGCACGTCGAATTTCGGCCGCGGAATATTGTGAGGCGCGGGTAAATAGATCTGCCAGATGGCCTGCTTCTTGAGCCATTCCTTGACAGCGTTTTCTGAAACCTTGGTCGCCGCCGCGAGGTTCTTGATGGCCGCGAGTCCCTTCCAGTAGCCGCGTGGACTATAGTATGTATTCGACAGCTTGCGCGTTAGTTTGGTATCAAGTTTGCGCGTGTTCATCGTATGCGAAGTATTCTAATATATCGGACAATCTCCAACATGCCCTCGCCAGTTCGTCCGGTAACTGCGTCGTTAATAATAAACCTTTGTTGGAAGTACAATTGCGATTGTCGCTGCAGCCCCAATCGCGTTTGGGTTGGAACAGGAGAGGGAAATCTAATTCATCCAATCTCCCAGGATTGGTGGAGGAATCTAACATCCGCTTTGCGAAAAGGGTGGCCGCTTTTTCGTCCTCGCGACAATCTCGGGCCAGACGAATCATACTCTTTGCACCAGGTAAACGATGTTTTTGGGCAGTGTAGCCTACATCGATCATAGCGTCATAAAGTTCGTCAACTAACATCGTTCTATATATATATTTTTATAAAAAAAAATTGTTTTAATTAATTAATTTAAAATCTCGATGAATATAATAGCCGGTGAGACCCACCACACCCATTCCCACGATGATGAACGCGATCTCGCGGTCCTTTTGGGGCTCTGACGGTACATAGAAATCTGAAAGTTGGGGCTCGGGATCCATTGGATCGAGAATTTTGTGCGGATATGCCAGCGCGTACTCGCGGTTGGCTTCTTCAACGTTCTGAAAAGTTTGCGCGGCGTGATTTTCGCGGCGAAGCTCTTCATTGACCCAGTCCAGATGGGCGGTTCGTTTTTTTCGACCATGCTTCCTTTGCGCTATTGAGTTATTCTACAGCTAAATCATGACGCTTACGCTCCTCATCCACGTTCGAGCTTTTCATTTTAGAGAATAAAGTAAAGTTCTAACCGCTGAACGCCAATGCGTTTACAAGCGCACCACCTACTATTACTGCGATTGAAGCCATTTATTTCCATATATTAACTGGTAGAATTCCAGCTTTAACTAGATAATCTCGGGTCCAAACTGCGGCCGCTACATCTAAGGTCGCGAGCCCTACGTCTCTCACAGTAAAGTCCAATTTGGGAGCGGTTCCTCCTAGGGCCTCTTTGATAGTCGAGCATACCGATACTGAAACCACGATATCACCACGGCGTGATAAAGCGCATTCACACTAACCATTTTACCATCTTGTTCAGCCATTGTTATAATTATTGCATATAAAATGGGTCGCGATCAATGTTTAAATGGGGCGCATCCAAATTCAACATTGTTGATGATTGGTGTTTTAGTAACTTTCTTCTGAACACTGGCTGGTTGTTTTTTCTGGTATTTCCACACGCACAGGGCACCAAACAACTGCCAGACCACCACCAACAACCCAACTCCAATTCACGAATTTGGGTTCAATCGGATTCGCCCAACTCCAACGGTAGTTGGTATTGGGTGACAAATTCTTTGAATTTGAGTGTGCTTCCAATTCGTGAATTGGGGGTGTTGTTGTACTCAACTCTGTATTCAGATGTTTTGCTGTCTCCGTCCCCAATCTCGATTGGAGTTTAGCCTCTCGAAGCTCGGCGAGTATTTTATCTTGTTTAACTTTTCGGGTGGCAGCCGCCGCCCGCCCAGCTGCCTGTCTTTTGGGATTTTTTATATGCGGTATGTCATCCAGTGGCGGAGTAACACTCTGGTTCGATTGTGTTGGAGCAATCTGGTTCAACTCCGTCACTCTCGTGGGTGTGTCTTGTGTCATCATTTTCAAAATTATATTTTGTATTAATATTAGAGCTTATAGTTCGTGGGCATATATGTCCAAATTGACAGTGTTTACCCGTGGTCAACGCGGTTGTTAGTGGAGCTAAGTACATTCCAAACTTGTGATAAATTGAGCAGCATGCCGTTCTAAGAGTGTGTCCTATAAAAGGGTCAGTCTCTAGATCGTGAATCAACCCTTCGGTGTTTGGTATAGGGAGAAGTCTACTAACGGCGGTAGCGTACAAATGAATAGCCGCCGATCCAAGAGTTTTTGTCATCTCTGCTCCCAATTTGGATTTGTATCGCGCATACATTTTATCGATCTCCGCATCTGACATCTTATCCACCTGAAAAACTGAGAGACGCCTACCGAGATAATGCTCCGATTGTCCCCCAGCAACCAGCGCAGCTAGCCGCTCTCGTCGCGCCGCATTTTCATTTTCATTCGGAGTCGTTGCACTCAACCCAGATCCCGATTGCTCTGTCGGATCATTATTGTTGGCAGTCGGAGTTGAGGTTTCTTCTATTAGCTGATCGAGAAGTTCGTCGCAGTTCATTTTTCTTAAAATTAATTTAACTATTCTAACAAGTCTCATCACTTTAACATATTTATTTAATTTTTTCAAAAATAATAAATGCGCACCACCCGATACTTATGATCACCATTATGCTCGCAACAAAGCTCGCAGCGGAGCACCAAATTGTTAACATTGTTAACCATTGTTCAGTATTTGTTCAGCATTATTCAGCATTTGTTCAGCATTTGTTCAGCATTTGCTAAGCATTGTTCAGCAATTGCTAAGCATTGTTCAGTATTTGTTCAGCAATTGCTAAGCATTGCAATAGCTTATTACTTTGCAATTTTCCTAATTTTTTCAAAATCGTTAGATTTAGTTGATAACTTTATAAGCAGTTGGTTGATCAGTCTTTAGCAGAAGCTTGGCGTGCTTAGTTTTCGAAAGTATCTGTCGAACCTCCAGGCGCTCCTCGCGCGTTGGGATAACGTCATTCTCTCGAAGACAGTCATCGAATGAGTCTCGGTCCTTGCAGTGAAAGAGGGCGACCCATTTCGTTTGCTCGCGCAGATCCTTGAGGACGGCGATTGTATTTTGAGTGGATATCCATACGCTTTGCCTCGCATGGCGGCCAGAAAATGCGAGCTCGGAGAGCATGTCCTTCTTTTTGGTCATCGCCGCCTTGGCTGAGCAATCGTCAATCACGTATAGGGTGGGCTCGCCCTGAAATATTTGGTATAAACCACGCAACCAATCGTGAAGCCTATCACCGGGGTCAATAACGTATACCTCAGGGTCGGTCCATATCCACGGGCACCGCTGATAAGTATCGTTGTGCCGCACAGTGGGACATAGGATCACAATGTGACGAAAGGCATCGCGGTAGGATCCCTCGTAGTAAGTTGAGGATGAAAACCGTTTTTTTCCACATCCTGTCTGCCCACATATTATGGCGGAGTGAGCATCTCCAATCGTGAATTGGTATTGATTGCTAGATTTCTTAATTTTTTCAAAATTATGTATTAATAAATCGTTAGATGATTTTTTTATTAATAAATCGTTAGATGATTTTTTTATTAAATCAGTAGATCGCTGATACGTATCGACCATCTTCGATGTTGAGTTGTGCGTCTGTAATTATATATAAGTACACGTTCAATGGCCCGGCTCCGTCCGCCTCTTTGGTTATCTGGATCGTCACACCCTCACTAGCGTTCTCAACTTGGCGTCCGCTACCGTGTATTTGGTCATCGTCGCTGGCTCGCATGTCTAGCCATAACGCGTATTTGGTATTCAGGAACTCCGCGAGGGAGACGGCCGAGAGATGCAGGTCTTTAGCAACTGCTGCAACCTCCGGAGAGCGCTTAGATCCGGCAGCAAACTGCTTTCTTACTTCATCCCACTGCTGGTGCGCGCGAAGACCCGCGCTGTAGAGTTGATTGGGGAACTCCCTCGATCGTCACCTCTACCTTCGTGATTTTGGGGTTATAGAATCTGTCGGTTTTTCTAGCACCGAACGCGAACCGAGCATCCTCGAACAACATCAGTATACCTTTCATCGAGCGGGCGGGTACGTTGACGTTAATATTCCACAATGTGTCGCTTTTGTTTTTCGGCATCTTGCGATGGCGAAGAATCTCGGTCGTAAAGTATGGCAACGCGCCCGGCGTACTGGGTTCTGATCAATCGCGCTAGTTCGGGCATCGTGACCATGTCGTACTCCAGCGAAACATTATCGATCGTATACGTCGATAACTGGTCGGTGGCTATGAGAACTCGGCCGTAGTCGTTGAACGTTAGTTCGTATTCGAGGCGGTCAGCCAAAGCGCTCTGATAGTAGGGCATGTGACTCTCCAGCAACTCAAAGTCGAGCGGAATGTAGAAGCGGTTGCCGTAAGCGCCCGCGACCGCGTTGTCACTCGCGTTGTTATCTGCCTTGTTAGCAGCCCCGATTCTAAGTTTGGTTACGTTCTTATTTTTGCTGGTGTCAATACCTTGATAGACAGCTTTTCAAGCTCGTGTGACGTCTTCCACAGGTCCTGATAGCAATGGTAGACGTCGCTGTCATCGATCGACATCACCTCATTACCAGAAATCTTTATCATAGTCTTCTTGACTATGGCGCGACCCAAGTTCTGAACGACGGTTCGGTCCGCGTCCGTCGACGTTAGCGAAATAGTGAAAGCGAGGCGAACAGTACCCGGAACAATGACGTCGTTAGCTCCGAGGTTGGGGAAGCGGACTAAGAGCTGCTGGTTCTGGTCGATCGTCGATGGGTTGTTCGTAATAACGACACTCTGTCTCACGCCTTTTGCCCCGAGGAGCTCACGCAGTCTGCGGTATGGATTGAGTTTGCGACCGTATTGACTCGAAGACATAATTAATTTTTTCAAAATTATTGAAACTATTAAACCTGTATGGTTTTGTCTTTAATAGATAATTAATTTTAAGTTATATAGATGGCTGATTACGATATTAACATGGATAAAATAGGCAGAGACGATTTCGTCGATGATTTTATGATGATATAACGAACGCCCTTCATAGAGACTCCAGTTCCAATCCAATCGCAATTGGGGGAAATAGGTGGCGCTACCAGCAGCGTTGGTCAAAGTCAGGAATTACTTGAGGGAGCTGTAAACGACTACTACAACAATTTGTCAGAAATCGGTCTGGTCCCGTCTGTCGGTCGCGACTACTCCAAGTTCGAATTGGATATGCATGGTAGGTTGCGACTAAAATCATCAAATCTCCCAATAATCAACACGAATACCGGTAAACCCCTATCGCTAAACACCATTGCCGGAAACCGGGGCGGTGGCGAAATCATAAAGAAACGAACTAGGATTTCCAGATTGGACGCGTGGTAAATAAAACAATTGTGCCGGCCCGCGCTGTAGAGGCCCTACAGTCTACCGACGAAACTATAGCGAAGACGGCCACCGCGATAGAAACGGTTGATCTCAGCGAGGTCCCTAAAATAGCCACCGACGTTATTAACACGATGGAGACCACGTTCAGCGTGCAATCACAATTGGGAAAAATACTCAACGATGACCCACCGTTACCTCTTCGAGAACTCCGTGGACTCGATAAGGCTCTACAAACGGTCCGGGGCGAACTGGTCCTTAACCTCTCCAAACTCACGGCGCTGGATGAACATATCGCGCTAGAAGAAAGAAAACTGGAGGAAGCCGGTGACGATAGAGAATCTACCGAGCGGATCAACAAACTCCTGCGGTCTTTGCGGGATGAAAGAGAAGCTCGCTTGGAGGCCGCCTCGCTAACCGTGAGGCTCTCCGCACACAAATAAGTCGGATCCGCGAATCAATCTCGAGGGTCCTGCACGAGGAGACGACACTCGGTGAGCGTCTTCGCACTCTGTTCAGAGAGCAGGGCGTCACGATAGCAAGCATCCTCGTTGCTATCGGCATGACTATATCGACCATAGTTCTAGCTTTCACTGCTGGTGCGGCGCCACCACCCGCTCCAGCACCAGCACCAGCACCAGCACCCGCTCCATCCGGTGGAGCCAAGGAGTGGGTAAAAAAACAACTAAAAGCCCTCGCCAGTCTTCTAGCTAAATTAGCTGGAAAGGCGGCTGCCGCACTACCTGGACTGATCGGAAGTATCGTTTCTTACTTGCTATCTATATTATCAAAAACGGCCGGATGGCTAGCCAAAAATACCTGGGCTTTAATCGTGGCAATCGCTGTCTCCTATTATTCTCTGTCAGAGAGTTCCTACAACCAAAGCGTAAATAATCCGATCGCCACGAGGGCGATGACGAGACCCAATTTCTCCTCCTCGTGTGTTGTGCTTCCAATTTCATCCAATCTACGATTGATTGGTGTTTCTCCAATCGCGATTGGTCTGTTGATGGATTTCGATGGTTCATCCAATTTACGAATTGGGGGTACTGGGTTCGATTTACGAATTGGGGGAGGTGTATCCATTTTGTGTTTTATGAAATCGGTTCCACTGTTGGGGGTGCGCTTGATGATATCCGTATTCACGTTCCCGTTGCGGCCAATTTTTTGATTGACGGTGGCGATTACGATCTGATTATTGTAACCGTCAACCGGGTCGTCTCGTAGTATCATATTGCTCGGCGCCATATAAAGACCTATTCCAAATACATAGTCTACTGGGGTGCTGGCAGTCTGCAAAACGTCTTGATAATTCTGGATTGCCTTCTCCAGGTCCACCCTAGCTGAGATGGCGTCCTCTACAAGTGCCAAAAATTGTTTTTGTGCATCAAACGCTGTTCCCATGCCCAGTATAGAACTGCGAGTTTGTTTTTGTGCACCTAGTATAGCCCACACATATGTACGAATGGAGTCGTTGAGGCGAGTAACCCCGGCCTGCGTGAACCCTAGACCCGTATCTAACATAAATGTACCCCACGCGTTCTGAACCTCAGCAGCCTGCTGTATGTAATACGTACGTGAGCCAGTTTCGGAGGTAACATTTTACAAGAAAACACGCCACAGTGTCGACCTCCAGACACTCCGTCCCGAAAGTCATAGTCGCGGGGTCAAAATTCCCGGCGTTCCGACTGACGATGTGGTCACCGGAGTGATCGTGTCTAAAATCAGTCTGTGTCCAATTCCCGGACTGGCCGTGAATGAGAACGTACGTCCCCGAGGCCGGTGCTGGTAGGAAATGCTTTCTGTCTCCAGTCCGCGTCTTTTGAAACGTAAAATTCGTTACACAGTCTTTCAAAGGCCATACGGTTATATGTGTTGGAAATGGATCCCAGGCGTCGTCTTGAGGTAGTGAAATACCTAGTTCTTTGAGAATCCTCCTAATAGTATAATACACGTGAAAGTTGTAGACACTTCGGAGCATGACATTCTTGGATGTCAGATGGTCTTTATATGAAACTCCACACCCGGCTGTTGCGCACCATACAGCGAAATTTATTTATTGGTTCTGCCAAAACTGCATCGGTGTTGCTTTCCAGCCGTTTACCACCTCCATCGTAGTAATCTTGGGCAACCTATATTGTTCAAAGATGTTCAAGGAAGTTGGTGGCAAAGCCACTGTCCGGTCTAACCGTTACGGTTGGGTGTACAAGGCGGTTAACAACGTCTTTTTGTGTGTATTTACCTCCGACCGCGTACTTTACATTAGAGTTAAAGCTAAATGCTTTGGTATCCATTGAAAGATATTATTATGTTTGCTACTATAACTAATGTTCAAAAAGGGAGTTGTGAACTTCAAAAATTAATAGACAACTGCTGCGGAAAACGCCGGGTAGGCCTTAGATCAATCACGTTCACGGTCGGGTGGAAAAACCTCAAAACGTACGAGTATATCAGACCCTTAGATCCTTTAGATCTACAGGACGCCGATAGTCCTGCAGAAGTAGTGAGACGCTTTCGGGAAATATCTGCCGGATTACTTCCCGGCCTTTGGGGTGTCAGAGATGTCCAAGCTTTAATCGCAAGGAATATGCCTGATAATGTCACTCTCACAGTCTCAAAAGCCACGGGGATTGCGACATTGGACGTTGATAAAAAATTAGAGATCTCCCGGGGGTTGGCCTCAATGTTAGGATTTAAATTTGCACCCCCTTACGACGAGAATGAAGGGCTTAGTACCCCGTTGATGTTTGTCTTCCCCGTGGGAGTGCACCACGGCGATACCCCAGTAAACTTCGCCGTCACGAAAACTCTCAGGGTGCACCTGGATCGGGTGAACACATCGTACAACACGATAGACGGATCCCCCAGCACATTACTGAAAACTGTGCCCGCCAGCGATTGTTTCTATGGCGAGACTGTAACGTTAGACTTCCCACACCCAGAGATGAAAGTTTTGGAATCGGGACACATCCACGAGTTGAAGATTTATATTCTTGATGATAAAGGGCGAGAGTTGAAGAACGATTACCCGATTTCGGTCGTCCTAGAAATTTCAAATTAAGAAAATTAGAATTAAACGCATGTTCGTAATATATATTATCAACATTATGAGTATATACGGACCAGGTAGTTCTTCCGATTGGGTGACAAATTCAAATAATTTGGAACCTGCAGAAGGGGGATTCATCCCGACAGAGGGTGACTTTTTAACTACCCAAAAAACAAAGGCCTTGATTAATAGAACTATATCGAGGGCCACGGACGAGATTCACAAGAGTCTACTATCACAACTTAGAGAATATGCCCTGGCTGTGAATACACAAAGTCGTGAAGAAACGCATACGGAACTAAACGAACTAGGTAAAAAAATAACCAAATTAGAAAAGAGGCCCGGTTGGTTGGGGATTGATAAAGCCCGAGAAGACCGCCAGGTTGACATTACGGCGGTTTATGATGCGTTGCGCTTAGACTCTCTCAGCAAAGAAGCTACACTTGCTGAATTAGACGGTAAAATAATCGATTTTCGAAATGAGGCCACGTCGGGTATTGAGAAAGCACGAGAAGACCACCAGGCGGACCTTATGAATGCTTATGAGGTGTTGCGCTCAGAGGACTCTCTCATCAGAGAAGCGACACTTACTGAACTAGATAAAAAAATAAACAAATTTCGAAAAGAGACCCGGTCGGGTATTGATAAAGTCCGAGAAGACCACCAGTCTAACCTTGCAGAGGCCATTGCGGAGGCTTATGATGCGTTGCGCTTAGAGAACTCTCACAGTAAAGAATCGACACTTACCGAACTAGATGAAAAAAAATAGCCGAATTTATAAAAGAGACCAGGTCGGGGGTTTGAGGGGGTCCGAGAAGATCACAAAGAGGCCATTGCGGAGGGCTTATGGGGCGTTACGCTCAGAGGACTCTCTCAACAGAGAAGCGGCACTTACTGACCTATATGAAAAAATAACCGAATTTAAAAAAGAGACCCGGTTTGATCTTGATGGAGTCCGAACGGGTATTGATAAAGCCCTAGAAGACCACCAGGCGGATATTAAGGAGGCTTATAGGGTGTTGCTCTTAGAGGACTCTATCAACAGAGAAGCGGACACTTACTAAACTAGATGAAAAAATAACCGAACCTTTCAAAAAGAGACCCGGTCGGGTATTGATAAAGCCTTAGAAGACCACCAGACAACCAGTTACGGAGGCTTATGATGCGTTGCGCTCAGAGGACTCTCTCAACAGAGAAGCGACACTTACTGAACTAGATGAAAAAATAACCAGATAAAACTGAAACATGATCGTATAGCAGCGACCAAAGCTCTTGAGGAGGCCTCTTATGAGATTCGTACTGAGGCATATAACGCAAACAATGCGCTTGCCGGAATAGTGAAAACAATGAAAACACCAAAACGTGTCATAACAGTTTGGGCTGAGAAGCGGGGCCCATTGGTTGTGGGGCACTATGAATATTCGTTCGGTGCCAAAGCGAGTAATAAATATGGGGGATACACTATGACAGCTGCAGGTGAAGTTATCCAAATGGCGGTCTGCTCGGTTAATGCTAGTGGTAAACCTGTGGGCGCGGTCGCGATAAATATTGTAGTAGATGGGGAAGAACGGGGGGTTGGAGTCACTAAAATCTCTGGAGATAGTTCGACGGTGGTTTCGTTCTCCGGTGATGATCGAATTAGACTTTATCCCAAGGTAGTGTTATTAACTTTGTTACGAAAATCGGTGACTCAGAGAGTTCTTCCACTATTGTCTCATTGTTAATTGAACTTATTGTGTAAATACTAATATATTGAAATTTTAAATTTAACTATGAACGAATCACCGCTTCCAATTGTCAATACCGATCCACCAACACTGTATCCAACTCTCAATACCATCAACACACTTATTCAACTCTCAATACCACTCCACCAACACTGTATTCAACTCTTCAATACTTACTGACCAATTCATGTATTCAATTAACGAAAAAAGTTCAGATTTTAGGTTGAATAATATCGTCGCTATGCAGGATAATTTTAGTTAGAGAATGTGCAAATAGAAAAAGACACTCTAAATAAATATAGGCGCGCGGCAAACATAGCTGAAGCATCTAGTACGGTTCTGGCAAGTGTTTTTCTGTGTTGTGTGGGGCGGGGACAGCTGCACAACGCTATCTACAATTGTAATGATTCCACTTGCAGGGTTTTGAATGAATTAAATTAACCGTTTTATCTGGAACACTTTGTATGGTAAATTTAGGGCGGCGGGTGGAAAACTCGAGAAAAAAAAGTAGAAAACATATAGAATATCCCCGGTTCTCTCCCGCTAGGGTCTAAGAAAAATAAGCATTCGACGTTATGGTGTCCAAAGGCGTGCCGATAAAGAAAAAAATATCAAATTTAGAGTTTGATCCGTGGTGGAAGAAATGGGGATATGAAGAATAAAAAAATGATATAAGGATCAAGGCGCGCGCCACCATGCAAAAATTTGAGTTGTACTGATTGGGATAAATTTAGGGTAAAACAATGGAAATAAAGTCGGAGGAAATGTTACAGCACCATTGTATATTTTAAAAAAATAATTTTTCTAATTTTCTTAATTTTCTTAATTAATTCTTTAGATTATCAAAATTATTAATTATTTACACTGAAAATTATAAATTCAGTTCGAGGATTACACTATACACCGTCTGTGTAATTGATACACTCGGCTCTGTTTACCTTGCTATTAATTTACGCATGGTTCATAACCCGTGTAATTGAAACATTGTCGTAATTGATAATTGTACAACCCTAGGTAATGTTTTATCATAACAGCCTACATGGTCGTGTGGGTAAGGAGATAATCATAGAGACGAGGGTCGTGGGGTTCCGCCCATGGCCGTGGTTGGAGCTAAACATTTTTTATTTTTAATTTCTATCCCTACAAATGTTTTTAAAAAAAATAATAATTATTAATAATTTTTGATAATTCTAAAGAATTAATTAAGTTAAAAAATTATTAATAATTAAAAAAAAAAACAACAAAAAAAAACAAACAAATGTTTAACCGAGGCTCGAACCCACCCGCGCCAGCAAAAAACCCTTCTGGGCCCCACCGGGCTAGCCATCTTTTTTTTGTGTTCTTTCCTCTCTTTCCTCTTTCTCATTCTCATCTCATGCTACCGGGTGGGTAATAGCTACCCTACAGTACACCCCCATCTATCAGCTGATCTAGGAAATCAGTGTCGAAATTCTAGGCAACCTTGGAAGTGTCTGCACGGAAGCAAGTGCCTGCACGGAAGCACTGAGCGCTCATTATCCAGGGGCGTTCCCCCCCAGACAAAATTATTGTTGTTAATTTTAATACATATATAAGCAAAACGAAATTGTGCAATACCAAATATTTACTCGTTTTATTTTTATTTTGTTTTTATATATAACAATTCATTTTTTATTTAATAATATAGGTTTATAACGTTCTAAATTATTAAAAAGTAAAATTAGAAAAATTAAAAATAAAAAACCTGACAACCAATAAGAATGTAAGAAATACTTCCGGAATATTCGATAGCGGGTTGTGTAATACACCCACGTGTGTGTAGTATAAAAAATTACAGTAGTATAGAGGGATTCAAATGATACCACTATTACAGTGTGTTTATGTTTCATCCTGGAAGAAAACGTAATCGTGTAATCTCTCTATAAAATGACACCTAATTTACATGTTCATAACACAGTAATTGGAACATTGTCTCTGCTTGGTGTGATTATAACATAAATTAGTTCTGTTTCAATAATTTTTTCATTTCTTCTAATAATTTTCCAATTTCTTCGTAAAAGCGATATTGTAGAAACATATCCGTAAACGAATCTTTGATTTTAAACTGATAAAATTAGTTTGATAATGTTTTCGGTAGTGTTTCTCCGATCCTATTTAGTCGCTTCATTATATACAATTTGATACTTATACCGGCGACATAATTGCCGGTTTAATATTGTAAATGCATAACGTTTTTATCGCAGCGTAATAAATTACGCTGATATTTCATGTATTCGATATCACATAGTATTGTCATTTTTATTACCCGTGTTTTAATACTGTAGAAAACAACAGCGTAAAATCCTTCATCCAAATCATTATAAACGGCCAATTCGTTGTGTATTTTTATTATCCATTTTGTTATAATATTTTATTTTTATTAACCTATTAAATTTATATGTCAATTGGACGTGAAAAAAACATGATGTAATTATGACACCAATTTTGATATTTCGTGGGACAATTTCCTCGTTAACTAATTTTTTTGATTTTTTGGGGTGTGGGAATAGTATAGAGGGGTTTATAAATGATACCATCGTTAGGTGGTATCATTTTGAATCCCTCTATACTTAAATTTTACTGTCTGGTGAAAAACATTATGTGTTTTTTTTTTTTCACTCCAATTTTTAGTGGGAGACGATTTCCTCGTAACCCAATTTTGATTTTTCGGGGGGTGGAGTAGTATATAGGGTGGAGAAATGATACCCTCGTTAGGTGGGTATCATTTTGAATCCCTCTATACTACTCCTTGAGTAGTAAAATAAAATTTGGGATTTTATTTTTAGCAATTAAATGTACAATGATACATTGTTAAATGCTGTTTCTAAGACAAATCACATTTAAACACTTTCGGTTTGTTTAATACAAATACACATATGCATGTCTGTGTGTAATTAATAGATAACCCGGATGTGGCACACGTGACATGCGCAATGTAGCGATATGTACATATTCAGTTCACCAATGAAATAAATAATAACAAGAACATAATATTTTATGAATTATTTTAATAAAAAATTATACACGGAAACAACACAAAACAACAAGAAATACTGATTTGTAACACTATTATAAATGATTATTTCTGACCAGACTTGATTGTACAAACTAATAATGTTTAGAACATAAAAATCGCCCATTCAATGTTTCGTCCCTATACTGTATAATCTGAATCCACACCAGTTTCGATTGTTGCACTGTATGTAATTACAGTTTTAAATTAAACACAAAACGTCACATACATGTACACAGTAAATACAGTTAGAATAATATCACAATCGATCCCCATCTGCGACGTCCACTTCACGTAAAAAAACTTGTCATGTCTGATTGTCTGTTATGTACGCGGAAAGGTGCACTTTACTAACAAATCAGTCCATAAAATAGTTGCCATTTATTGCTCACCACTTAATGATCACCGACGGTCATTTCGGGAGTCCTGTTTAATCAGTGTCAACGCAAACACCTTTAACTACGGTCTGAATACCCGACTTTGATCAGGTAAACTGCAGGTGACAAATTTCTACTTACCTCCGCAAATTGACATTTCGACTTAACGAGTGTGAAATACAGTAGATTTACGTTTTCGGGACCTAAATATACCTTCGAATAAACGGAAAATTTGAGTTATCGAAATTTGACTTAACCGAACTTAGCTATATGGAAAATCATAGGATTTTAAACGGGACCGTGCTAGTAATTCGACGTAACCGGTGATTTCGACGTAAGCGACTTTGAGTAAACGAGCGTAGCCTGTGTACTTTTCTAGCAAAGTATACTTTGAGGGAGAAATTTTCAATTTAAGGATAAATTTATTATTTTTTATTATACTGAATTTATTACATTATCACAGCCAAATGGCTGTCATAATGTAATAAATTCAGTTAAGAATTCTGCATACTTTTAATCATCAAATATATGCAGTCCTTAGTTCTATATGAAATAATGCATTTCAGCAAAAATAAATAATTACTCCCTCAAAGTATACTTTGCAATGTTGGTGAAATAGGCTACTGACTGTGTGTAGAATTTTTATTTTAATCCATTTCCTGTGTGATACCGATTCACATGTATCAACATTTATCTATTTATTTTCTTCTTTTCTTTATTTCTCAATGAAAGTAAATGTTGTGAACGAGACGATTCCGTTGAGACGATTCAACTGAGTGGTACATTACAACAACTGTGAGAGAAAACCCGTATCAACTCCTTACAAATAATTACACAGTGAAGAGAACACCCATAATTGCACACATGTTTTCTTGGAAACCATGAGCTACTATGCAAAATGTTTAATTTTGTTACAGTCCAAATAAGGTTATTTGAAAACTTGGGAGAAGATCTCGAATAATCTACAATGTTAATGTGATTGAACACATTCCAAATACGCACTAAAAATGTCTACCGGTAGTTCATAATTTGGACTTCAAAACGTTTACATGATGTCACGTTTGACGTCACACAACATGATGTCAAAAAAGCGTAACTATGTGTAATTATCCATGCGCACAGCACCATTCATTGATTATAATCTCAAAAGTAGAGACAATGTGCATATAAATTTTTTTTATATCTGCAGGAATTCGGCTGGCGATCGCCACTTTCGCAATTGGTGATACAAATAAACAATTGGCGATAAAAAATTACAATTTTCAGAGAAAAAAAACATTTTTTTATTTCTTTTTTTTTTTTTTCTTTTTGAAATGGCGATTTTTTTTATTTTCCCCAGCGGAATCCCTGTATCTGCCGTGGAATTGTAATACATAGGATATTCCATCGTACATGTTTGTATAGTGGAAATAATACACTCGTGTTCGTCGGCGTCCATGCAAGCAACTTGTTCACTACGCTTACTCGTTGCTTATGCGGAGCTGACGCACACTTATTTCCGCTACCGGTATTCAAAATGTACAATGGAATATCCTTCATATACTTCTGTGGAGAAATAATAAAAGTATTTAGAATTATATGTCAACAAAATGGCGTACCATCAGCATGAAATGAGTTCAAGGTCTCCCCAAATTACACAGTATTTTCGGTGGTTGGTTTAGAACATGTGATGGGTAAGTTTAATTAACGGTGGGGTTCATCGTTACAAGAAATCCCAATATCCCTGGTTTGGCTCGCAGGTACATTTTTGGCTTTCTTGCTACTTGAGAGTTGAATCCGGTTATACCCATTATAAGAGTAGTAAGATTAGTAGTAATTGTATTACTTTTGGGGAGTGGAGCTAAGTGCTCTGGTGTGGTTAGGACTTGGCACCCGGTCAGGTTATTCTAAATTCAGGGCTGAAAGATATATATATTCTGTAAATGTTCAGTTCTGATTTTGGGACTGATTTTGGGATTTCCCCCTCACAGCCGGTTAAATATGGGATTAAACCCTGTTAACCCGGCCTATAATCACCTTAGCTGTTGACAGGCCGTTAAACACCATTAAATAAATAAATAAGCAATTACTTATGGTGGTGGTAGGTGGGAGCATGCGATGGGTAATTTAACGATCTGGATTCATCCCTACCGGAATGGTGTGGTTATGGACCTGGCACGAGGTGAGGTTATTCTAATTTCAGGGCTGAATATATTTTTATTTATGTGTAAATATTCCGTTTTGATTTTGATTTTCTCCCCAATGCAGCAGGTTAAATATGGGATCAAACCCGTTGGCCCCGCCTTAAATGATCCTAGCTGCTGATAGGCCATTACACACCAATAAATCAATAAATCAATATAATATCAGGGCTGAATATAATTATTTTCTGTAATTGTTCAGTTCTGATTTTGGGATTCCCCACCCTCATCACAGCAGGTGAAGTATGTGATTTGATCCATAAAATGGCCTTAGCTGTTGACAAGCCGTTAAATAATATTTACTTGTGGTACTTACATTGTGTGGTTCTCTCTCCAAGGGCTGATAAACTACTAGCGAAAGAAAAGGCCAAACTTGCCGGAAAATCCGGCTCTCAGGCTATAGCCATGTCCCCCGGATCACCGGTTAAACCAAAATCACCGGGAAAGAATTTGACGACGGATAAACCGCATAAGCTTTTGCCCGCAGTCCCGGCAAAGTCGTATGAGATTTTGACCACTTCTGAATCGTGGAGTCTAGCAGAGAGCATGGATAGGTATTTGCCGAATGGCGCTATATCTGCCAACTGTTACCGCTAGCTATTAACCCAGAAAACGCTGAAGTAAATTTTGCCGTCTGCTGTTCTTATTATTATTTTTGAATATTTCTTGACTAAAAACACGTTTTGACAGGGCATGAGACGATTCTCATGCACTGCCAAAACATGTGTTTTGTTCAGAAATAAGAAAAAATTAAAAAAAACAGCAGACAACTATATTGATTTCCCGCCTCTTTAGGGTTAACATTCATTAGCCAGTCACCCACAGCTAATCACATATTGTATAGTACGTTTACACCAACCTGCCATAAATATGTCCCGTTTAACCCTTAGAATGCGGGAACCGAAAATAATCGTCTGCTGATAATTCATATTTTGTCTTTTCTCTCAGTAAAAACATGGTTTGGCAGCATTTTAGAATCATTTCCATTGTTGGAAATGATTCTAAAGTGCTGCCAAACCAAGTTTTTGATGAGACAAATGGAAAAATAAAAAATATTCAGCAGACGACACAAATTAATTCAGCATTGTATTTCATATGCCCCTGAATGTATAATACGTCACTGATACGGTTTATACCTGAAATTATAATTTGAAAATCAAGAATTAATTCTAAAGTTGCAAAAAAAGAAACAATTACCAACTATCTAGTTGATTTATAAACAGACTTTTCTCAGATAAACTAAGGTACCATAATAACCATAAATATTTGGACGTCGTTTGTTTTGGGAGACCCCTGTAAAATAGGGCTTTCCCATAACAAATTGTATCCACATACTGTTATTGTTATAAACCAGTACAACCTTACTAACCCTAAACATTGGGACACTCTTTGTTGTGGGAAACCAGATATTTAGTTTTATGTGTGATTGTGTCCAAATATTTATGGTTATTACGGTAGAAACCAGATATTTAGTTATGTGCTTCCTAGAATAAATTGTGTCCAAATATTTAGTGTTATTACGGTATTAACAGGCCGTTAAAAATCAATTATCAATTGTTTGATTGAAAGTCTAACCCTACACACAACCTACTATGGCTACAGTTCTAATTTTGACTTCACCTGGGGCCCGTTTCACTAAACTTCTTACGACTAAAATGTTCGTAAGTGCAAATTTAAGATCGTCTGTAAATTTCAATTTATGGATTTACATTTATTGAGCATAGGCTGCATATGCAGCCTATGCTCAATAAATGTAAATCCAATAATTATTTACAAGAAAACAATGTTAATGTGAAATTTACAGACTATCATAATTTTGCACTTACGAACATTTTAGTCGTACGAAGTTTAGTGAAACGGCCCCCTGAGGTGCTGAAATTGGAAATGAAAATATGTGATATATTTATGGCACCTCACTGTACTTGTATACTGTATACATATACTGGTAGTGTTATCATCAATTTTAGTTGACAAGATGTAGTGTATATCTTTATTGGTCAGTAATAACATATTAACTCTTTGCATGCTGGGAAATTTGTGGGCTATAAATAATTCAAAAATAGCATATGACAATTCATTGCATTTTCATTTATTTTTTCCTATAAATGTCATGAATATGTCTTGGAATTTCATTTGAATTGAGTCCGAGGCATATTTACAGAGGCAATAAGAAACATACTCGTAATATGTTGGATGTTATTTTCTCCGCTAGCATGCAAAGAGTTAACTGTCGTCTTCCTATCCTAATATCTCAGGGCCCATAACAAGCTGCATACTGTTACACACCCTGCTCATTTACTCTACTGTCTGTTTCACGAAACCTGCCCAGTTTTACGGCCATATAAACAATGCAAAAACAATATTTTTTTTGATAATATCAAATTTTATCAAAATTTAAGAATGAACCTTCTCTTTATTTTGTGAAATTTGGTCGAATATTGATTTTATTAAGAAAAATGAGTTCTCTATGGGAATTTAACATGGTGAAAAAAGAGATGTTTGCGCTATTTCCAAGTATGTGCTATCAGAAATTGTTACACACTCATTGGATGCCCCAGCTTTATATGACCTTAGCTGTTAATAGGCCGTTAAACACCAGTAAACAAACAAACTCATTGGATGCTGACAGACTGTGCAGTTGTATTGAGAGCTGATTGTATATCACATTGTGTAACTATATAAGGTAAAACAAAAATTTTGAAGTCGAAGCTTGCTCTATATTTCAGGATTTGAAGAGATAATACATGAAATCTCAGGATGAAGTAACGGTCCGAGGTCTATAAATACATTAAACATGCCTAAAAGCATCCATAAATGAAAACAGAATAAGCTAAAAAAGAAACCTCGGTCCGCTACTTCAACCTGTACATGAAATGTGTTATTTTTTGGCTACTAGTGATCTTAGATATGCTATGTATTGTAGTTCAGGGGCGGATCCAGCATTTGGGGAACAGGTGGTTGCTATTTTCGATCAGTGTGATCGAATTTTTCTATAGGGGGAGGTCCGAGGTCATGTTCCCGTGGAAAAAAATTGAAATCTAGATGTCCGGAAATGCACTTTCCTGTTTTACGGCATTTAAATCAGACTCCAACTGGTGGTAAACTGTGATCTATGTAAACTCTGTGGCTGAACAGGGGGGGGGGGGGGGGGGGGGGGGGGGGGGGGGGGGGGGGGGGGGGGGGGGGGGTTGCAACCCCGGAACCACCCCTCCAGATCCGCCCCTGTAGTTATCATCAGTACACATACTTGTATCATTGACATCTGTTTCTCTTAACCAAATAATATTCTCCCATTTATCTTTATTTCAGGCTGACTAAAAGACATAAAAATAAATTTTCTTAGTCATCCTGTTTTATGGCTTAAAACCCTTTCACCCCCAAGTAACTGGAATGGATTTTGATATGTTAATTTTGTAACCAATCCAATGGTCACAAAATGATTTTCAGACTAGTCCATTTATGAAAAGGGGGTGTTTTTGTTCTAAAAAATATGAAAATCACTTGCAAAAAGTGCAGATCCTGATGAGCCGGCTCATGACGAGCCGGCTCATCTGGATCCACACTTTTTGCCAATACCACTATATAGGCCTGTGGTGTTGAAAGGGTTAAACAAATTTTACATTTGGACTAAAACACACAACAGTAACATCTCGATCATCAAAAATAATCTTTCATTCTGACTTATACACACAACAATGACTTCTAGGTCATCCTGTTTTATCGCTTTCAAACAGTCGCTCAATTTCAGAAGTAAACAATGTAATGCTTTTAATAAATGACCTTGTATAATGCTTTTGCATAATTCAGCACATTTATAAACCACTACCTTATAGTAATACACATGTACTCAGCTTTTAACATTTTATAAAATATACTTCTCATCATTCACTCAGTAAAATAACTAAATAACGTTTCTTTTTCTTGTTGCAAAATTGTCACTCTGATAATATTAAATATGTTAGCTTTGCATGCTTACTATTGGCACATTTCATAAACAATTGTATATGTTTTTTATATATTTTAATTAATCTGAGCGGATGGCTGGTTGGGAGCATGCGAAGGGTTATTTAACTCTTTGCATGCTAGCGGCGAAAATATCCGCCAAACGAATTAGGAGTATATGTTTTATTTCTCTCTGTAAATATGTCTTGAAATTTCATTAGAATTGAGTCCTCATGAAATTCCAAGACATATTCATGATATTTACGGGTAGAAATACAAGGAAATATGATGAATTTTTGTCCGCTAGTTTTGAACTATTTATAGCCCACAAGTTTCCCAGCATGCAAATAGTTAAACATGGGATTCATCCTTACTGAAATCCTGATATCCCTGGTTTGGTCTTCAGGTACATTTATGGCTTTCTTGTTACCTGAGAGCTGAATCCGGTTATACCCATTATAAAAGTAATACGATTAGTACTAATTTGATTACTTTTAACCCAGCCTAAAATGACTATAGCTGCTGACAGGCTGCTAAACACCGTTAAATAAATAGATAAATAAATTTCAATCTGAAAAAAGTACTTTGCAATAAATTATAATAGTTCTGTTGATGCATACATGTATGTACATTTACATGTACAGTCGAACCTCCCCGAACGGTCACCTCTCTACAACAACACCCTCTCTGTAACAGCCGCTATTTTATATCCCACATGGATGATTTCCTCTATATCTAACCCTTACACTGCGGAGCACGAAAATTGTCGTCTGCTGTTGCTTTTGTCTTCTTTCTCGATAAAAACATGTTTTGACAGCACTTTAGAATCATTTCCATTGGAAATGATTCTAAAATGCTGTCAAAACATATATTTGATGAGAATCATCAAAGAAAATAAATAAACATCAGACGACAAAATTTAATTCATCATTAACCTCCCTACAACAGCCACCTCTCTACAACAGCCAGTTTTGAGTCTTCCCATGGGTGGCTGTTGTAGAGAGGTTGCACTGTACATCAATTATAAGGTTGAAATGTTTTCTTCAGTCTACATGCAATAATTGTGGCTGTGACTGAAGAAATGGGGCTTATGGGTTTTGCGACCAGTGTAGATCCAGATAAGCATGTGCATCCACACAGTCTGATCAGGATATGCACTGTTTGCCATTCCATCAATGAAACGCAATACTTCCAACAAACAATATAGATCGGTATCAGGCTACAGGAGTGTGCTATTTCATCAGGAGTGACACTGGTCACAAATCCCATAAGCCCCATTCCTCCAGTCACAGCCACATTTAACACTAGTCCTATAATGCCATGATTAGCGACGTTTCTAAACATCTATTGGCAATATCAACTCGTAGTCAAGCAGGTTGATTGGCTGAGCTTGAGCTGTAGCACACCTCAGGCTCAGTCAATCAAGCTGCTTGACTTCAAGCATAATATTCAAGTATTTGTGGGTGGCAGGTGGGTGCATGCGATGGGTAATTTAACAATTGGGATTCATCCTTATCGGTATCCCGAACGGAGACCTGGTTTGGCCCTCAGGTACGTCTTTGGCATTATTGTATGTCAGGGTTAAATCTGGTTATACCCCTTATATGAGTAATACAATTATTCCTAATCCTATTGCTTTTCGGGGAAGGGGCCAAGTGACTTGTGGTATGGACCTGGCACCAGGACAGGTTATTCTAATTTCAGACTGAATATATATTAATTTTAATGTAAATATTCCGTTTTGATTTGGGGATTTTCCCCCCAATGGCCCAGCTTTAAATGACATTAGCTGTAGATAGGCCGTTAAACACCATTAACTCTTAGTACGCTGAATTAAATGTTGTCGTCTGCTGGACATGTTTTATTTTCAATATTTCTCGACAAAAACCTGGTTTTGACAGCACATGAGAATCGTCTCCAGTGGAGACGATTCTCATGTGCTGTCAAAACCAGTTTTTTGTTAAGAATTAAAGCAAAAATGAAAAACAGCGTCAACAGCGTAGGAAGGGTTAAACAAAGAAACAAGTATTTTCAAATTAAGAAATTGACATATATTTGCAAGTGTATAAGACTGATCTCTATAACATCTACCCAATAACAGATGGGAGAAGACTAAGGATCAGAACAGGGGTCGTCCCGAGAGTCCCGAGAGTCGACAGCAGAGAGAGCGGGGCCGACCTTACAGTGGTGGGGCCCACAGGGACGGAGACAGCTCCATCAACTCCAGTAGGGACTCCCTGTATCAGGTACAGCTTGCTGAATTAAGTGGGATAATTGAGACTCGCTTTATCATGTAATATATGGTAATGTGAAATAGTATCAAATTCGGTATACATGTTTATCACGGCAAGACGAAGAAGCCAATTTATTTTCAAAAATGTCCAATGACTTATCTCCCCTTGTCGGCTATTTTTAATTTTCGCACTCTGTATCCTTGTCCACACAATAACTCAAGTTCTACTACACTGATCGTAACCAAATTTGGTATACATGTTTATCACGGCAAGATGAAGAACCTTATTGGTTTTCAGTGAGTTATCTCCCTTCTTGACTGGCTTTGCCTCGACGGGTGTATATTGTGACCTTCGGCACTCTTGTATGCTTGATACATTATGAGCTGATTTATCAGCAAACATTGAGATAGAAGTTGATAATGTTACACGGGTTAAACCTCATTCAATCATTCATTCAATCAATAAATCAATCTTTAGTCAGTCAATAAACCAGTAATCAGTCAATCTTCAATCAATCAATTAACACATAAATAATCAATCACTACCAAGTCAATCAATCAATTGATCAGTCAAGCGATTAATCAATCAAGTGATCAATCAATTAATTGATTGATAAATCAATTGATCGAGTGATCAATTAATCAACAGATAATCAATCAGTCAATCACAGTCGATGAATCAAACAGTCATCCAAACAAGAACATCTACTCTTCCAGGATGGCTACCGAGCCGACAGATCAACAAACGCCGGCCGGGACGAACACGACTCGCATTTATCTCCCCATAACCGGAGTGGCAGCTATAGCAGTCTGTCCAGCAGGGGGCGCCACTCGCCACGGTCGAGGGACGGTTCCTCGCCAGTTCCCAGCGTACCGCGGCCCCGGCGACATGACTTCCCAGACAGGGAGAGACGCGACAGGAAGGGAACCAGCGACCTGAGAAAGGTACATTTATTAGTTCATGTGTCATATCAATCTTTAAAAATGGGGCTTATTACATGCGGAATACACCTTTACGGGTATGATTTTTTTTTAAATATTTGATTTTTATTATTTCTCAATGAAAGTATATGTTTCGACCACTAATTTGAACCGTCTCAACGAGACGGTTCAAATGGTGGTCGTGACATATACTTCTGAGCTCATATAAAGAATATATTTAGGATTTTTCACTCACAAAATGGCGTTTCCTCACCATGAAAAGGGTAAAGTTAAGGGACAGGTTAAGAGAGAGGCGGGACAGAAAGGGAACCAGCGACCTGAGAAAGGTACGAAGGGACGGTGAATATTTCATGTGTCGTATCAATCTTTAAAAATGGGGCTTATTAACCTTTTCACCCCTAAGACACTGGAATGGATTGTGATACGTTAATTTTCTGACCAATCAAATCATCACAAAATGATTTTCGCACTAGTCCATTTATAATAAGGGGGTGTGTTTGTTCTCAAAAGTATGAAAATTACTTGCAAAAAGTGCAGATCCTGATGAGACGGCTCGTCACGAGCCGGCTCATCTGGATCTACACTTTTTGCCACTACCACTATACAGGCCTGTGGTGTTGAACGGGTTGATACACGAGTAAAATTGAAAACTTTGCGATGGAAATACATACTATTTTATACACCCGTTTGAAGAAACGGGATGTATTCACCATGTGCAGCTTGTCCATGCAAGAACTAGAGTTCTACGGGACGGATTGTAACCAAATTTGGTATAAATGTTTATCATGACAAGACGAAGAACTCAATTGATTTTCAAAATTGTTGGCTAACATAACTTGGCAGCCATTTTTTATTTCGCATTTTGTATTATCGTCCGCTCAGTAACTCAAGTTCTACTTGTCACATCTGAACCAAATTCGCTATACATATTTATCACGGAGCATTGCTGAATCTGATTGATTTTCAAAATTGTTGGATGACTTATCTCCCCTGTCGGCCATTTTTAATTTTCCCATTCTGTAACCTTGTCTGCTCAATAATTAGAGGTCTACTTGACGGATTGTAACCAAATTTTGTATGCTTGTTTATCACGACAAGACGAAGAACACTAGTGATTTTATACATTGTCGATTGGATTATCTCCCCTAGGCGCTAGACCCGCTATCCTGGAGTCTGACCAGTATGACCACAGACAGTGGCATAGCGTCCATCTCTTCCGCAGACCCCATTAAGGTAGAACTGCACGTTGGAGAAATTTCACGGCTGGGGGATGCACAAATGTTCAGGATGCATGGTTATGTTATGCAGATAGCACTGTGTGATATATGATGAAACTTTTCAACCCTAAATAATTGGAATGGATTTTGATATGTTAATTTTCTGACCAATCCAGTTGTCACATTATGATTTTCAGACCAGTCCATTTATGTGAAAAGGGGGTGTTTGGTTTCTAAAAATATATGGAAATTTCTTGCAAAAAGTGCAGATCCTGATGAGACGGCTCGTTACGAGCCGGCTCATCTGAATCAACACTGTTTGCAAACACTGCTATAGAGGTGTGTAGTGTTGAAAGGGTAATGTGGTTGCAGACTGAGTAATTTGGAGTAGGTCTAGGGTTTTATGAATGCTCACTTTGAATTGTGAATGCACTTTTGATATGTGAATTTACTTTTGACAGGCGAATGCACACTTTTGATAGGTGAATGTGAATGCACTTTTGACAGGTGAATGCACATTTCTGACAGGTGAATGCACTTTTGACAGATAATGTACTTTTGACAGGTGAATGCACCTTTGACAGGTGAATGCACATTTCTGACAGGTGAATGCACTTTTGACAGGTGAATATACTTTTGACAGGTTAATGCACCTTTGACAGGTGAATGCACATTTCTGACAGGTGAATGCACTTTTCACAGATGAATATACTTTTGACAGGTTAATGCACCTTTGACAGGTGAATACACGTTTGACAGGTGAATGCACTTTTGACAGGTGAATGAACCTTTGACAGGTGAATGCACATTTCTGACAGGTGAATGCACTTTTGACAGATAATGTACTTTTGACAGGTGAATGCACCTTTGACAGGTGAATGCACATTTCTGACAGGTGAATGCACTTTTGACAGATGAATGTACTTTTGACAGGTTAATGCACCTTTGACAGGTGAATGCACATTTCTGACAGGTGAATGCACTTTTGACAGATAATGTACTTTTGACAGGTGAATGCACCTTTGACAGGTGAATGCACTTTTGACAGATAATGTACTTTTGACAGGTGAATGCACCTTTGACAGGTGAATGCACATTTCTGACAGGTGAATGCACTTTTGACAGATGAATGTACTTTTGACAGGTTAATGCACCTTTGACAGGTGAATGCACATTTCTGACAGGTGAATGCACTTTTGACAGATAATGTACTTTTGACAGGTGAATGCACCTTTGACAGGTGAATGCACATTTCTGACAGGAGTGATGCACTTTTGACAGATGAATGTACTTTTGACAGGTTAATGCACCTTTGACAGGTGAATGCACATTTCTGACAGGTGAATGCACTTTTGACAGATGAATGTACTTTTGACAGGTTAATGCACCTTTGACAGGTGAATGCACATTTCTGACAGGTGAATGCACTTTTGACAGATGAATGTACTTTTGACAGGTGAATGCACCTTTGACAGGTGAATGAACATTTCTGACAGGTGAATGCACTTTTGACAGATGAATGTACTTTTGACAGGTTAATGCACCTTTGACAGGTGAATGCACATTTCTGACAGGTGAATGCACTTTTGACAGATGAATGTACTTTTGACAGGTGAATGCACCTTTGACAGGTGAATGCACATTTGACAGGTGAATGCACTTTTGACAGGTGAATGCACTTTTGACAGGTGAATGCATATTTGACAGGTGAATGCACCGTTGACAGATGAATGCACATTTGACAGGTGAATGCACCATTTGACAGGTGAATGCACCTTTGACAGGTGAATGCACTTTTGACAGGTGAATGCATCTTTGACAGGTGAATGCACTTTTGACAGGTGAATGCACTATTGATAGGTGAATGCATACTTTTGACTGGAATGTACACTGTTCGACTGGAACATACGCATTTGATTTGTGAATGTACGTTAGTAAATTGTGAATTAAAACATTTTAATGGTGAATGTACATTTGATGAGATGTACATTGTGATTGGTGAATGCACACTTTCAAATGGTGACCGTATGCTTTTGACATGAAATGTATACTTTTATTTAGTTTGCACTATAATTGGGTTCGAATTATAACAAATAAACAATATTTTTTAGGTATTTACATGGGACATAAACTTTTAATAGTACGACAATAGTGGCTGAAAATTTTATACCACGATAAATTCTTTATAAATGTCATTATCCCCTCGCTGACAAAGGTTGAAGTAACAGACCAATGCCTATAAATACATTAAATATACCTAAAAGTATCAATAAGTGAAAACAGTTTTAGTTAAACTTTTGTTTACTCCCTGTTATTACACATTACCAAGATTCCTATGTCTTTTTTATGGGCCGTACTCGGATGGCCTCGAGACAACGGACTCTCACGAAACAATTAACCGATTTATATCATGTTCGCCTATTGCAGAAGTTAGGCAAATGTTAGCCCTCCGCAATGATGTATTCTCCGATGCGCTATGTCAAAGCATTTTCGAGCTATGGGTTATTTTATTCCAACAAAGTTCCACATTTGTATCTAGTAAGAAGGCATTGGGCATATTTATTTCTTTGACTTTCCCAATGTTTCATAGCTTCGCTTACAAGGTAAGCAGGTGACCGGCTAGTAACCAGTCAATGTATAATGACGCTTACACGTGACACTCCACGAATCTCAATCAATCATAAGCTTAGTGATGACATCATCGGGAAAACCCATAAACAATTAGACAATAAGGTTTCCCGAGAAATGATTGAATTGTCTGTCGTGACGCATTGGACGGGTATAAATGTAGATTTGATCAAATGTTCGATAGGAAACAATGTTGTTTCGATGCAAACTGTTTCTTAACAGGCCCGGACGACGTAAAAGTGTAGTTTGAAGCAAATGTTTGCGCTGTCATATAGTAGTATTGGCCCGGGATATGGCGTTAGTCCATGTACGTTAGTAACACCTTTCATTTCTCAATAACTCGTGAACCACTTCACCGATTTTGAGAATATTTGGCCACAATGTGTGTCTAGGGAAGGTGCTTTGTTTTGCATATGACTCACGTCCGACTGGTCAAGGTCACTGAGAACTTATGTTCACCTTGTGCGTTAAAGATTTTTTTCTTTATTCAATAACTTATGAACCGCTTCACCGATTTTTATAATATTTGGCTACAATGTGTGTCTAGGACCCACGTCTCACACCCAAGGTCAAGGTCACTGAGGACTTGTGTTTTTTTAAATTATTATTATTATTGTCAAGGCTGCCAGCGAAGGGATTAGCTACGTTTAACGATGCCAGTTCTTGTTTATTTCTATAATACCTCTATAATATTTCTATAATAACCTATGCCGACGTATTTCTTAGCCATTCCGGATAAACTTGATATCATAGACACTAGCCAGGGCCCAGTGGCTCAAAACTGTCAGCTTAATGGACTGTTACATCCTTAACATTATTAACCCTTACAATGCTGAATTAAAAATTGTCGTCTGCTGTTTATTTTTTATTCTCCATTTTTCTCATCAAAAACATGATTTGACAGGACTTTAGAATCATTTCCAATTGAAATGATTCTAAACTGCTGTCAAACCATGTTTTTATTGAGAGAAAAGACACAATAAGAAACAACAGCAGACGACAATTTTCAGTTCCCGCCTTCTAAGGGTTAAGGATGTAACAGTCCGTTAAGCTGACAGAGGTTTTGCGCAACTGGGCCCTGGCATTCTCGATAATACGTTACAGAGGTCGGAGGGAGGAAGCATGACCAGCCTTCCCGACAGCGGTATATCGGAACACGAGGGCGGGGCTTCGGGAAGTGCCACCGGCCCCAATAGTCCCCTGTCTAAAATCCCCGGCCCGGGAAAGTTCAAACAGATGACCGGTCGCCGGGAGCATGACACTGACTCGGGTTCATAGGGTCAATGGTGGGGTCGGAGGTCAGTGCCGGGAACCTGTCGACGGCACGGGGCCGGCAACAACCCACACAGCAGTCGCTACGGTTACGGCATCCGTCCGATGGTTCGGGAAGCCAAAGGTATCATTTATTGTCGCACTCAATATACTGGAAAGTTGGACATACTTTCTAAGACAATCTCTGACCAGTGTCGCACTCCACATAGTTCACTTATTGCAAGATTTAACACCAATAAGTTACATGTTTCCAGATTTAATGACTACCTGTTTGACAGTAAATGGAGAATCAATACTCGAATTGGAGACTGCATATAAACCTGGCTAATTGTATCCCCCGGACTCCGTCGGGGGATACTATGGATTTGACAGCGCGCCGCGTCCGCGTGTCCGCGTCCGCGTCCGCCGCAGACACTTCTTGTCCGGAGCATAACTCGAACACCCTTTGGAATATTTTCATGAAACTTCACACATGCATAGATCACGACCCGAAGGTGTGTCGCGCACAAGAATGACAACTCTTGCATAGCTAATTTTTGAGTTATCTCCTTTTTTTGTTTCTCGCACTGATTTCGTGTCCGGAGCATAACTCCACCACCCTTTGGAATATTTTCATGAAACTTTACACATGCATAGACCACGACCCGAAGGTGTGTCGCGCACAAGAATGACAACTCTTGCATAGCTAATTTTTGAGTTATCTCCCTTTTTTGTTTTGCGCACTGTTTGACCATAACTCACCACCACCCTTTGGAATATATTTTTATGAAACTTAACACATTCAATTAGACCACGAACCGAATGGTGTGTAGTGCACAAGAATGACAACTCTTGCATAGCTAATTTTTGAGTTATCTCCCTTTTTTGTTTTCGCTCACTGATTTCCTGTCCGGAGCATAACTCGACCACCCTTTGGAATATTTTCATGAAACTTCACACATGCATAGACCACGACCCAGAGGTGTGTCGCGCACAAGAATGACAACTCTTGCGTAGCTAATTTTTTAAGTTATCTCCCTTATTTGTTTTGCGCACTCTACAAACTGGACAATAATGCATGAAGACCTGTTTTCTCGTCTGCTCTGTACACCTTTTCTGTGTGCTCTGTACACCTTACCTGTAGCGAGAACAATAGAAACTGGGAGAACCATGGGCTTGCTAGCATGTGCAGATGTCCAGTGCTTGACCACTGCTGACCAGGTAATTTATACAGGTAAATCACTACATTGGGTACTGTGTTGAAATATTGTGGCATTATGTGGACCTGTGCAGATTTTTGTAGATAAATATAGGACTATTAAAAAAAAATCTGGTCTCCAATAGCAAGCATTATTTTTTTTTTTTTTTTTTTTTTTTTTTTCTTTTTTTTTTTTTTTTTTTTTTCTTTTTTTTTTTCTTTATTTTTTTTTTCATTTTTTTTTTTTTTCATTTTTTTTTTTCAAATTATTTTTCAATTTTTGTCTAGTAGCATAAGGTCGTAAGTGCTTTATACAGACTTCACCTGTGCATGTGCTAGCATGTGCAACTGACCACTGACCACTTACAGGTAATTTATACAGGTAAATGATTATATTACATTTCCCCGTAAACTGTGTTGAAAATATTGTGGCATTATGTGGACCTGTGCAGATATATGTAGATAAATATAGGAATATTAAAAAAAAATTCTGTGCTCCAGTAGCAAGCATTATTATTTTTATTTTTACTTTTTTTTTTTCCATTTTTTTTTTTCATTTTTTTTTTCAAATTATTTAAAATTTTTGTCTAGTAGCATAAGGTGGTAAGTGCTATATACAGACTATTCACCTGTGCATGTGCTAGCATGTGCAACTGACCACTGACCACTTACAGGTAATTTATACAGGTAAATGATTATATTACATTTCCGTAAACTGTGTTGAAAATATTGTGGGAATATGTGGACCTGTGTATATATGATATGTAGATAAATATAGGACTAATTAAAAAACATTCTGGGCTCCAGTACAGGGGTCCTACCAATTATCCGGACAATCAATTTATCGGACAAATCAAAATAGCTGTTAATTAAACGCATTCATTGAATCCGATTTTGCAATGGACACATCTAAGTCACTCAAGTGCTTGCTGTTTCCATGCCAGTGTGAATAATATATCGCCAAGTTAAACATTTTAGTAAAATTTGCTGAAAACATTCCCCCAACTATGTCCACAAGTTGTTTACAACGTCAAATGTCGCGCGGGGCTTGTATCTGTCACTGCGCATGCGCATAATTTGAGGCCCCTATAGAGTTGTTTTTCAATACTCTGTTGTGTGAAGTATGCAGCCGATACGATGCATTCCTCCAATATAATTTTCAGACTGTTTAATACACAATGTACAATACTGTACAGAGCAGATAGGAAGGAATGCGAAAATGTATCATGATAGAAAAATAACGAAGAGCTACTCATTGAAAAAAATAATTGTTTTAGGGCCAAATCGCCCCAAGCCATTTCGGACCCAAGCCATTATACACCATTCGCACCCATATTAATTTGTGGGTAAAATCGACAGGTGCGAAAACACCAGTGTACGAAACGATCATTACCGCGGATTTTCCACCAAATTATGAAGAGCTCAATCGAGTGCGCCCATTACTTCATTGCAGAGTTGTTCTATAAATACAATAAATTCTATAAATACGATGTTTTCCAAGAAGCGATTGGTGATTGTTTTTTCTGCAAAACAACACAATGCTGTTTATACTGGTTTTCAGGCGATAAAATTATGATTTGAAGGTGAAAATACAAGTTATAAGACGATTATACATTTGTCCGGATAATTGATTGTCGATGTTAATTTTGGGGCAATCTTACGACTGATGATCTGACCCAATTTTAAGTGAGAAAGATGGCACAGTTTGCTAAATAGTTTCCATGCATTGAGAAAGCAAGAACCGACGATTGTTCTGTGAAAAGTTTATGCCCGTAGCTGCTATTTTAAGAAAAATATCATAAAAAAAACAGCCATTTTTGTCCGATAATCTAGGGAGCATTATTCTTTTTCTTTTTTTTAATTTAATTTTTTTTTCCATTTTTTTTTTTTTACATTCTTTTTCAATTTTTTAACTGACCACTAACTTATTACAGGTAATTTATACAGGTACATTATTACATTTCCGTAAACTGTGTTGACAATATTGTGGCAGTATGTGGAGCTGTGCAGATATATGTAGATAAATATAGGACTATTAACAAAAATTCTGGGCTCCAGTAGCGAGCATTATTTTTAAAAAAAAAAAAAAAAAATTTGTATATTACATTTCCGTAAACTGTGTTGAAAATATTGTGGCATTATGTGGACCTGTGCAGATATATGTAGATAAATATAGGACTATTGAAAAAAAATTCTGGGCTCCAGTAGCAAGTATTATTATTTTTTATTTATCAACTTTTTTTTTCAACTTTTAAAAAAAAAAAAAAATTACATTCTTTTTAAATTTGTTAACTGACCACTAACTTATTACAGGTAATTTATACAGCTAAATTATTACATTTACTAAACTGTGTTGACAATATTGTGGCAGTATGTGGACCTGTGCAGATATATGTAGATAAATATAGGACTATTAAAAAAAATTCTCGGCTCCAGTAGCGAGCATTATTTTTTTTATTTACATTCTATATTACATTTCCGTCAACTGTGTTGAAAATATTGTGGCATTATGTGCACCTGTGCAGATATATGTACATAAACATAGGACTATTAACAAATAATTCTGCGCTCCAGTAGCTTCACACATGCATAGACCCTAAAGGTGTGTCGCGCAAGAATGACAACTCTTGCATCACTAATTGTTTAGTTATCTCCCTTTGTCCGTCACCGATTTTGTCTCCGGAGCATAACTCGATCACCCTTTTTTCAAACTACTTGTGTATCTGGGGAGGGGGATACACATGCGCTTGTCGACAAGCGTCCATTTCTAGTTATAAGTATGTTATTGTTCACATATTGGATTTTTAATGAACTAAATGCTGCGGTCGCTAACTCTTCCGCGCATTTAATTCCTTAAAAATCCAATTTGTGAACAATAATTTATAAATATATATGTGAAATTGAATAACATATAAACTTTTTCTTGCTCAAAACAATGTCCATGTACTGGAGTTGAAAACATATTCCATATTTATGGTATTGTGATCAGGACCCGGTTGCTCAAAGCTTGCGTTAGCTTAACAGACTGTTAAATCCTTAACAATGGTAAGGATTTAACAGTCTGTTAAGTTAACAGAGGTTTTGAGCAATTGGGCCCAGACTGTTTGTACAGATGTATGTCTCACATGCAAGTGTCAATGCCACAGGAATCATTTCATCAATACAAATCAGGGCACCAGATAAGGAATTAGTAATCGAGTATTGTCACTCCATCATTTCTGAAGCAATTGGGTATTTCAAAATTTTAATTGGGTAAAATAAAATCACTATTGTTCACACATCAACAGAGAGCAAGTATTGAATAGTTTGCTTCGAAATGAAAACATGTCTTGGTATTTCATTAGAATTGTCTTTGAAGACAATTCTAATGAAATACCAAGATGCGTTTTCATGGAAAATAAGAAAAATATGTTATATTTTTGGTCTGTTTATTGTTTTCTGCAGCATGATAAAGGTATAAATGACAGACGATAATAAGTTGCTTGAGGTCAATCAATGAGTCCAAATATAGGTCGACCAGGTGTATTATCATATAGCCTCGTTTTCGTGCATAATAACTACATTATAAAGTGCACGTGCATGCATGTCAATATATATATATATATCTTAGTACGCAAACTATACATGTAATGTGGCTCAGTGGTATCGAAGCGGGAGAATATCCATACGTTAGCAGAACTTTTGTTCATTTTATCTGGTCGAGAGTTCGAACCTCACAAAATGCATTACTTTTGTCGATATCAATCTGTTTTTTATGACTGCTTGGTGGAGAAGGGAATAAGTGCGTTTTGATACTCAGTACTTTTGATTTCAATTGGGTTTTTGGCAATTTTAGTTGGGTATTTAAAGCAAATATACAGCTTATCTGGAGCTCTGCAAATTATAGCAGTAACGTAATTAACACCCGATTGTTTAGGCAACTGATATATTGACTGTAAAACTAATGATTATTGACTGCCAAACTAACATGTTCTTGCTTTGAGAAAAGTGACATTATGACATGTGTTGGCCCCAGTTGATCAGTCAATCAGTCAGCAGAGCTCCAGATAAGCTGCGTATTTGCTTAAAAGCAATACAAATTTTATGGTACCTTTATCATGCTGCAGAAAACAATAAACAGACCAGAATTATACCATATTTTTCTTATTTTCTAAGAAAACACAAGGAGATAATTCTAATGAAATGCCAAGACTTGTTTTCATTTTGAAGCAAGCTATTCAATAATTGTTGTCTGTTGATGTGTAAACAGTGTGATTTTAATTTACCAAATTAAAATTTTGAAATACCCAATTGCTCAAGAAATGATGGGAGTGACAATACTCAATTACTAATTCCTTATCTGGAGCCCTGAGTCAGTCAATTAAAATCCTGCACATACATGTGCATTCCCGTCTATATATGTGGCTGTGACTGGAGAAATGGGGCTTATGTGTTTTGCGCGACCTCTGTATGTCCAGATCAGCCTGTGCATGCTGTTGAATGTATGTAAAACACCAATCAGTCAAAATATTACTGAACAGCAATCTACCATTGTTGTGGATGCTATAAAGTCCCTTTTCTCAGCTGGGGGCCCATATTGATTGGAAAAATAATTGATTATTGACTAAGACTTACACTTTACGGTGTGAAAATGTGCCATATAAACAATATATCCAGTATTAGTTGTGGTTTCTTGTAAATATACATGTGCTGATCCATGAGATTTTATGATTATGTTTATGGAAATTACAGTGTTTAGTTTTTGAAATCATTATCATCGAGGAGTGATAAGGCTCAGTTTCCCATGGACCAATTTATATTTGCCTTCTTATGTCAGCGTTTTTGAAACAATGTGAAGTCTGTTTTTAGATATGTTTTCAGTAGATTTACTTTAACCCTTTCAACACAACAGACCTCCATAGAGGCAATGTTTGCAAACAGTGCAGATCCAGATGAGCCGGCTCGTAACGAGCCGTCTCATCAGGATCTCCACTGTTTGTTAATAATTTTAAACGTCGTACAGATTACCCTTTTAGAAGAATGGGATAATTTGAATGAACAAAATTAATGAAATAGCGTGAAACATTGGCATGGAACATCCTATTAAGTTACTTGGTGTTGAAAGGGTTAATAACTGTATAATAGAATTGAAAGATTTTGATTTTTATGAAACGTAGTGCAACAAGTGCGGAACAGGTTACCTTTTATTGTATAGTTTATTTTGATAAAGAATTGGTGACATTCAATGTACATAAAAATCTATAGCATGTGAATGAAAGTAATAAACGGTACTTGATTCTTCGTGAAAGGTATGTTATTGTAAAGAACTTTTAGGGCACCTATAAAACACATACCGTAAGTATCATCAAAATCCACCCATTTGTTATTAACAAGATTTAAAATAAAATCTACTGTAAAAATGACGTCACAGATTACATCACGTCGGAAAATCAAATTCGGAAACGTTCGGAAACCACGTGGTTCCATACCCTGTATGTGGACAGTTTGTGCAAAACAGATTTATGATATTTAGTTACCAGAAATGACATTGAATGTTGCTGAAAGTGTCTTAGATGTCATAGAACTATTGTATATGTGTACCTGGGGGCCGTTTCACTAAACTTCGTACTACTAAAATGTTCGTAAGTGCAAACTTAGGATAGTTTGAAAATTCCAATTGATGGATTTACATTTATTGAACATAGGCTGCATATGCAGCCTATGCTCAATAAATGTAAATCCAATAGTTGTTTCTAAGAAAACATTGTTAATATGAAATTTACAGACTATCATAATTTTGCACTTACGAACATTTTAGTCGTACAAAGTTTAGTGAAACGGCCCGTAGATCGGACAAAATAAACAAGCAGACTCGTACATGTCTTTTCTAGTCTCAAAGGCTATAAGGCAGTTTGTCATACCGCAGATAAGTTTCTCGGCTTTTGATTGGCTAGATTGGCTAGCTTGCCTGGTCATATATATTATATGACCTGCCAAGGCCGTCGGACATAGAGGAATTGCGATTCCCCTCCGGCGCCTTGCGTCCAATGAAGACACATTTTGCAAGCGTCTAGCGATTGTGAATTGTATTCCTCACTAAACACAATAAAACCCCGAATTGATCAATAAAAGTAACAAATTGTACACTCAAAACCAGTCTTTATTGTTTATTTTTCCATAAATATTCTTCGCTCATCAAAATATGAGCGATGCCGCCACAAACTGTCCCGTTTAGTGTTTTCAAATCTCAACACACTTGGCTTCATGACACGGCTATATTTAGGTCACAAACTATGGGTTCCACGCACGAAACGCGGCGTAGCAATGACAGCGAATGTTTAGGAACCAGTAGCATTCTTCTAGAGGCGCCAAAGGGAGAGCAGATCGATAGAGCAGGGGAATATAAATTAAATTACACGATATAAAAAACTGTCATAAAGTCGTTTTCGATGGATTTCTTACTCCATATTTAGTTTGTTTTCGTTTAATAAAAAAACAAAATGTTCATTTACGCCTTTATATTAAGACTGACGGTAGAAAATCGAATCTCGGATTATTTTTCTTCCTGAAAAAACGCAAAGATCAAAAGAAGAGATATGTTTATACGGCCAAATAAAGGATCTGCGGTATGACAAATACGTTATTGTGATTCTACAGTGAACATACCTCCAGACGGGCAATATTACACCATATAGCCTGTGTAGAATCACAATAACTTATAATATGGCAATATGTAATAGTTTTAGAAATTATACTGTTTATACTGTTTATCCTCCTAATATAATATATATGATAATTACATGTGTCTGTGACTGGAGAATGGGGCTTATGTGTTTATGCATCCATGCCGTCTGATCAGGCCCTACATTGTCCGCCATTCAGTCGATAAAACGTCAATCACACCGCCAAGCATACAGTATAGATCATTATCAAGCTAGAGGAGTGTTAGCGGATTAACCCTTAGACCACTACACACAACAATTGTCGTTTATAACTTGCCTTATTTATCAATAAAAACATGGTTTGACAGCACTTCAGAATCATTTCCAATGGAAATGATTCTAAAGTGCTGTCAAAGCATGTTGTAAATTATTCTAAAGTGCTGTTTTTTATGGAAAATAGAAAATAAACAACAGACGACAAAAAATTGTTATAGCAGTGTAAGGGTTAAGATATAGACTGGTCACAAAACCCATACTTTACAAAATTTATAATAGTTTCTGTACATAACATGAAAAGTCGACGAAATTTCAACTGAATTTCGACCTCATTTACAAAAAATTCACAGATTCTGTAGATATATTTGATGAAAAATCGCACATATTTGAAATACAAAATCACATGGCATGTCTCGTATTTATCCTCCCCACACAGGCCCAGTTCTCGTCAAAGTTCACGCTCTGACGACAGCACAAGCGTACGTAACGGCACGCCGACATCCGTCTCATCATCGCGCGCGTCGCGGCGGACCCCCACCAAGGCGTTCCCCATCAAAGAATCAAAACATTCCGAGGCCCGTGGTGAAGTTAGGACACCGGTCAAGTCGAAAGGAGAGGCGACTCACTCCAAGTCCAAGGGAGACAGGTCGCAGTCACGCAACCAGGTAAGAATCATCGAGGTTTGAATGAAAACAAGTTGTATGTTTTTTTTCTGTGTATCCTAACTGGAATTATAATGTAGAAGCTGCATAGACAGGTTTCAAAATCACTTTTCATTTCCAACACTTTGTCAGATTTGTCTCATTGTCTGTCCTTGATAAAAATTCACATTTTTCACAATTGACCCTTTCAACACCACATGCCTGTCTTGTGTTATTGGCAAAAAGTGTAGATCCAGATGAGCCGGCTCGTGACGAGCCGGCTCATCAGGATCTGCACTTTTTGCAAGTACTTTTCATATTTTTAGAAGGAAAACACCCCCTTTTCATAAATTGACTAGTCTAAAAATCATTTTGCGACGATTGGATTGGATGCAAAATTAACATATCAAAATCCTTGCTATTGAATGGAAAAAACACTGTAATCAATCAATCGACCAACCAATCAATCAGCCAATCAATCAGTCAATCAAATAAATAACAAATCAATAAATCAGTCAACCAATCAATCACACGTGTAATGTGTTCCCAGTCCTACACGGACGACAGCTACACGACGGTAACGGAGAGCGAGATGAGTTTCGACTCGGACGTACGCCAGAAACCCAAGCCACGGACCCACAATGACTCACTCCGGCAGATTGGCAAGATAGAGGAGGATAGTGAGGAAGGTAGGCAGCCATTATTTGTGGGTAATTTAATTTTACTTATAATTTCGAATATTTACACCTGCCATACACTGTATTGTTTTTATATCCCAAAGTTTACAGTAGCCCCATGTGACGTCGCACGACCATGTAGATTGGTTAACCCTTACTACGCTGAATTAAATGTTGTCGTCTGCTGGAAATGTTTTATATTCAATATTTCTCGACAAAAACCTGGTTTTGACAGCACATGAGAATCGTCTCCAATGGAGACGATTCTCATGTGCTGTCAAAACCAGTTTTTTGTTAAGAATTAAAGCAAAAATGAAAAACAGCAGACGGCAATTTCCGTCAACAGCATAGCAAGGGTTAATTTGTAGGTAATTAATTTTAATTTAAATTTGACTGCTAATTTCAAATATTTACATCTTCCGTACACCTCCCATTCTACGTATTGCGTTTATATCCCAATGTTTACATTAGCCTCATGTGACGTCGCACGACATTGTAGATTGGTTAAAGTTTGTCTGATATCATTAATCTCCACGGTGTTGCCAATAACGACATACTATTGACCGGCAACGTTGCTGTTCCATGAGTTGCGAAGGAAATTGACGTAAAACAAGCTGATACTGAATTTTAACGCCATATTTGATTACCGGTATTTACATTTTTCAAACTATCAGAAAATCCAATGTAAATATAAGTAATAAAACTATGGTCTGTTGTGTTTACTGTGGGGTGTAAAACTATGGTCTGTTATGTTTACTGTGGGGTGTAAAACATTTGGTCTGTTTAAAGTTTGCTATCAAATTACAAGTTATTAGCATGCCATCAATGTTATGTTGTTTATTCTGTCATAGAGCTTTCTAAAACCTTAAATTGTGTCGCAGAGTAGTATTTATTGTAACCTTGCATACGCGTCGCCAACTCCCTGGCTTTGAGGGATGGGAATGGATTGTTTAATATCTGATAGTCTAAGTTTCTTGTACAGTGCTTCTGTGTTTCAACGGACACCCTGGGAGTTCCCCAGAGTGTCTGATTTAGTGAGATTCCACTGTACTTATACCCCCGGCATACGAAGTATGTCGAGGCCTATATATATAGTTTTAGTAATTCTGCCTATTTGTCTTGGGTACCCATTAGCTCTGGAACAGTAAGTCGGATTGACCTCAAACTTCATATCCATATTTTCATTCCATACCACACCCATGCGGCCTTCATGTCCAAGCTAAAGGTCAAATTACTTTGTGTTCGTAAGAATTGCGTTAATGTTTTCGGGTCTCTATTATCTCTGCAATCGGTAAGTCGGATTGACTTCAAACAAACTTCAAAAACTTTGTTATCATCATCCATTTTGTCATTCCAAGATCAAGGTCAAATTACTTCGAAAATTTGCGTTAAAAGTTTTTTTAAATATTTGCGTTAAAGTTTTTATTTGTCAGTCCTGGAGGCGGCTGGGGGTATACGTGATCCCTTGCTCACTTTCTCTAGCTCATTAATATGAAGACTGCAGGAGATTTTCTGAGTGATTTGTAATCATAAACATTGCTACTACAGTGAAAGCTTTCAAATTGAAAAACACCGAGGTGTTCTCTGTGCCCAGTTAAGTGAGGTTTTACTGTACATGAACTCTGCTTGAACCCTTTCAACCTTAATGGACTGTGATACATTAATCTTTTGACCAAAACCAATCAACACAAAATTATTTTCAGACTAGTCTGGTTATAAAAGCAGGTCGTTACGAGCCGTCGCATATGGATCTACACTGTTTGCAAACACTGCTATAGCTGTCTGTCGTGTTGAAAGGGTTAAATAAATAAACAAGGCTTTAAGGAGATGGCATTCGCACACAGCCAATGAATTTCATAATTTAATTTTGAACAGCATAGGCCCTGATCAGACTTTGAAGATGCAATCTTGTCACAAATATAATGATACCAATTCCTTAGAATTTTATCAACAATCGAACCTTTGTGAAGTCTGGCGACGTGAATGCATTCTAATACTGTACTGTGTAAATCAGACTAATACATGTCCACGTTGCTTTCCATGTCGTATTAATATTTTCAGGCCAATTTTCCGTAGATCCGACCCTTAACGAGACGACAGACATAAATCTTTCATGGATCACATCTTCCTCTGGTTAGCTGCACTCACGTTTCGCTCGTTTGTTTGTCGCATTAGCTAATTATTACGCACAGAAGACCTGCTATTCACTTTTTTGCTTGTTTGTTTGTTCATTTGTCACAATAGTTAACAGTTATGCACACAAGAACTGCCATTCACGGACTTAGCGCCAACTGTTACAGCCCGCCACTGTTGTGTTATCATTTTGATGTAAATCATTGTCGCGCCCGCTTGTGAACAGCGCTATATAGTCGGCACATTGGCGTACGTGCGTCCGAGGTTAAAGTTTTTCGGTGTACTATCAAAACCTCGGCGGGCACGACATGCAGGCCGCGACCATCTAGTTTTTTATGTACCCCAATTTTTAAAAAAAAATTGCAATTAAGTTTTCAGCTACCTACTATCTCTGTTACCACCAAATAGTCAACATTGGCTTGAAACTTCATATACTTATTTGTCATTATCCATATGTTTGTTCTCTATCCCACCATGTGGCCGCCCCTGTGCTTAAAGGTACATGCCCACTTAGTAGGCACAAACAAATAATTCCAGCACAAAAATATTTACACTATTCCCTAAATTTGATTGGCTGGTAGCAAGATTAACGCTAATCCTGTTACTTTTAGGGGATGGGATAAATGATGCTGGTGTGGCGAGGGCCTGGCACCAGATCAGGTTGTTCTAATTTCAGGACTGAATATATATTTTGATTGTAAATATTGAGTTCTGAAGTTGGGATTTACCCCCCTCGGACAGGTGGATACGGGACACGACCCCGTTGACCCGTCTGCGTGTAGACTCCCTGAGGCTTGTACCTCTATGTCAGAAAAGCGGATGCTAAACCCTATTCACTCACTCACTCGTAGCAAGCCTCTGTCCAAAATTTATATCCCAGTAAACTCCCATGCCAAACTACTTTCCGTAACCGTGAGGCGCAGTTAAAATAATTCTTAAGAAAACGGAAAATAAACACATTTTCTTGATGAATTTATTTCAAATACTGGAATTATAAGGAATGAATGGCCTTTTTGTTGAAATTATCGGGGATATAAACTTGGAAAAGTTGCGGGAATACTGGACGAGGCCTTCCGGCCTTCGTCCAGTATTCCCGCGACTTTTCCAAGTTTATACCCCGATAAATTCCACAAAAAGGCCATTCATTCCTATAATGTTTGTGCCTACTGAGTGGGCATGTACCTTTAAGGTCAAAGGACTGAGATATTTGCGTTTATGTTTTTGAGGGGTACATCCATCAGTGTTCCTGATTTCTTGTGCTACATGGCTGGCAGCATTTTCTGCCTGGAGTTGCGTTTTAGATTGCTTACATTTAGTCATATTGATTATTCTACCATAATACCGTAATAATCCTAAATCTTTGGACACCATTTCTTTTGGGAAACCCCTATTTCATAGGGATTTCCCAAAACAAATTGTATCCAAAAACATTGTTATTCTGATAAACCTGTATAATAAGTCTCACCGTGACTTTTGGGACACTCGTCATAGTGGGAAACCATATATTTATATGTGTTTCTCAGAATAAAGTGTGTCTGAATATTTAGGGTTAATATGGTAGGTAGAGCTTTGATAATCAAACATAATTTTTGTGGTGCCCGCTTGTTTACAGCGCGATATAGTCGGCACATTGGCGTGTGAATCTGGGTTAAAGTTTTTCGGTATACTATCAAAGCCTCGGCGGGCGCGACATGCGGGCCGCGGTCATCTAGTAGCGTCTCACTCACAATTGTGGAATGTGAGACATAGTGGCTACAATTCCAGCGTCATCATCTCCGATCTTTACCAAACTTCATCAATAGCTTCCTCACATTGATGGCTATCAACCCAGTGCCATATGCAGGCGCGGATCCAGGATTTCAGATTAGGGGGGGTGTAACTATTTTGCAATACTTGACTATATTATTGAACGCGCTAGGGGGGTCCGGGGGCATTCCCCCCTGAAATGTTTTGAAATCTACATCGTATTTCTTGCGTTCTAAAACCAATAAACAATAAATTAACAACGCGAACGTAGAAACGTGCCTTGTAACTTGTAAAAAATCTTTACTCGGCGAATTTTAGGGGGGGCGCGAGCCGGGTCCGCCCCGCCCTGAATTCGCACTTGATATGAATGATCTTAACTTTTGTGGGTGAGACTCGTAGGCAATCGTCCTGTTTGATCTATGAAAAGTTCATTGTAGTCGCAGATTTTTGCTAGCAGACAATGTAATCCATTTGCTGAGGATACGCCATTTTGTTTGTGGAAAATATTGAGTATTTGCTTTATATGAGCTCAGAAATATATGTTGTGACCACTATTTGAACCGTGTCGTTGAGACGGTTCAAATGAGTGGTCACAACAGATACTTTCACAGAGAAATAACAAAAATAAAAATAAAATATTTCATACCTGTAAAGGTGTATTCCGCATGTAGTGGGTTAAAGGGTTAACTCATTTTGAGGATATACCGTTTTGCTTATCGAAAATGAGTAGTAAAACATATATTTTTATTTTGAGCTTTTAACTCTAATATGCCTGTAAATTTGAAGAAACATGTGGATTTCTACCAAACTTCTTTCGAACAGCTTTTTTTCATGGCCTTAACATATGATTAACCTATTTCAGTCTAAGGATACAATATTTTTTTTGTTGCAAAAATCTTTTTATCCTTAAACGTATATGTTGTTACCACTCATTTGAACCATCTCATCGAGACGGTTTAAACGAATGGTAACAACATATATTTTTGAGATTAAATAAAGAACAGGGATTTTTTTACTAAAAAATTTAATATTAGTTTACTATTATTGTATCCTACTCTATTAAATGGGTTAATTATCTTATTTTCTTCCGTCGCACCGTTTTACTAATCCTGCTTTATGTGTTGCTTTAACGTGTTTTTGTTGTTGTTGTTGTTGTTGTTGTACTGTATGTTGCTTGCAGTACATATGTTTATGTATCTCATGTGGTGTCAGAAGCTGTGAAAATGATGGCAAACTTTACATCCCAAAGTTTTAAAATCATTTGATCCTAACCTTAATGTGGCGGCTGTGACTGGAGAAATGGCTCTTATGGGATTTGTGACCACTGTAGCTCCTAATCATATAGCACCCTCCTCTAGCCTGACAACGATATATATTGCTTGTTCAAAACATGGCGGGCAGTGCAGATCCTGATCAGACTGTGCGGATGCACAGGCTGATCAGGATGTACACTGGTCGCAAGACCCATCAGCCACATTTCTCCAGTCACAGCCACATATCAGGATTTGAAAGAAAATAGATAGGCTTATTGTCTTTGTAATCAGTGATCTTGACCTGGTTGTCAATTTCTGATGTTGATGGAAATTTCAATGAAAACATGTTTCCATATTATATTCATGTTGTTATTCCCCCTATATGATAGCATATTGTATTGTATGTACTGGAAGTTTTGTTTGTGATTGTGTATTCCTTGTGCATTTATTTGTCCTATGTCTACAAATGCAATAGTTATAGTTCACATATTGAATTTTTAATAAATTAATTTATTAAAAAATCCATATTTGAACTAAAACTAACTTATTGTTTGCCACGCCCCATCGCGTGCTCATGTTACGTTTGAACGGATCGCCGCCCCTACACACTTGCAAATCCGGATACTATTACATGATTGGCGGTTTTACAACGTATCCATGATGTAGACGCGGTGAAATGATGCGCGCTACAGGAAATTACGTCAACAAGGCGGAACCTCTGATTATAAATATAACTTTGCACGTATTGCAACATTTAATAAATATTGACGAAAATGTCGCAATATGCGATTAATTGAGACGAAATGTTGTGCTTTCATTGTCGAGAAACTAGGGCAAACAATTAGTCAATCGAATGCCCACCCTCCACCCAGTAGCCAGGTAACAATATCCGGTTATCTATATAGGTCAGATAAGTTAATTTTCTGATCCCCGTCTGTAAAATACATTGTCAAAGTGTTAGTTTGTATGTACAGTGAAACCTCTAAAGAGAAGTTTCAATGTAGAACAGACAAACAACTACTCCAAAACGTGTGTGGGTGCGTTGCGATCACAAACATACATACTCAGCAATGAATACGGTTACAATTACGTAGGACTAACTTTTATTTGTGTCCGGTTTAGAGGGGTTCATCTGTATACATTCTCAAACAATATAGAAACTAATGTTTGTATGCCGCCGATCTCGTAGAGGCATGTAGTGTTTAGACCATGTGTCCATCCATATGTATGTGTCCATATGTCCAGTTAAGTAATTTGCCAGAGTTTCTTCAATCTGTGAATGGGGGCATTTTTGTGCCAACAGGCCACATTTTCTTGTTAATAACTAGTTTTACACCAATTTCAATGAATCAAAATATTCCCATCTCTCTGTTTTATTCCAAAATTTGGATAAGAATCTGCCAGCCAATTTCTATGACTGTAGGAAAGATTTAACTGTTTCAACCATAAGTAACTCGAATAGACTGTGATATGTTAATTTTCTAACCAATCGAATCATCACAAAATGATTTTCAGACTAGTCCATTTATTAAAAAAATAAAAATAAAAAAAACTATATAGAAATTACTTGCAAAAAGTGCAGATCCTGATGAGGTGGCTCGTTACGTGCCAGCTCGTCTGAATCTACACGGTTTGCAAACACCGCTATAACGGACTGCGTGTTGAAAGGGTTAAATGATTTTCCTTTATCTCCAGAACTGCAGAGTATGAAGCAGTCGCGCGCTGCACCCAGGAAACCTGCCACAACTTCCACGACGACCTCTACCAGGGTCACCCGGCAACCAGCCAGGCAGCAAGGTCAAGGTCGCATGAGTCGCTCGGTAACCGAAGACGATACAACTCCCACAGGTAACCGTTAAATTGACTATTGTTCGGTCTGTGTGTCATGTCATGCTAGTGCCCTATACATTTCGATTTCTTTCTCTTTTTTTTTGCAATTATTCTCATCCCACCATCAAAAGTACATGTTGTCACCACTCAGTTGAACCGTCTCGTTGTGTGAGAAGTGGAAAAAATAATCAGACCTTTCCACATAAAAAATCATTTATCATTAGATGAATTTATGGGTTAAAAAAAAGTGTATTTTTCCATCAGTCATGCCTTTTAGTGTCCGTAAAATATTAAATTTGGGGCTAATAAAATTATGAGTGTCTATTTATCTTTATATCACATATATTGTGTATGCTACGGTACCTCAAGTATATATTTTTATACGCCCGTTTGAAAAAAACGGGACGTAGTATGTATTCATCTTGTATGGGCGGGCGGCGGGCAGGCGGGCACAGCTTGTCCACGCAATAACTAGAGTGCTACTTGACGGATTGTAACCAAATTTGCTATACATGTTTATCACGGCAAGCCGAAGAAGCCTATTGATTTTCAAGATGACTTACCTCCCCTTGGACTAACTCAAGTTCTACTTCACCGCTCATAACCAAATTTGGTGTACATGTTTATCACAGCAAGACGAAGAAGTCTATTGATTTTGAAAATTTTCCGATAACTTATCCCCCCTTGGCGGCCATTTTTAATTTTAGCACTCTGTATCCTTGTCAACGCAATAACTCAAGTTCTACTTCACCGATCGAAACCAAATTCAGTATACATGTTTATCACGGCAACACAAAGAAGTCTATTGATTTTGGACTCTGTATCCTTGTCCACTCAATAAGTCGAGTTCTACTTGAAAACAGTAACCAATTTTGGTTTACATGTTTATCACGTCAAGATGAATTATCTCCCCTTGTTGACTGGCCTTGCCTCGACAGGCGTATATTGTGACCTTTGGCACTCTTGTTTTCAATGTAAATATTCCATTTTCATATTGGGATTTCCCCCCAATGCAGCAGGTTGAATGCGGGATCGAACCCGTTGGCCCGGCCTTAAATGACCATAGCTGTTGATAGGCCTTTAAACACCGTTAAACACACAAAAACCTCAGTAGCATGACCAACCAATATAATGAAGGGAGTACACATGGCTAAAACTTGAATTTCTACATAATGACCTTGCCACATATCATATCAAGAGTTTGCTATGTAATGTTCAGAAGCGAATAACGCCACAAATCTTACAATTTCATGTAGCATTATTTCACAATAAAAATGCTTAATAGAGTAAATAGGTATTGGAGATATTTTGTTTATTATCTCAAATAATAACATTCTATTCATTCCATTCATTTGTATAATTTCTGTGTATTTTTCCAAATTTGAATTGAATAATCAATAAAAAAAAATAAAAAAAAAATAATATCATTTTCATGTGTACATGTATGTAGCTGGAGAGAAAACAAACTGTAATTTATTCTCGGCCTCGCTCAGTGACCTTTGATATCGAAGGTCACTGAGCGAGGCCGAGAATAAACTTGGTGACCTTCGATACCTTTCAGCCTCCCCGACCAGAGTTTCAGCAAGGAACACAACTGACGACACGACCCAGGATACAACTCAGGACACGTATACCTCAGACGAAACCACACCCAGGTCTGTGATAGAACGAGAACGCAAGGCTCAAAAACAGACCTCCACTGCACAGACGGGTAATCGAGCTCCGTCACCCGCTAGAGAATCCAAGCGCCACAGGCTCCAGAGTCGATACAAAGGTCAAGGGCACAGGTTGAAAGGTCAAGACCAGATCTTTATCAGAACATGGGATTCCCGGATAGACAAGAACTTAAAGGTAGGTATAGTATGGTATGCACACGAGTATCAGCAACTTTATCAAAATGGAGTATCTCATAAATGGAGGTACCGTATTTATTCTAATAGTACACCCTCTCTAATAGTAGCAACCCTTCCAATATTTTCAGTCCAATTCTTTTATTTTCGTATAGTAAAGTCATTTCAACATTTAAATTTCTATGTTTTTATGCAATTATAATGGCAAATCTCATTCATGAAATTGCATAGCTCTGTGGCCGTTTATTAGAATAATGATGGTATTCTACTCGCCATTGCAGCCCCACAGCGGGATGGACAGAGATACCAAGACAAGGCAATCGGGTCTGGCAGTGAGGAAACCATCCTGGCCTCCGACGCTGAGACGGCCGCTACCACGGGGTCCAAGGGCTCGGCCAACAGGTAGGACCGGTTATACCGTAATAACCTTAAATATTATCTAAGGGCTCGGGTTGACTCGGATCTGTGACATAAAAACATGCTATTAAAAAATGCCATTACCCCACCCCACTGGTGTCGTACTGTATGCTACTATCTTTTTTCGTCAATTTTAAATTCCAAATGGTCTGTGACTTCCTCGTCAATTTTAAATTCCACATGAACTCTGTCAATTTTTATCAATTTTCCTCATGAAATACAGACTTTTTCTTTTAATTTTAAATTCCAAATGAACTTTTTTTGTGATTTATGGAAAATATGATTTTAAAAATTATTATTGCCAGTATTGAATACCAGATACATTTTGCATATTTCCAGCCAAAGAATAAAACTGCTGTCAGACGAGATCGGCAAGCTACGCCAGGAATTCCAGCATGCCCACCAAATGCAACAACAAAACAACAACAGCCACTCCCCCCTCCACCCCCTCCACCCCAGCCCGCCCCGAAACAGGACGATTACTACGACCAATACTTTGATCCCACCGACGATCCACTCGCGTTCATGAGGGGACCTCGACGTAGGGCAAATTCCTTCTCTGGTCACGGAGGTATGTACGGATATAGAGAGGATCTTACACAAGTGATAGTGAACCCCTTTCAATAATACAGACCTCTATAGCAGTGTTTGCAAACAGTGTAGATCCAGATGAGCCGGCTCGCGATGATCCGTCTTTATCAGCATCTGTACTTTTTGATTTACATACTTTTTACAACAGTGTATTATGCATCCATCTAGGCCCGGTTGCTCAAAACATCCGTTAGCTTAACGGACTGTTAAATCCTTAACTGAATGGTTAAAATCTCTGTTTTAACAGAGATTTTAACCATTCAGTTAAGGATTTAACAGTCCGTTAAGCTAACTGATGTTTTGAGCAACCGGGCCCTGGTAATACAGTTATTACTGTCTGTTCCACGTTTTGCTGCCGACGAACATTTGGCCGTTAAACACATTCAATCTAAAAAAATATTTAAAAGTAAGTACTTTTTCATCAATAACAAAAAAGTCACCCTCTCACAAAAAAAAAATTGGATAATTATGAAATTCCATCAAGTATTGATTTTATTGCGAAAAAACAGTTTTCCTATGGGAATTTAACATGGGGAGTCAATTACCAAAACTTTTAGTTTTTTGATCCTGAAAGATCAAAAAAAGAAATTTTTTGGAAATTGACTCCGAAACCTGGCGAGATAGCTTGAAAATGATGTACCGGTAATTAAGAAAACAAAAGTTAGATTTTGAAAATCGGTCCAGAAATAAAAAAATATTTAAAACAAATCTATTTTTTAGCCCCCATGTTAAATTCCCATAGGAAAATGTTTTTTCGCAATAAAATCAATATTTGATGGAATTTTATCATATCAATTTTTTTGGGGGAGGGTGACTTTTTAGTTATTGATGAAAAAGTACTTACTTTTAAATATTTTTTAGATTGAATGTGTTTAATAGCCAAAGGTTTGTCGGCAGCAAAACATGGATGTATGAAATTTGTTACCCACAAAATGCAGACGAACAACCAATGTTGTTAAAAAATGACCTATGTCACCATTATGGCATAGTCGTCATAGGTGTCAACAATTTTGGACGTATGTCAAAATTTTGCATTTCTCCCGATCTGTTGGTCAGATCTTTACCAGTCTTTATTAACCCTTTCATCACTACAGACCTGTATAGTGGTATTGGCAAATAGTGTAGATCCAGATGAGCCAGCTAGTGATGAGCCGTCTCATCTGCATCTGCACGCAAGTAATTTTCATATTTTTTAGAACAAAACCACCCCCTTTTCATAAATTGACCAGTCTGAAAATCATTTTGTGATGATTGGATTGGTCAGAAAATTAACATATTAAAATCCATTCCATTTACTTAGGGGTGAAAGGGTTAATAGTTTTTTGTCGAGCCGCTTGCGGAAAGCGAGACATAGTGATCACAATGACGTCTGGGTGTCCGTGCGTCCGCCCGTGCGTCCTTCCGAAATCTGCGTTAAAGTTTTTAAAAATACCATCAAATGCCTTGGCGGGCTCGACATGCGGGCCGCGGCCATCTGGTTCACATTAGTGGCTCACCTCCCTGTGTCATTCGGGTGACCTTGACCTTCGTGAGTGAGATGCTCACCTTGTTTTTCGCTTGTGTTCAGATTGACTTCCTTCATTCAACCATAATATTGGTCTTCATCTATGTCAATGACTTTGGCATAACATTTCCTGAAAAACAAATACATGTAAATGAAATGCCGTAGAGTTTTGTGGAAACCAGCGAAAATGTTGAAAATGACTTGAAAATGTGTAGCAATTTCTGCTGACGACTTTCAACTACCCAAATATGTGTGTAACTATTGTGTTGATTTTCTAAATGTGCAGTATTATCAGCTAATGCTATGTTAACCAGTTGGTTTCAAATCATTGGAATACAGTGAAACCTCTCTAAGCCGGACACCCTGGGTGTCCGGCTTAGAGAGGATTCCCTGTAACACAGACATTTGATTATTCTGAGCCATAGTTGTGTGCTATGCGATCACGAACAGACATTATCACCCGAGATAAATGACCAAGAAACTCATCAAAAACAAGATCACAGGTGTTTTCTTGGTGTCCGGGTTAGTGAGGTTCAACTGTATATTTCGTGTAAATAGAATAATTTAATAATGCAGAATAGTTTTTGCAAAAGTTGATTTGCTAAATCTGCAGTAATGTTATGTTAACCAGGGCGCCGTTTCACTAAACTTCCTACGACTAAAATGTTCGTAAGTGCAAAATTATGATAGTCTGTAAATTTCACATTAACAATGTTTTCTTGTTAATAATTGTTGGATTTACATTTATTGAGCATAGGCTGCATATGCAGCCTATGCTCAATAAATGTAAATCCATCAATTGAAATTTACAGACGATCTTAAATTTGCACTTACAAACATTTTAGTTGTATGAAGTTTAGTGAAACAGGCCCCAGAAGGTTTGAAATGATTGTAATACAGGTATATAGCATGTGCATCTGCTTGGCACTTTTATGACATAACTAAACAGGGCCCAGTTGTTCAAAACACCAGTTAGCTTAACAGGGCCCAGTTGTTCAAAACACCAGTTAGCTTAACGGACTGTTAAATCCTTAACGGACTGTTAAATCCTTAACTGAATGGTTAAAATCTCTGTTAAAACAGAGATTTTAACCATTCTTAAACAGAGATTTTAACCATTCAGTTAAGGATTTAACAGTCCGTTAAGCTAACGGATGTTTTGAGCAACCGGGCCCAGACTGTTAAATCCTTAACGGACTGTTAAATCCTTAACTGAATGGTTAAAATCTCTGTTAAAACAGAGATTTTAACCATTCAGTTAAGGATTTAACAGTCCGTTAAGCTAACGGATGTTTTGAGCAACCGGGCCCAGATCTCTAATATATTAGACACGACATGATTTTTTATCTTCAGACGTCTGCGTATATTCATTCAATACATTGAGAAAATTTACAATATTTTTATAAATAAAGTCAAAGTTGACTACATGCGAATGTACTCTGAAATTAATTATGTCAACTTTTGACTTTATGTATGAAAAATATTGTAAATTTTGTTACATATTTCAATAATTACGCAGATGTCCGAAGGTACAAAATCACATGACGTGTCTCATATATGAATTTTATATATCGTCTTGTATTTGTTTCAGATGATATCATAAGTATGTATTTCTGCAAGTTTGAAGTTCATCTCAATTTGTTGAACATTTGATTTTGTGTTTTCACCTACGTGAAATCTCTGCTAAATTGTCACATTCTCCATCACACATAGGTCTGCTTGCCTAGCAAAAGTACATATATGCCAGACGGACTTGGGATTTTTATTCACTTAAAGCTAGATGAGGGGATTTGCTGTCTATGCACCATCGTAGCTATGTGTTCGTGTGTGTCATAATCATGTTTTCATGATAACTGTCATGGTATTTCATTTAATGGCTTTCAGTGGATTACCAGGATTTTTTAGTGAATCATACATTGATGTTAGTGATACGTATGTTGAAAGTGTGAAAAATACCGATTATTAATATGGTTAAAATACATGGCATAGCTGTCATTTTTTGACTGATTTTCCTGAGACACCTTTACTGTAATACCAGTAGTCGATTTCATAAAAATTGCAAAGTATACTTACCTAGCAATACTTATATATCATTTATTTTCCCCAAAATGCATTATTTCATATAGAACTAACCACTGCATATATTTGATGATTAAAAGTATGCAGAATTATTATACTGAATTTATTACATTATCACAGCCAAAATGGCTGTGATAATGTCATAAATTCAGTACAATAAAAATTAATAAATTTATCCTTAAATTGAAAATGTCTCCCTCAAAGTATACTTTGCTAGAAAAGTATACTTTGTAATGTTGGTGAAATAGGCTCCAGTACAAGAGGACCACGTTCACATTCGTGCTTGTCTGAGGTGAAATGTGCAATCTAACACTTTGACTGCTATTAAGCATATATTGTTGTCTGCCGTTTTAAAATTGTCTTTTAGCTCCGAAAAAAACATCTTGGGTCATGGCGATGATTGTTATCTGCTGTTTTTAATACGATAAATGGAAGAAAATGAAACAGCAGACAACGAAATTGTCAAAGTTATAAAGGTTAAGCTTCTCTCACGGGTTGTGGTTCAAAGGTAGATTTTGATTTGAATTTTGTATGAGCACTGTTTATAAAGCTTTTGTTTTAAAGATCAGTCTTATAAACAGATTACTAAACTGGGAAAATCATGAGTAACGTCCCGTAGAACAAATTCCATGTTACCACTGGCGGAATTTTCCAGTTTAACGTCACATTAACCCTTACTACTCTGAATTAAATGTTGTCGTCTGCTGGAAATGTTTTATTTTCAATATTTCTCGACAAAAACCTGGTTTTGACAGCACATGAGAATCGTCTCCAGTGGAGACGATTCTCATGTGCTGTCAAAACCAGTTTTTTGTTAAGAATGAAAGCAAAAATGAAAAACAGCAGACGGCAATTTCCGTCAACAACATAGGAAGGGTTAAGCCAGCTAATTCCGCCAATTCTAACGTCAATGATGCCCTGAAAGTTTATTCTAAAGGAAGTTACTCGTGATTTTCCAAGTCCACATGCAGAAATCCTATTTTTAAGACGGGTCTTATAGAGCTGAGCTTGGGCTTATTTTTCAATCTGCATGGCTGTGTTTCAATGAATAGGGTACCCTTGCTTACTCACAATTGTGACCCACCATGAACATGCAGGCTCAAATGAACATAGAGAATACCAGGCTACTGTCTTTTGATATGAAGTTTATCAGGCAAGGCTAGGAAACGCTTAGGAATTCCTACCGTTTCTGAGCTGAGCCTGATAAACTTGATATCAAAAGATAGTAGCCTGGTATTCTATTTATCAGGTAACGTTTTATGCTCGAAAATGACCACAGATGACGTCGTTATCTATGGACAGAACGCGAACTTAATTGTTTACGTTGCGTGATTACACTGACGTCATTCGGTAATGTCACGTGACGTCATCCGACCAATGGAACGTCAATTTTCACTTCGTCGTAACCCGGATGTTTGTATCAGGTCAATGCCTGATACACACCATGTCAGGTTATTCTAATTTCAGGACTGAATATATTTTTTCTCGATGTAAATATTCCGTTCTTATTTTGGGATTTCCCCCCCCCCCCATGCAGCATGTTAAAACGTGATCAAACCCGTTTACCCGGCCTTACAAGACCTTAGCTGTTGATAGGCCGTTAAACACCAATAAACAAACAATGCCTGACACAACAATATGTTATCAGCAGTACGTATTCGGTCAATACAGGGCAGGTTACCTGATAAAAATGTCTCTGCAGTCTGTAGGGCCTACAGTATTGGCATGCACTATGTCGCTCCCCTCTGGTGCAACTAGACAAAGTCTGGATATGCAGTATTTAATTCATTACAATGACTGCATATTTATTTCATAGAATTGACTGAATATTTATTTCATTAAAATGACGGTGGCTGAATATTTATTTTATGAAAATTACTGAATATTTAGTTCATTAAAATTATTGAATATTTAATTCATTAAAATGACTGACTGAATATTTATTTCAGTAAAATGGGCTGAATATTTCATTAATGTGACTGAATATTTTATAAAAAAATAACTGAATGTTTTATAAAAATAACTGACAATTGCAGAATATTTATTCCATAAATTGGATTGAATATATTTATTTTGCATTAAAATATCTGACTCATAATTTCATGAAGACAACAGGATATATATTTGCTTGCAGGTCGTGACTGGGGCTACGACTGGACCCTGCCCAATGTGAACACGGATGCAGACATTCCCCTCGGGTATGCAGCAGCTGATGCCTTCGCTTCCCCCCGGCACCGCCAACACAGACAAAAACAACAACAACAACAACAGCAACAACAACAACAAAATGATGAAAACCTTGACCCTTCAAGGTCACGCGGTCGACAGCGACTTCGTCGGAGGATTAAGAAGAGGAATGCGGAGACGCAGCATTTTCCAGAACAGAATGGGTATGATTCTGATCAGTCGCCCACTCGGCAAATGGAACAGCCTGCAGCCTCGCCTACTGCTGCACAGGCTGTCCAAGGGCATTATGGGTACTACTCTCCCCGGCCTCTCCAGCCCCTTCAACAACAACAACAACAACAAACTCCCTCACCAACACAACACGCCTTCCCATCGGCCTTACAGACCGGGCGACGGATTTACGGATCTCAGCCAAACCTCGCGTATTCCGGTTACCAGCCACCTCCACCCCAGCGACCAATATCGCCGACAAGCGGCTCGACAAAATCGTCGCCACGGCAATTGTCAACAACCTCTCGGCCATTACGACAAACCTTATATTCATACGCGGCAAATCCGCACCAATATAGACAGAACACGAACGCACAAAGTCCCGACCAGCGACCGTACTCAAATGACGATATCCTTGTGAATGACGGTCGCGAATCGTTTGTGCCCAATATGCGGCCTGGTGCTACGGACATGATCAGTGAGGGTGGAGTGAGCAGCGATTACGCAGTGTACACGTCGACATGTCCGATGTGTGGAAGTGCTAGTTACCATACACACGGAGAGTATGTGTACCCTCCGGCCGATAATGCCCCCGTTGGATATCTCGTCAATAGCGGCTGGTAAGCACACATATTTCATTGATGGAATGGCAAACAGTGCATATCCTGATCAGACTGTGTGGATGCACAGGCTGATCTGGATCTACACTGGCCGCAAAACCCATAAGACCCATTTCTTCTGGTCGTGACTGTAAAAATTGGGCTTGTGTGATTTGAGACCATTGTAGATCCTGCTCAAATAGCACACTCCTAAAGCCTGATAATATAATCTATATTGCTTGTTAGAATCATTATGGGTGCTTCATTGATGGAATGGCGAACACTGCAGATCCTGATCAGACTGCGAATGCACAGGCTGATCTGGATCTACAACAGCCCCATTTCTCCAGTCACTGTCACAAATGATACTTTTCTGTGTGTTCATGGGCTGGTAAGCACCATTCCATTCTATTCATCATTTGGCTTTGGAAAATATTATTCAATAACTTCATGCATTGTTTGAAATAATATGAGCTAGTGAGAGGCTTTTATTTTGTATTATTTATTGAAATGTGTGTTTATTTTTTGATAATTATTATGCCCCCTATGCGATGATAGCAAGGGGAGCATATTGCATTGCTCTTGAGGTTCTGAGGTTCTGAGGTTCTGTACGTCTGTCCGTCTGTCCGTCCGTCTGTCAGTCCGGGCAACCAAACGGGAGGAAGGCGCCATTGGGAGGAGCCTAACACAAAAGAATCCTTTGATTTATTCCGTGTGGCCCCTTATTCTATTCATAACAAGGGGCCATTTCTATTGTTCTAGAACAATGGAAATGGCCCCTTCCTCCATATCATTGGAACGTCCGTCTGTCTGTAATTCCGTCCGTGTACATTTACGTCAAAAAGTTAAAAAGTTTGTGTTATTAAATGTAAGAGTTTCTTCAGTTAAGAGTCCAGTGCCGCGGGGTCATATCTTTATAAAACAAACATAATGTCTAGTATGAGGATGGTATTATGAAAATTAATTTTCAATCGGCCGACAGTGGCACCTCTTACTCTTGAATATATGTTGATATGTAATTTCCAATAACCTTCGAAGGGAAGCACATTTAATACACATTGTTTTAAACTCACTCTTTTTATTAAATGTTCGACCACCATGTGGTCGAAAATTTAATAAAAAGAGTGACTTTAAAACAATGGTTATGTTAATATGTTTCACTGAAACATATCTGTTGTGATAATGTCTGTTCATGATCACAAAACATATACGATTTAAGAGGTTCCACTGTAGAAAATATAAATGATGATGCCACTATTTGTATTCGTACTACATGTACCAACACTGTGATTCACAAGGTTATAGAGAATAGTAGATTAGTGCCGTGAATGGGAAAAAATATCTGGCAAGGCTTAGGAAACAGGATGGGCGAGGCTCTGCTGAGCACATCCCGTGTCCGTGCCGCGCCAGATATTTTTTCCATTCACGGCACTAACCTACTATTCTATTTATCCCGTTAACACCTAGAAATGGCTTTTAAATGCACAAAATAACCCCAGTCACCGCACATATTCATTCGCAGTGATTAGGTCGTATTGACAGGATATCAAAAATGTTTCACGGCACATACGCACTGTGTTGACGGGATAAAGACGTGTACTTTTTAGCTTTTCATGGCTTGTATCGTAGATATCAACAGCAAATGTCGCAGTCTGAAAAATATACGGCAGCAAATGTGACTTATCAACATCTGTGTGTATCGCTTTATAGCTTACTGGTTCTACAACTGACAAAAGGTTGCTTTAAATATTTGTAATAATTGTAGATGATGTCTTTCCACATTCAGACAATATGTTAGGATTTAATTAGTCTAGCTCTGATCAGCTAGTTCACCTTGTATACTTTTTGAATGGCGATCAGTGCGGACCCAGATCTGACTGCGCAGATACACAGGCTGATCTGGGGTTGTACTGATAACAAACATTAAAAGTATCTTTTGTCAGTTGGCAGTCCTTATGATACCGTATGTTATAAGTTGTTGTTATAAGTTGCATACTTATTTCTCCCTACAGGTCCAATGTTCCGGTTTATGCCACTCCCAAGCCAAGCCCTCCACCATTAAGACCCTCACTATTCCCCTCCACGAGCCCCCATTTGACTCCTCATCATTTGCATACTAACAGATCTGCGTATGCAAATAATCAATATCTGTCGCATGCAAATCATCGTGGATCACCGTTAGTCGCTACTGAACCACTCCAAGCCATGTCATCAACTTACACCATCAGCCAACCTGCTATTGCAAACCAACCAATCGTAGATGATGTTACTGCCATGCTTTTAAACCAGCCATTCGTTAACGAGTATACAAACCCACTAATGGTCGATGAGCTCAATTTAAAACTCAATGAAATCGAATCTCAGCTTCAAAATATGAAATCCTATGAAAATGTTGCACATAGACCGACAACACAACCAATAGTTTATCTTATGGAAGCTTCTACAATCGCATCTCATGCACATGATGAACCAAGAACTACCGCTAGCATGACAAACACCAAAGTAGAAACACAACAGAACCCCCCACAGTCAGCACATGGCAAAATGTCCCACAAGAAACCACCCATGAGTCCACGGCTTTATTTAGTGGAGAAAAACGGGTCAGAGAATTCCGGAGGGTAATTTTATAACCAGATGTGGTTTTCAATGTGAAGAATTTACTAATTTTGGTTCTGTCTGAAAGATTTATTTACACTTATTGTGGATGGTTTTTGAGCCAAATGGTATACAAACCTAACCCACTAACTCTATGTACCATATTTTATTCTTTATACCATTGGGAGAATTTAGTTTGGTTATTTCTTCTTACATATTTTGTTATTCATATGAACAGGTACTGGTGATACATGTTTTGGTGAGATTAATGATTTAATAATCTTTGTATAATCTTTGAACAAATACAGTCGAGCACCAGTATCTCGAAGTCGAAGGGAGACCGTATTTTAGTCGAGATAGGACTAGGTTCGATATAGCGATGAAGTGACATGGTCGAATATTTTCGGAAAAAAATATCAAATCATGTTACCCATCACATCACAGTAAACAATAAAGGAATAATGAAACAAAGAATTAAGCGTTATCTTGTTGTGAATTCATAATGAATGTGACGGACTTCATTTTCCATGTTAATTTTAAACAAAATTATTGATTATGACATTAATCAACATCAGATTTAATGATTAATACACGCTGAATTTAATTCAAGAATTTTTTTTTTAATTAATTAACTGACGAATTTTAATCACCAGTTAACTAATGACCAAAGGTAGTAAACTACCCAACATTACAGGTGGCGTCATAACTCTCAGTGAATTGCTTAAATGACCAGCGTTATATGCTTAATGAATCGTGTCAAACACTCAAACAAATCGAGGTTAATATTTGATAATAGGTTTTGAAAATTAGTGTTGACCAAATCGATCTTGGCAGCCATGCGCTTAGGTTATTTACCCAAGTGTGTATGTGATCGAGATAGCGAAGTGATTTTTAACGTATTTTTATACCAAGGGGACAGAATAAACAGTCGAGATATAGAACATATACGAGATAGGGCATGTTCGAGATAGCCGAGGAAATTTATATTAAACAAATAAGGATATACTTCGGGACTTTAGCGAATCATCGAGATAGGGGATATCATCGAGATACTGATGTTCGAGGTACTGGTGCTCGACTGTATATTCCTTCTTAAGTTTGTTATTTGCTGGTTTTTTTCTCTATTTTTCTCAGTAAAAACATGTGTTTTTCAACACATATATGTTTCTCAACACATAATAATGAAGTCCATGGGGGACGTTTCTCGTGCGCATGGAAAACATGTTTTTTGTTGATATTTTGAGACAATTTTGAAAAAGAAAACAATATCTTTTCTCACTATTGACATATTACTACATGCAGTTATAGGTGGCCATGCAACTCGACAATTTTTGGTGGATTCTACATACTACTTTTATTGTTATTAAATTGTATATGCATTTGGGTATTGGGTTTCGTAAAATTTGGCAGTTACATATTGGGTAATGCTGGCTTATTTGCTTTGTAATATATAATTTAATATTTTGTGGTGGTGTTTTTATTGTGCTGAATTTTTCATTAATTATCATCATACTACCGGTATATAACATTTATACAAATTTGAAATTCATATTGACCAACGTAGCTGATGTAGTGGCTAATACATGTATATACTGGGTAAGACTCGGACATCATCAGCGTAAAATTCATAACGTGAAGAGTAAGAGTAAGAACATTTTAGTCATACAAAGTTTAGTACTCCTGGTCTCATGAAAAGAAAGCCCCCATTTGCCATAACAGGTCAAAGGACATCTCAATGTCACCTGACTCCTTGTTCTCATTTTGTTTTGTCCAACTTTCTCACGTAAAGCTTAACCCTTTGAACCCGAAAGCCCGCTATAGCGGGTTTTGCAAACAGTGCAGATCCAGATCACGAGCCGTCTCATCAGGATCTGCACTTTTTGCAAGTATTTTTCATATTTTATTTAGTACAAAAACACCCCCTTTTCATAAATGAACTAATCTGAAAATCATTTTGTGGTGAATTGATTGGTCAGAAAATTAACATGTCACAGTCCATTCCAGTTACTTAGGGGTGAAAGGGTTAGCTCTGTTGTAAATGCATTTGTAGCTTTGGCTTCGCAAGCTGTTGTCATTACAACACAATAACTTGCTTGCCCATTTGCCATCTCATCTACAGGTCAAATAACAACTTTCCAATGGCGTAAAGATGTTTGTATACACATATTATAAGGATATAGCATTTATCTGATTTTAAATTAACTGTTACCATGCTGAATTAAATTTTGTTGTCTGCCGTTTATTTTTTACTTACATTTTTATCAACAAAAACATAGTTTGGCAGCATTTTAGAATCATTTCCAATGGAAATGATTCTAAAGTGCTGCCAAACCATGTTTTTATTGAGACTAAGGTAATCTATGAAAAAACAGCAGACGGCATTTTTCGTTTCCCACTTTCTAAGGGTTAAACATTTTAATCTTTTTCCTGTGTATTACCCTGGCATTACGAAGTATGCCGAGGGGTATGTAGTTTCACCTTTCCGTTCATTCGTCTGTCCGTCCGTAACACATAAAACTTAACATTTTTGGTTTTGCATTCAAGTTTTGGTTTGTCGGTTTAGAAATAATAACCTCTCTAATGGTAGCCCCAATCTCCAATATTTTTTTGTAAAAAAAAAGTGTGTGAATTTCTGATATACCGCTAAGAGCTTTTTAAAAAATATAATGTACATGTATTTGATTCATAAAAGTTGACAGCCTTTGTATGTTTATTAGAATTGTGAAAGCATTGTCTGTTTGTAACATTTTAAGGAAACACGGTTATCGCCCCTGATATCAGTGTGGAAATTTACGTCTGATATAAAATTTATAATAATGCCAATAAATATGTGTGGTAATGGTGAATGAATGTTTATTTCTGCCAGAAAATGTCTCAGATGATGTCTCAGATATAAAGAACATTTTGTGCTTACCGAGTGGACATGTACCTGTAATACTGGATAGATATTATTTATTTATTGTAATATTGCAGGGTGAGACCGGGTCGTTCTAGATCAAAATCCGCGAGTCGAGCTATACGTCACTATTCACCCGATGGCAAGATGGCAAGTCGGTACTTTGTCCGGCAATTTGGGGGTGTCAGTGAGAGTGATAGCACCGATTCGGATGTGGAAGTTCGCAGAAGGTAACTTAACCCTTACACCGCTATCTTAATTTTTTGTTGTCTGCTGTTTATTTTCTGTTTTCCATTTTTATCATCAAAACCATGCTTTGACATCACTTTAGAATAATTTACAACATGCTTTGACAGCACTTCAGAATCATTTCCAATGGAAATGATTCCAATGGAAATGATTGTGAAGTGCTGTCAAACCATGTTTTTATTGAGAAAAAAGGCAAGATATAAAAGAAACAGCAGACGACAATTGTTGTGTGTAGCGGCCTAAGGGTTAATATAGTTTATAATAAATGACGTATACATGCAATCTCGAAGACTGCCATAGCACCTTCACTACGACCTGAAGCGAGAAATTACTTCAGGCACAAAAAACATGGGCCGTTTCACTAAACTTTGTATGACTAAAATGTTCGTAAGTGCAAATTTAGGATCGTCTGGAAATTCAATTGATGAATTTACATTTATTTAGCATAGGCTGTATATGATATGTTAAACACCATTAAATAAACAGAGTAAGTTGTGATTGCAATCAGTTACGTTCCTTTGAACTCTAATGATAGACTATTATTATACCCCCCGCAATGAGTCGTGAGGGGGTATACTGGAGTCAGGTTGTCCGTCCGTCCATCCGTGCGTCCGTAAACTTAACATCAGAGAAATATTGTTATAACTTCTATTTCCTTCATCTAAAATGCTTAATATTTCACACATGCATTCCTGTAAGGCTCTACTACGATGCTGTGCCAAATCCACGACCGTCCAACCCCCACTGATCCCAAGGTCAAGGTCAAATACTTAGTCTCTTTACAAGACTTAACATCAGAGAAATATTGTTATAACTTCTATTTCCTTCATCTAAAATTATTAATATTTCACACATGCATTCCTGTAAGGCTCTACTACCATGCTGTGCCAAATCCATGACCGTCCAACCCCCGCTGATCCCAAGGTCAAGGTCAAATACTTAGTCTATTTACAAAACTTAACATCAAAGAAATATGTTATAACTTCTATTTATACCCCCCGCAATGAGTTGTGGGGGGGTATACTGGAGTCAGGTTGTCCGGGCACACATTAGGGTACTTATGTGGCTAGCCCCACCCACAGGGTTATGAACTTAGTAAAGGATAGGGTTGGTTACAATTAGCCACCTAAAAAATCCTTTTATGTGGCTAAAAATCCTTTTATGTGGCTAATATTTAACATGTGATAAGCCACATAAGTATAGTACTGTAAGAACGTCCGTCCGTCCGTCCGGGCACACATTAGGGTACTTATGTGGCTAGCCCCACAGGGTTATGGACTTGTTAAAGGATAGGGTTGGTTATAATTAGCCACCTAAAAAATCGTTTTATGTGGCTAAAAATTGTTTTATGTGGCTAATATTTAACATGTGATGAGCCACATAAGTACCCTAATGTCTATTTACAAAACTTAACATCAAAGAAATATGTTATAACTTCTATTTCCTTCATTTAAAATGCTTAATATTTCCCACATGCATTCCTGTAAGGCTCTACTACCATGCTGTGCCAAATCCACGACCGTCCAACCCCCGCAGATCCCAAGGTCAAGGTCAAATACTTAGTCTCTTTACAAAACTTAACATCAGAGAAATATTGTTATAACTTCTATTTCCTTCATCTAAAATGATTAATATTTCACACATGCATTCCTGTAAGGCTCTACTACCATGTTGTGCCAAATCCACGACCGTTCAACCCCCGCTGATACCAAGGTCAAGGTCAAATACTTAGTCTCTTTACAAAACTTAACATCAGAGAAATATGTTATACTTCTATTTCCTTCATCTAAAATGCTTAATATTTCACACATGCATTCCTGTAAGGCTCTACTACCATGCTGTGCCAAATCAACGACCATCCAAACCCGGCTGATACCAATGTCAAGGTCAAATACTTAGTCTCTTTACAAAACTTAACATCAGAGAAATAAGTTATAACTTCTGTTTCCTTAATTGAAAATTCTTAATATTTCACTCGTGCATTCCTCTAAGGTTGTACTATTATGCTATCATCTATGATATACGATCATGATACCAAGGTCAAGGTCACATACTTAGTCTCTTTACAAAACTTAACATCAGAGAAATATGTTATTACTTCTACTTCTTTCATCAAAAATTCTTAATATTTCATGCATGAATTCCTCTAAGGCTCTACTATCATGCTGTGACAAATCCCCGCTGATCTCGAGGTCAAGGTCACATACTTAGTCTCTTTACGAAACTTACCATCAGATAAATCGGCTACAACTTCTATTTCCTTGCTCGGATCTGCTTCACATTTCACACACGCATTGCTCCAATGGACCTCTACCACCGCTAAGCCCAGAGTCAAGGTCACAAGCCCGCACACTTGGAAAATGTTTACATATTTAGGGGTACCCGCGCCCACGCGGGGGGGGTATTCCGTAAGCCTCGCTTACTGACCAATCTAGTTTATTCAAAATATGGCAATTATCATTTAGAATGCGGAAAATGAAAATTGTTTTCTGCTGTTGGCTGAAATCTTATCATTTTGTCGCGCCGATTGCAGACAGCGCGATATAGTCGGCACATTGGTATACGTATGTAATGTCTGTACATGCGTCCGGTTAAAGTTTTTGGTTACAGTTTTTGGTTAAAGTTTTTCGGTTTACTATCAAAGCTCGTTTAGTACTATCAAATGCCGTGGCTGGTGCTAGTTCTCAACAACTGGCAGCACTTTGAAAATGATTCTCATGTGCTTACAAACCATATTTTTAGAAATTGTTATCCATCCACAGGAGCCATTTTATACAACAAACAATTATTCTCTAGGTCGGTGGTAAGGCATTGGACTTTAACCAGAAGGTCGTGGGTTCAATCCCTACCCTGGGCGTGAGTAAATACATTCATCCCAGCGTTCTTTCGGATGAGACTTGAAGACCTCCCGTCTCTATATTACCTTCGCTGATATATTAACCCTCACTACGCTGGAGACGGAAATTGTTGTCTGCTGTTTTTCATTTTTGCCTTAATTCTTAACAAAAAACCTGTTTTGACAGCAGAGGAGAATCGTCTCCAGTGGAGACGATTCTCGTGTGCTGTCAAAACAGGTTTTTGTCGAGAAATATCGAAACTAAAACATTTAATTCAGTGTAGTAAGGGTTACGCCCTATGACTATCACTTTCTCTCGCCCCAGGAGCCGTAGTGTGGGTCGTCGACGTCGGATGCGCCACGGCAGGAAGTACAAACGCGTACGAGACGACGGCTACTACAGCGAGAGGGGAACGGCATCTCGCGGACTGGTACGTGTCCCCAATGTCTCATTGTTGTGCCTCGATTAGTGATATATCATCTATCTCGATTAGTGATACAGTGGAAACTCTCTAAACCGGACACAGTAAAACCTCTCTAAACCGGACACCCTGGGAGGTCCCCAGGGTGTCCAGATTAGAGAGGTATCACTGTAAATCAGGCATTTGATCATTCTGAGCCATAGTTGTATGCTATGCGATCACAAACAGACATTACCACCTGAAATAAAAGACTATTAAAGAAACTCTATCAAAAATAATATCGCTGGTGGTTTTTTGATGTCCGGTTTAGAGAGGTTCCACTGTATATCTTCTATCTCGGTGTTCCTTGGATATAGTTGGTGATTGGGGCCCTCGCTTTGAGATTGGGAAGAATGTATCGTAATGACTGAAAACCGGGGGAAATAAAGTGAAATTAGTGATATGTGGCTGTGACTGGAGAAATGGGGCTTATGGGATTTGTGACCAGTGTAGCTCTTAATCAAATAGTACTCTCCTGCGGCCTGATAACGATAAATATTGCTTGTTAGAAGCATGACGGGTGTTTTATTGATGGAATGGCGAACAGTGCAGGTCCTGATCAGACTGAGCGGATGCACAGTCTGATCTGGATCTACACTGGTCGCAAAACCCATATGCCCCATTTCTCCACAACCACATATTTTACAAATGGGGGCATAGCTGTGAGATTGGGAAGAACGTATCGCATTGACTGAAAACTGGGAAACATAAAATTTCATTATAAAGTATAAATAAAATCGCCTCATTCTTAGTGTTTTTCTTTCTATAAATGAAAGGAGTATTATGACAATAATATATTATGTATAACATTGTATGTAAAAGCTATAATGCAAAAAAAAACACATTTTGAATTTGGAATGACTACGAATACCATAGACAACCAATAGTATTAGCTCTCGCATGTGTCTGAGTGTCTATTTCCTTTCACCATTCCTCTAGAATAGTGATATTATCTCTATTTGCGACTGGTAAAATGGGGCTTATGGCCTTTGCGACCAGTATAGATCAAGATCAGCCTGCGCATCTGCGCAGTCTGATCATGATCTACACTGTTCACCATTCAGTAGCCATCAGTATAGATGTGCATCAAGCTGCCTCCAGAGTGCTAGAAGATCATACGTTAGGCTGGCGACAAATGTAGTAAGCCCCATTTCTTCAAATTTCACATTTTGGTGTCTTAGGTGTGTTTCTATTCTGTGTACCGGTACTTCCTTCCCGTCTTTTCGTGGCTTTCATACATTTTAGCTCATGGAAATTCCTGGGCCTGTTTCACTAATCTTTGTAATACAAAGAAGTATGTAAGTAGCAAAGTGCACAATTTATAATAACCTTTACATTGAATAAAATTGTCAGAGATGAATAAAATTAAACACTGGGGCTTCCTAGGATATCAGCTGTCGAGTTCATCAGGGGCCCGTTTCACTAAGCTTCGTACGACTAAAATGTTCGTAAGTCCAAATTTAGGATTGTCTGGAAATTTCAATTGATGGATTTACATGTATTGAGCATAGGCTGCATATGCAGCCTATGCTCAATAAATGTAAATCCAATAATTGGTTACAAAAAAACATTGTTAATGTGACAATTACAGACTATCATAATTTTGTACTTACGAACATTTTATTCGTAAGAAGTTTAGTGAAACGGCCCCCAGGCTTGGTTCGGAAACGGTAGCAATATCTTGACAAGCCTCGGAATTCCTACACGTTCCGTAGCCTTATCTTGATTGCAAAAGACACTATTAAACCTGGTATTCTCTATGTATAACCTTCAATGTTTAAAGTTTGTCAGACTTGGTTCGCAATGGTAGGAATTCCTTGGCAAGCGTGAGAATTCCTATGCGTTGCCTAGCCTTACCTTAATACCAGTAGCCTATTTCACCAACATTGCAAAGTATACTTATCTAACAAAGTAGATTTGAGGGAGACATTTTCAATTTAAAGATAAATTTATTAATTTTTGATTATACTGAATTTATTACATTATCACAGCCAAAATATCAGTATAATAATTCTGCATACTTTTAATCATCAAATATATGCAGTCGTTAGTTCTATATGACATAATGCATTTCGGGAAAAATAAATGATTGCTCCCTCAAAGTATACTTAGCTAGATATTTTGCTAGTTAAGTACATTTATACTTTGCAATGTTGATGAAGACACTGGCCTGGTACTGAAGACACTGGCCTAGTACTCTCTATGTAAGAGCTATGGTCAGTTCATCAGACTTGGCTTGGAAACGGTAGGAATTCCTCGTCAAATCTCGGAATTGAATTCCTATGTGTTGCCTAGCCTAGCGTTATATATAACCTTGATATCAAACATTGGTATTATGTGTGTTAAAGTTATGATGTTTCAAGTTCGTCAAGCTCAGCTCGGAAACGGTAAGAATTCCTCGACAAGCCTCGGAATTCCTACACGTTTCCTAGCCTAGCTTGATAAACTTGATACCAACGGATACTAGCCTAGTCTTCCCTGTGTACTTATGTCGTAAACTTGTAGCCTGAATCGAACATGCCGGAACCACCAGAGGCAGTTAAACCCCCTGACGAGGGGGAAACAATCGAGACACCTGTCGATCCGGTGATTATTCCTGTGGCTCTCAGAGCATCATGCTCCATGTAGCTAATTGCTTGCACGTCTCTATTGCAGTATACTGTCCTGTTTGGCTGTCACAATAGATTCACTCATGTGCAACGTGTTACTCAAAGTCTAGCTAATTGCTTGCATGTCCATTGCAGTTTACTGTCCGGTTCGGCGGTCACAACACATTTACTCATGTTCGATGTGTTACCGACAGTGTAGCTAATCGCTTGCATGTGTCTATTGCAGTATACTGTCTTGTTCGGCTGACATAATCGTTCTGCTCACTCACGTTTGACGCATCTCGTGTCAAATTAACTCATTCACATCATTAGTGACCCCCTGTTGTATTTAACACTTTTAACGATGTATTTCCCGTTCTACCAACTGATTCTACCCAGGTGGGCCATATACTATAGTCAGAGATAAGTGTCTCATAAGTCAAAACCTTTCAATAGGGCGACACTATAATAAACAACACTTCTCTTTATCGTGAATTGTTCAATGGATATTCAAGGCCTGAGAGCCAACTGCGACCCTCTTAAAGCAAGCATTTTGTGTTCATGTTTTTGTTGCACCTGCTTTCAGAAGGCCCGGACTATAGTCGCCGCTTTTTCTGTCATTGTCGTCCGCGTTGTCTGAAGTGTCAAAAAGTTTGTACAAGCTTTGTCATCATGGTATAAATTTAATATTACGTGACGGATTTCTTCAATATTTGGACATTTGATACATGTGAGCATTTGGAACACTCATGCCGCCATTAACATGACCTTGACCTTTTTTGCCTTCACATTTTTGCAGAAACACATAAGTTTCTTAATCATGATGTAACTTTAATATTACTTACTGAATTTCTTCAATATTTGGACACTTGATACACGTGATCATTTGGAACACACTCATGCCGCCATTAACATGACCTTGACATTTTTATGCCACCGGGTTTCGAAGAAACGGGTGGCATATAGTGTTTGGACCGTCCGTCTGTCCGTCCGTCCGTCACACTTTTCGGTTAACCACTTTGTCAGTTTCTCAAACTGGCCATAGCATCTACATAAGTTGCTTAATCGCTTCAATACTTCAACACTTCATTCATTGGTATGTGTGCCACACCTGCCTTTTCATAATTTATATGACCTTCGCCTTTTGACCTTCACCAGGTTACTTAAATGACTTAACAATTTTGGTTAACCAGTTCGTCACAGTTTCTCAAACTGGCCATATCATCTACATAAGTTGCTTAATCGCTTCAATACTTCAACACTTCATTCATTGGTATGTGTGCCACACCTGCCTTTTCAAAATTGATATGACCTTCGCCTTTTCACCTTCACCAGGTTACTTAAATGACTGAACCACTTTGTCACAGTTTCTCAAATATGCTGCAGGTGGCATCCGCGTTCGACAGACGCATTTCTTGTTTATCTTCACATATTTACGGAAACACGTAGCCATTTTTTGCATCAAAAAGTTTGTTCAAGTTTCTTCATCATCGTATAACATTAATGTTAATTAATGAATTGCTTGAATTGCACTTGATACATGTAAGCATTTGGAACACACTCATGCCGCCATTAACATGACCTTGACCTTTTTGTACCTTCACATGGTTGTGGAAACACTTAGCCATTTTTTTGTGTCAAAAAGTTTCTTTAACCTTGACCTTTTTTCGCGTTTTAAGCATGCACTTCTCTGACAGTTTTTGTGATGCTTACTTTAGCACATGCCCATGATCATGTTATGGTCAAATGCCTCAGCAGGCGCGACACCACTTCCGTGGCGGAATTCTTGTTCATTTTACTTGTCATGGTCTTTGAATAATCATTGTAGTTCTGTCCTTTATTAACCCTTAGAATGCGGGGAACCGAAAATAGTCGTCTGCTGATAATTCATATTTTTATGAGAAAAATAAAAAATATTCAGCAGACGACACAAATTAATTCAGCATTGTAAGGGTTAAAGCTCACGTATTTCTGTGCTAGTTGCTTGTGTTGTACATTGCAAAATATTGTTGTCTTAATCAGTCCATGCGAGATGCTGATCCACACGTATCAAAATATCCCAACATATTTTGCTATTTTCGTCATTTCTCAATGAAAGTATATGATGTTATAAATAAGAAAATGTATTGTAAACAAAATGTGCATATTTCAGCATGAAAGTTGTTAAATAAATATATACATGGATAAATTGCATTTTACCAATATCCAATATGCTATCAGATTGCAGCGCTCATTGTGGCTAATTTCCGAGAATAAAGGGTCGGAACATTATCCCACACACCTGTTGTCATCCTGTACATTACGTCATATATGATGTCACAGGTCAGAGTCTTCCACCTGTGGCTAATTACTGCTCGATATGATACTTGTCATAACAGAAGTTGTCTTTCTTGTCTAATAATATTCATATTGGCTGTAAATGAAAAAATCTGCAATATTTTCTGAATATATTGAATGTCGTGGAATAGGCTATGATCGTACACACTGTGCAGTGCATTTGTAATCAATGATCAGGGTCTACATATTTCAATAATTCCAGCACAAAAATATTTATACAATTCCCTAACATTTGATTGGCCCGTAGCAAGTCTCTGTCCAGAATTTATATCCCAGTAAACTCCCACGCCAAACTACTTTCCGTAGCCGTGAGGCGCAGTTAAAATAATTCTTAAGAAAACTGAAAATAAACACATTTTCTTGACGACTGTATTCCAAATGCTGGAATTATAAGGAATGAATGGCCTTTTTGTGGAATTTATCGGTGATATAAACTTGGAAAAGTCGCGGGAATACTGGACGAGGCCTTAAAAAAATTACAATTTTCGAAAAAAAAATAAATAAAAAATCTTTTTATTTTTTGATTTTTTTATACGAAAATTGTAATTTTTTATCGCTTCGTCCAGTATTCCCGCGACTTTTCCAAGTTTATACCCCGATAAATTCCACAAAAAGGCCATTCATTCCTATATTGAATATCTAGCAAAGTTTGCTGCAGAGGATCACGATCTACACTTGTCAGATAAAAAAAGACACTGAATGAATTTAAAGCATTCAAGCTAATTTTGTCTTTTGACATCTTTCTACTTTTCGCAATAAAATATACATGACAATGTCTTTAGAGGTATTTTTGCTTTCCTCAATAGCTACACATCCCAATAAAGCATAGAGTAGACACACTATTCAGTTATACTTGCATACCACAAAGTTAGACACATATATTTTATAAGTGAAATCTCTCTCTTTAAAGGCTCGTCGGCATTCCTTTGCAACTATTCGGGTAAGCTGACCATGTATACCCACTAACAATGTTTGTAATTTATCTAAAACCAGCATTTAAGCATGATAACTTGCCTTTTCATAATGTATGCTTTCAGCCACAGGTTGAAGTAACGGACCGAGGTCTATAAATACATTAAATATGCCTGAGAGCATCAATAAATGAAAACAAATAAGCTAAACAAAAATAGTTTACTCCCTTAATATATGGAGTAAAAAATATTTGTTTAGCTTTCTTCATTTATTGATGCTTTTAGGCATATTTAATGTATTTATAGACCTCGGTCCGTTACTTCAACCTGTGCTTTCAGCTAGATGTAGATCTAGAAGTTAAGTTGAAACTAACAGTTTATGCTTACCTATATCATAACGATAACCATGCATGTTTATTTCATTTCATGTTCCTGCTTACATACAATATTAACACATCACATCGAGTTATGACTTTCAAAGGTCGGTTTTCTAACAACAGCCTACACATGTTAACACCATTTTATGCCGCCCGGTCTCATTAGAGCTGGGAAGCTTATAGAGTTTGGACTGTGTTTGTCCGATCCACTTAAGAAGTTTGCCGGCGCGAGCTGGGTCTACACTGATCGCAAAATCCAGTCTCCAGTCACAGCTAGATATGACCATTTTGAATGGACATAAACACTATTTATCTCAATCAATCTCTCCTTGTTGAACTTAAAAACATTCTACTTGTTTTGCTTAGATGCTTTATGTGTGGTATCCAGTGTCCTTATGATTCTGCGGATGCTTTTGTTTAACTGAGCCCGGTTGCTCAAAGCTTCTGTGAGCTTAACAGACTGTTAAATCCTTAGCATTGCTAAGGATTTAACAGTCTGTTAAGCTAACAGAAGTTTTGAGCAACCAGGCCCAGGCTATTATATGAATTGACACGATATAGAATCTTCCTAGCAACCCACACAGAAAGTTTCTATATGCTATAGCACAGGGGTAGGGGCTTATGGGGGTGGGATGGGATAGGGGGCAATAATAAGGTTTTGTACAAAGCTTGTATACTTTGGTCCCCACCCAGTAATTCTTCAAACGCTCCTACACTTTTGTATAGCTAAGCTCTCGTAAGTTGCAATATCACGTGTGAAAAATATATAATCTACCATAATAACCATATATATTCGGACACCATTTATTCTGTGACATGTGGTTAAAGAGTGTCCCAATATTTAGGGTTAGTATTATCGTTGTACTGGTTCCATCACAATAAACTGCACACTCATTTCCTTATCAGATTTACAAACATCGAGTGCGGAATAAATCCTGTATTTTAAAATGCAATTCAAACAAGGGAATCGTTATCACTAAGCTAATCCCCTGCTTGCAGCCTTGATAATAAAAACACAAAAAACGTTTTAATGTATTTGCCTTACAAACAAGGTGAACACCAGTCCTCAATGACCTTGGGCGGTCGGGCGTGGGTCGTATGCAAAGCAACATACCATCCCTAGATACACATTGTGGCCAAATATTATCAAAATCGATGAAGCGGTTCATAAGTTATTGAAAAATGAAAGGTTTTACTAACGTATGCACGGACATATACTATAACCCCACTTGCCTATCTATTGGCGAAGGGATAATAATCTCACTTCCATGTTTTGTAGCCGATTTCATCAAAATTGCAACGTATACTTATCTAGCAAAGTATACTTTGAGGGAGTAATCATTTATTTTTCCAGAAATGCATTATTTCATATAGAACTAACGACTGCATACATTTGATGTTTAAAGTATGCAGAATTATTATACTGAATTTATTACATTATCACAGCCAAAATGGCTGTGATAATGTAATAAATTCAGTATAATAAAAAATTAATAAATTTATCCTTAAATTGAAAATTTCTCCCTCAAAGTATACTTTGCTAGATAAGTATACTGTGCCAGGTTGGTGAAATAGGCTGCAGGGAACGTTTGTACAGTATTGTACTTGTTCTAACAATATATAGAGTAATATAGAGAACAAATCGACACATTTTCTGAACATTATCATACAATACATGTGTTACCGATGTTTGTTTTACAGTCAACCCAAGCTCAGTCGGACCTGAACCTCTCATTAAACCTCGTTAACGAGATCGACGAACTGACAAAGAAAATGATGAACACGGTCGGCGATGAACTGCAGAAATCTCGGAGGATGAAGGACTTTGGATCTTCTGTCTGGTAACCGATGGCGACCATCTACACAGCGGAAAACGGCAGGAATGGAGAAAACCGACCATCAATACAGCGGAAATAGCGAAAACCTGACAACCAATTCGGAAATGGAGATTATTTGAGACACGCCATGTGATTTTATACCGAAGAAAATGTGCGATATCTCTTGAAAAATATTTACAAAATGTATATTTTTGGTAAATTATATCGAAAGTTGACAAAATTTTCACAGTAAATGTAGATTTTGCTTTGAAAATTTTGTCATCTTTAGATGTCATTCACGGAAAATATCACGGTTTCTGTAAATATATTTCAAATTGCACATGTTCTTACGTACAAAATCACATGGAGTATCTGGTTTTTGTCGAGCCAATTTGCAGAAAACTCAACACAGTGATCATATGGTTGGAGAAATGGGACCGATGTTCTTGGTCTGTGTGTGTGTGTGTGTGTATGGTGAATGTGCTGCAAGTTATCTGATAATAGAGAAGATCATGCTAGTGTCTTTTGATATGCAGTTTATCAGGCAAGGCTAGGTAACGTGTAACTTGCCTAGGTAGGTAACTTGCCTGATAATAAAAACACAAAAAACGTTTTAATGTATTTGCCTTACAAACAAGGTGAACACCAGTCCTCAATGACCTTGGGCGGTCGGGCGTGGGTTGCTAGGTAACTTGCCTGATAAACTGGATATCAAGACTAGCATGATCTTCTACTGGTAACGTTTTAGGCTACAGGAAAAGCAATTAAGCCATAGCAAGTTCTTTCTCTGTTAAGCGTCTGCATGCGGGAAAGTTTTGAAAGTGGTTCTGTGAAAAAACAAACACACTGTGTATACTATTTTACACTATTTACTGGTGAAGTAATATGAAAACTGATTGCGAGACTTGTCGAAGTATTAAATCCGTTGATGAATGTCTAGTTACTAATTTTAATATCAGTATTTTGTTCTTGTTTCTAAATTTATGCGAAAAACTACCTCAACCCTTTGCACACTGCACAGGGTTGAGGAAGTTTCAACATAAATGTAAGGCCTTGTTTGTTTTTACCGGATACGTAGGTAGGTTTTGGTCAAATGGGTGGACGCTTAACATAGAAAAGATATGGTATGACCTTGTGGTGTTCGTTGAAAAGAATGCGGACTTGCTTCCTTGACATCAATCCACCGACATCATTCGGTAAATCTTGCGACGCCATTTGACCAATGAAGCGTCAGTTTTCAATTTGCTGTAACACAGATATTCTTATCAGGTCAATGTCCGATACGACATTATGTTATCAGTCCATAAGTATTCGGCTAATACAAAGCTTGTTACCTGATAAAAATATGTATCGCAGCTGTTTACCGACAAATTTGATTCAAGTCGTGCCTTTATATTAAGGGCAATATATAAAAATTACAATTTTCGAGAAAAAAAATCAAAAACAATTTTTTTTTTCTTTTTTTTTTCGAAAATTGTAATCATTCTATACATATATTGCATGAACATCTATTGCTTATAGATAATGTGAACTTGTGATATTGTATTTGTGCAAATGTTTAAATTTGTTCAAGATATTTTTTATACAAATTTGTGATATTTTTCCCCGTCCAGTTTTAATGTAGTCCCTGTATATAAACATGCTATTTATTTATGTATTAAGCCGGAACTTGTATTTAACTACGAAAATGTATTTTATTTATTTCTTGTTTGAAACCTAGACAGCATGCCTGTATGTAGCTCAAGGTGTATGATAACGTGCTTATAACAACAACAATTACTGAAACTTCCAGAAGCTGCATTTGGTGGTCTCGGCACTTTGGCCCAAACTTCTATCGACAAAAAAATATGTGCAAAACTCTTGGGACCACCAAATGCAGCTCATGAAGACGTGTTTGCTGTGACATATTTCATCAAAATCCGTTGCATATTAAGGAACATATCAAATAATACTTATTTTGGAGTGGGTGCGCTTTCAACACATTCGGTCATTGTTGTTGTTGTAACCAAGCTTGTTTCATTCAAAAGTGTGCCAGTGGTTACCAGTATACATAAAATAAATCATGCTAAATGCAAAGAACGGCAAAAATTGAAATCCGTATCAGGATTTTTATTTTTAATTATTATATATATATTTTTTTTAAAAATCCTAATTTGCCCCTTTAATGCTCGTTATCATTGTAGTAAAGATTGATCTATATGGGAAATTGTTTGGTCAGTTATACGACACAAATACATTAATAAGCCGTTTTTGCCAATATTCACTTCATTTGTGGCTGTGACTGGAGAAATGGGCTTTTGCGACCATTGTAGATCCGGATCAGCCTGTGCATCCGCACAGTCTGATCAGGATCTTCACTGTTCGCTATTCCATCAATGAAACACCTGTTATTTATCAGTCATCATGAGTCTGCTATTGGATCAGGAGCTAAACACTGGAACACAGTGTTCTGTCTACGGGTATATTATAGTTTTTGTTTTCCGTCTGCTCGTTCTTTCGTCTGTAAGATTTGCGTTAAAAGTTATTGGGTACCCATTATCTTTGCAACTGAAAGTCAGATGGACTTGAAACTTCTAATACTTCTTTATCATCTTCATTCTATAGCCTACCCATGCGGCTTTCATGCCTAATAAGGCCAAATGACTTAATACTTGCTCTAGTTCATTAATCAAATGAGACGAGTCGTGTGATTTTGTACCTAAAAAAATGAATACAGAAAAATATTTACAGAAACTGTGATATTTGCTGTCAATGACGTCGAAAGTTGACAAAATGTTCAAAGTTTAATGTGGAATTAAAATCTGCATTTGCTCATTTTGTCAACTTTCGATGTAATTTATGGAAACTAGCATATATTTTGCAAATGTTGCTTAATGGTCGTATTTGGGTTGAAAGACTCGAGAAGTTAATGCATATCCAAGTACACAGATATACCTTCCTGACATTTTACAGTGCTTTTACATTTTAATTGTCTCAATCCTGGATTCAGTCACGTTTTAACTCCATTTTACCAATAATTCACATTCGGAATATCTAAATATTAGGTGTATACTATTCCAAACTTACCAGCCTCGTGATAACCTGTCTATTAAAGGTACATGCCCACTCAGTAGGCACAAAATGTTCTTTATAGAAATTATATATACAGTGAAACCTTGCTAAACCGGACACCCTGGGAGGTCCGGTTTAGCGAGGTTTCACTGTAATTCAGGCATTTGATTATTCCGAGCCATAGTTGTGTGCTATGCGATCATGAACAGGCATTATCACCTGAGATAAATGACCAAGAAACCCATCAAAATTATGATCACATATGTTTGTTGTTGTCCGGTTTAGAGAGGTTCCACTGTATATTATATATCACCAGTTCGAAAAATTACGAGTGGTATAATAAGTGATATAATCATTTAGTCAGTCATATTTATTTTACTGATAGTGACGCACGGTGGTATCCAGCATTTTCATATGCAAATGAGGCATGATATTTTTTAATTATTTATTCTAATTAAATGCGTCACTTGAAAAAATAATATTCTCGACAGATTATAAAGTATGATCATTGCACATAAAACATAAAGATAGAAAATACATCGTAATGTCCGTTAACATTTTAAGGAAACACGGTTATCGTCCCCGATATCAGTGTGGAAATTTTTGTCGGATATAAAATATATAATAATGCCAATCAATACGTGGGGTAATGGTGAATGCATGTTTATTTTGCCAGAAAATGTCTCAGATGGTGTCCCTGATATAAAGAAAATGTTGTGCCTACTGAGTGGGCATGTACAATGATTTTCGTCGGACACCATCTAGTGACACAGAATAAAAATTTGCCAATTTCCGACATCATTTATGGAAAATATCACACTGTTTCTTAACAAATTTCAACAAATTTCAAGTAATCATTTCTGATTGGAAATGATTCTAAAATGCTGTCAAACCATGTTTTTGATGAGAAAAATCGAAAATAAAAAATAAACAGCAGACAACAACATTTAATTCGGCAGTGTAAGGGTTAAGATATTTACCAACATTTTACCAATGTCTACCATTCTAACAACCATCCAGCTTTCATCTACATGGGTTGATGAAACATTGATGTTCCAATGTCTTGTATATAGCGAGTATTTGTTATGTGATATACCAGTCAAGTAATTATATATTGTCACTTTATCGTGGCCAATGTTGGCAAATAGGGACGGGAAAACAAATCGACTGTTGGGCCGCCTGCTAATCACAGATGGATATTGTAACATTTTAGTCCAGTATTTAACACTTAGAATGCCGGAAACAAAAATGGTTGTAATATATTTTGCCTTTTTATTTTCAATAAAAACATGATTTGACATGACAGCATTGAGAATCATTTCCGTTAGGAATAATTCTAAGGAAATAAGGTTATCTGTGCATGTGCTGGCAGCCCAAAAGTCGATGTGTATGGTCCCTTAAGTACCAACTTGTATGTTTATTTACTAATGACTTACTAGCAAGCATTGCTATACCAAGTGTGATAGACATGTATAATTTTATATTATGTAATAAATAACTTAATTTGTAATGCAGGTGTTTTTATCTATCTGTCCCAACGTTATTGGGTCCCAAGGTTTTATAGATTTCTGAGCATGGCCTTGGATGGTACATAGGTCAAACTACAAAGGTCAAACTACTGATAACTCAAATTCTTGGTGCCAAGTAGATATTTTGCTTCATAAGAACTAAGAACATAAGAAGTATTTTCCTCAGTCCCCAGGACGTTGAGTAAAATAATGACTACTGTTAGTCATTCTTGTATATCTGGGCCCGGTTGTTCAAAACATCCGTTAGCTTAACGGACTGTTAAATCCTTAACGGACTGTTAAATCCTTAACTGAATGGTTAAAATCTCTGTTAAAACAGAGATTTTAACCATTCAGTTAAAGATTTAACTGTCCGTTAAGCTAACGGATGTTTTGAACAACTGGGCCCAGTATATCTTGTATATTTTAATCAATATCAGACAGTTTGATTGGCCGAGACTGTTTGTTTGTTTGTTTTGTTTATTAGTGTTTAACGGCCTATCAACAGCTAAGGTCATGTAAGGCCGGGCAAACGGGTTCGATCCCATTTTAACCTGCTGCATTGGGGGGAAAATCCCAAAATCAGAACGGAATATTTACATCGAGAACAAATATATCAGCCCTGAAATTAGAATAACCTGACCTGGTGCCAGGTCCATACCACACCAAAGTCACTTGGCCCCTTCCCCTAAAATAGGATTACGAATATCGTAATACTCACATAAGGGGTATAACCAGATTCAACTATCACATACAAAATGCCAAAGACATATGCGAGGGCCAAACCAGGTCTCCAGTCGGGATTCCTGTAAGGATGAACCCCGATCGTTAAATTACCCATCGCATGCTCCCACCTGCCACCCACTGGCCGAGACTGAGCACAGCTCAGCCTCGACCAATATAACTTCCTGATTTCGAGCACAAACAACAAGCTCACGTTTTATAATCAGAAGCTCTGAAGAGGTACAAGGTCGTCAATTATCAAACTCCGAAGCGGTCATTTAAACTACAAATCCAACTGTTTGATTGGTCGCACCCGAGCACAACTCACACTCAGTCAATCAAACTGCTCGACCATGAGAGTCTGAAACATTTGGGCCACAACCAGACCGAATCTGGCATATTTAACCTGTGCATCAACGCAGTTTGATCAGAATTAACTTGTGGGCTATAAATAGTTCAACAAGAGTGAAATAAATAAAATGCTTTGATTTAACGACGGCACTGGATCGAAAACCTTGCATGTCAGGACAGACTATTTAAGTCCTTATTGTTCCTTAGAAGCATGACAAGTGTTTCATAGATGGAATGGCGAACAGTGCAGATCTGGGGCCCGTTTCACTAAACTTCTTACGACTAAAATGTTCGCAAGTGCAAAATTATGATAGTCTGTAAATTTCACATTAACAATGTTTTCTTGTAAACAATTATTGGATTTACATTTATTGAGCATAGGCTGCATATGCAGCCTATGCTCAATAAATGTAAATCCATCAATTGCAATTTACAGACGATCCTCAATTTACACTTACAAACATTTTAGTCATACAAAGTTTAGTGAAACGCACCCCTGGAACCCATACGCCCCATTTCTCCAGTCACAGCCACAATTAACAATCATGCTCGCATGCTCTCCCAATTGTCGCACAGTTGACTCGACACTATTTCACGGGCATTATTTCTAAGCCCGAGCTTTAGTCAAAGATTAAATCCACATAGACGTTATGTTCTATGTATTGTGCAGCTGATCAAGTTTACCGATTTCATGAGAAACGAGGCTATGCCGAGTTTATAATAAAATTGGCCAACACAAATGTTAGTATCTATTCATTACATAAGCACAGCATCATAAATTGACACAGTATTTATAAACACGTTTTCTGTAGCGGTCTTATTTGCATATTTATACACACATGTATTATGACTTTAATACACCTGTTTCACCAAACTTTGTTTGTTTGTTGGGGGTTTAACGGCCTATCAACAGCTAAGGTCATTTAAGGCCGGGTCAATGGGTTTAGTACTAAATCCCATATATTACCTGTACAAGTACATGTTCAAGTACATGTACAAATGGCGGTAAAATCCCAAAATCAGAACTGAATATTTACAATAAATATCTATATATTCAGCCCTGAAATCAGAATAATCCTGATCTGATGCCAGGTCCTCGCCACACCAGAATCACTTACGACTAAAATGTTTGTAAGTGCAAAATAATGATACGGTAGTCTGTAAATTTTACATTAACAATGTTTTCTTGTAAACAATTATTGGATTTACATTTATTGAGCATGGGCTGCATATGCCAGACGATCCGAAATTTTCACTTGCGAACATGTTAGTCGTATGAAGTTTAGTGAAACGGCCCCCAGGTTATTAACACTGCAAAGCCAATTTTATACAGTAAACTATCTTCTTACAAAGCAAAAGGGCATTTGATGCAATAAATTAATTTGCACAGCTGTGACTAGTGTAGCTCTTGATCAAATAGCACACTCCTGTAGCCTGATAATGGTAAATTGTGCTTGTTAGAAGCACGACGGGTGTTTCATTGATGGAATGGCGAACTGTGCCTATCCTGATCAGACTGTGCGGATCTGGATCTACACTGGTCGCAAAACCAATAAATAGAGAATAGTAGGTTAGTGCCGTGAATGGGAAAAAATATCTGGCAAGGCTCAGGAAATGGGATGGGCGAGGCTCTGCCGAGCACATCCCATTTCCGTGCCGCGCCAGATATTTTTTCCCATTCACGGCACTAACCTACTATTCTATTTATCCCGTCAACACCTACAAATGGCTGTAAAATGCAAAAATTGTATTGACTGGATATCAAAAATGTTTCACGGCACCGTGTTTCACGGCACATATGCACTGTGTTGACGGGATAAGTCCCATTTCTCCAATCAAAGGCATAAATGAAGTTGAATATTGCCAAAAACGGCTTATTACCTACATGTGTTTGTGTCATATTGTGAATGTTACAAGTCTGATTTTGCTAGGGTATGATAGGAGGCGGTTCTATATTGAGTTGTTCTCGTAGTTCCGAGATATCTTGTTCCCAGTGCTTCTCGAAGTACACGGCCATGAGAAAGTGGGCATTACGACCGTTCCTTATGGCCCAGGAGAGCAGGGTGGACAGGTAGCGGTCCCTATGTCTGTAAGATAAAACAGTCGTATGTTAACCAGTAGCCGATATCACCAAAATAGCTACTGTCTGTTCCACGTTTTGCTGCCTAAATCTAAAAAATACTTAAAAGTGAGTACTTTTTTATCAATAACCAAAAAGTCACCCTCCCCAAACAAAATGATTTGATGAAATTCCATCAAATATTGATTTTTTTGCGAAAAAACAATTTTCCTATGGGAATTTAACATGGGGGCTAAAAATAGAATTTTTTTAAATATTTGTTTTATTTGTGGACCGATTTTCAAAATCTAACTCATTGAGACGATTCTAAAGGACTCCCAACTTCCAATTTTTGATGAAGAAATAACAAAATTTCACTCCAAGTTGGTCAAATTACGCACCTTAACTGGAGGTTAACTGGAGCTCTGATAAACTGACAATTACTCACTGAAAGTGCACTTATAATTTGCCCTACTTTCTACACAATCGCTGGCCAGTAGCTGATTTCATCACAATCGCAAAGTATACTTGTCTAGCAAAGTATACTTTGAAGGAGTAATCATTTATTTTTCCCGAAATGCATTATGTCATAGAGAACTAACGACTGCATATATTTGATGATTAAAGTATGCAGAATTATTATACTGAAGTTAATACATTATCACAGCCAAAATGGATAATATAATAAATTCAGTATACCGGTAATAAAAAATAATAAATTTATCAAATTTAATAAATTGCAACTTATCTAGCAAAGTATACTTTGAGGGAGTAATCATTTATTTTTCCCGAAATGCATTATGTCATATAGAACGAACCACTGCATATATTTGATGATTAAAGTATGCAGAATTATTATACTGAATTTATTACATTATCACAGCCAAATGGCTGTGATAATGTAATAATTTCAGTATAATAAAACTTAATAAATTTATTATTAAATTGAAAATTTCTCCCTCAAAGTATACTTTGCTAGATAAGTATACTTTGCAATGTTGGTGAAATAGGCTACAGTATTGCTCTCCACTTATTTCACATATTGCAAGATTTAATCTCAATATGTTACATATTACCAGATTGAATGACTACCTGCTCGACAGGAATGGAAAATCAAGACTCAGATGGGAGACTGCATTATAAAAATGGCTAATTATAAGTATGTTATTGTTCACATATTGGATTTATAAAGAAAAAGTGACGCTTCCTAGCATTTAATTCCTTAAAAATCCAATATGTGAACAATACCTAATGCTGAATTAGCACACTCAGCAATTTTGGCTACCGGTAATTTGGTGATAATCGGATATGCCAAGGCAACCCAGGCAACAGAATGAGTGACTTACACAGGCCCAAGTCTCAAAGGCCCAAACACGGCCCCGAGGGCGCACATGGGGAGGCCGGTCTGGAAGGCCTCGAAACACTTGATGACACACTCGCCCAGCATGTTGGGCTTCATGCCGAGGGCGGTGTGGAAGAGGTCGTGGCACTGCCGGTACCGCAGCATCACGTACATCAAGTCAGGGTCGTCTACGTAGTGCACGGGCAGGCGCGCGTCTGGCGAGAACCCCTGTAAACAATTATTGGATTTACATTTATTGAGCATAGGCTGCATATGCAGCCTATGCTCAATAAATGTAAATCCATCAATTGAAATTTCCAGACAATCCTAAATTTGCACTTACGAATATTTTAGTCTACGTAATGGAAAACGTACAACGATACATTTACCCAAGTGTTAAAATTTGTGACGGACGTATAGGACGGGACACATGAACGCAGGTAACACTATATGCCCCCCTCACCATTCTGTGGCGGGGGCATAAATATGAAGCAGCTATGTGAAAGCAAACTTAATTGAGCGTTATGTTTGGCGGAAATACGAGGCGGATCGGACGTACGACGCCGGCAACATTATATGCCCCTTCATCATTTGGTGGCGGGGTCATAAAAATATTGTTTGTTGTATTGTGGATATAGACGTAAAATTTGTACAGCTTTGTGAAACAGACAGAAAACATTAGAAATGTGGCCTGTCGAATGCCCATGCCGACAGTAAATAAAACGAGGTCGCATTTGAAAACACAAAAGGCCACAGCATGAAATATGAAGCAGGCTACGTGAAAGGAAACAGAAAATATAAGAAATTTACCGGAGACAATAGATTTTGAATACACAAGTATGTGATCTTGACCTTGGGCTTAGCGGGGGTCCCCCGCTAAGCCCAAGGTCACATACTTAGTGCTTCATATTTCATATGGATATGTATGATAGAGACCATCAGAGAAATGCAAATATGAAGCAGCTACGTGAAAGGAAATAGAAATTATAAATAAGAAATTTACCCGAGCATTAAGTTTGTGACGGACGGACGGAATGACGGACGGACAGGAACATGCTGGTAACACTATTCGGTGGCGGGGGCAAAACAAACAAACCTTACATTTGTGTTGAGGAAGTGCCAGTACTCCTTGCCGAAGGTATTTTCTGGCAGGCTGCCAAGGTAGTCAATATCCACGGTCTGCGTCGTTATCGTCGGCTGCTCTCTGAAACACGAAACAAGCTGCCCATTGAACGGATACGATATTAACACATTTCATGCTGATGAAACGCCATTTTGTTTGTGGAAAATCATACATATTTCTTTATATGTGTTCAGAAATATATGTCGTGACCACCATTTGAACCATCTCGTCGAGACAGTTCAAATGAGTGGTCACAACATATACTTTCATCGAGAAATAACAAAACTATAAATATTTACAAAATTTCATACCCGTAAACGTGTATTCCGCATGTAATGGGTTAAAATGTTGAAGCCGGCATTGATCTAGTTGCGAAATCTACCGTCTGCAGCGGAGTATGATTCCACTCATAGGCTTCCTCTGCAGAATAGCGAATCATATTCACTATTCTGCAGAGGAAGCCTATGAATAGAATCATAACTGGCATTGATGCTGATACAATTTTCAGCGGAACCTCTCTTAACCGGACACCCTGGGAGGTCCCCGGGGTGTCCGGTTTAGAGAGATTCCATTGTAATCAAGTATTCCATGAACAATTTTTGTCATTCGTAATCATGAACAGATATGGCAATGACATATATTACAGGGAAACCAATCTAAACAAGATGGCCGTGGCCCGCATATCGCGCCCACCGAGGCTTTGATAGTATACCGGAAAAGTTTTAACCAAACTAGAAATATGGCCCGTCGGCACACGAATGCCCCTGCTGGCAGCCAAAGAAAATGAGGCACATTTGAAAACACAGAGGGTCAGAGAAGCATGGATTTGTCACAGCATGAAAGCAGACCATCAGAGCAATGGGTGTGTGAAATATCAAGTAGATCTATGCAAAGAAATCAACATTATAAGATACTTACCCAAGTTTCGAATGCATCAAGTGTGTGACCTTGACCCTGGGCTTAGCGGGGGCAGGACGATTGTGGATCACAGGGCAGTAGAGGATCATTAGAGCAATGCATGTGTGAAATATCAAGAAGATCTGTGTAAGGAAAATGAAATTATAAGACATTTACAAGAGCGTTTAGATTTTAAATGCACCAAGTATGTGACCTTGACCCTGGGCTTAGCAGTGGCTGGACGATCGTGGATTTGTCACAGTGCGGTAGAGGATCATTAGAGCAATGTGTGTGTGAAATATCAAGCAGATCCGTGTAAGCAAGCAGAAATTATAAGACATTTACCCGAGCGTTACGGTTTCGGGAGGGATGGACACTATATGCCCCCCTCACCATTCGGTGGCGAGGGCATAAAATAACTTTAACCAAAAACTTTAATCAGGATGCACATACGTACGCCAATGTGCCGACCATATCGCGTTGTCCACAAGCGGACGCGACAACTATCCCTAAGGTGTCCGTTTTAGAGAGGTTCTACGGTTCCACAGCCAATCCGAATTGAGAACTACGTTCGAGACAGATGCCACTTTTGGTGGCCTATGGATTTCATACTTTTGTGACATTTCGTAGGTCAAACAATTCACTGGTGACGAATGACGTCAGTATGATGGTGCAACATGAACACCTGTATAACAAAAAGATGTTTCGTCAGCGGATATGATTTGCATGTGCTGTACCAGCACAGTTGAGAAATATTGAAAATTAGAAAAAAACTGCAGATGGTATGTCTTAGATCTTCTAATCTGATAATTTCAAGTTGTGGATCCATTTTCCCATTATAAATATAGGCCAGATTCTTACATTTAACCCTTAGACCGCTACTCACAACAATTGTCGTCTGCTGTTGCTTTTATATCTTGCCTTATTTCTCAATAAAAACATGTTTTGACAGTACTTCAGAATCATTTCCAATGGAAATGATTCTAAAGTGCTGTCAAAGCATGTTTTAAATTATTCTAAAATGCTTTCAAATCATGTTTTTGATGATAAAAACAGAAAATAAAAAGCAGACGACAAAAAAAATAAGATAGCGATGTAAGGGTTAAATGGACAGATGAAGTGGAAACATGTCCCAAAGCCTCTACCTCCATCAAATCACTTATTTTCCCAATTCATACATGTCCTCAATAGAACAGCTCTTCCAATATTCGGTCTCAGCAGGTCTTTATCAAGAAACCACTTGTATAACCTGACCTGTAGCCTATTTCATCAACATTGTCAGAGATGATTCTAGCCTTACTCTCCTATTCTATTCTACATGTCGGCATGTCCAGGAGCCCATTTCATCAACATTGCAAAGTATACTTTAGTAGCAAAGTATACTTTGAGGGAGAAATTTTCAATTTTTTTTTTAATTTATTAATTTTTATTATACTGAATTTATTACATTATCACAGCCAATTTGGCTGTGATAATGTAATAAATTCAGTATAATAATTCTGCATACTTTTAATCATGAAATATATGCATTTGTTAGTTCTATATGAAATAATGCATTTCAGGAAAAATAAATGATTACTCCCTCAAAGTATACTTTGCTAGTAAAGTATACTTTGCAATGTTGGTGAAATAGGCTACTGGTGCCACCACGTCCATACCACACAAAAGCCACTTGGCCCCTTCCCCTAAAAGTAATATGATTATTCATAATCATATTACACATATAAGGGGTATAACCAGATTCCACTCTCACATACAAGAAAGCCAAAGACGTACATGAGGGCCAAACCAAGTCTTTAGTCAGAATTCTGGTAAGGATGAATCCCCATCGTTAAAATACCCATCACATGCTCCCGCCTTCCACCCACTACATGATCTTGTTGGGATCTTGATAAAGTGGCCAAGAAAAAGTGCAAGTGAATGGGTTTAATGTCCCAGCGTCAGCTATGGTCATCTAGGGACGGGACGTCGGTTTCAAGTCTCATCCGAAAGACCTAATGTGGCCAAGAAATTGAAGTGTGGTTTCCGTGAATGGTGAATGAGTGTGAGTAATTACTCGAGTATCAGCCGCCCGACTGGATCTTGCTCCATCTTGTGTTTCATGTACTTGAGAGCAGGGTAGCCCGTCACGTCACCCAGGGTCGCTATCATGTCTGTAACACATATAGATTCACATATCAGAAAAATTGAATGTACCCCCATTAGATGACTGTCCACATAGAGTCCATTGTCCCATTTAGTTATAGTGTCACACATATGTCCGATTTGTTCTGTATGTTGATCTCCCGCTTCAGTATGCTCGCCAGGCCATTCTTCATCCACCGGCCCTTGGCATAAAAGGTAGGCGGAATGAAGTTTTCCGACCCTTTGTTTTTCGTGTCTCCTTTTGTTCCTTGTTAGCAAATTTCTATATTGGGCATTCTCGTAGTAGATGGTCTTTCGAGTCGCATGCCTAGCAGAGTTGTTGTCGTCCCTTCCATTGCCCCATGCTTCCCATAGGTTTGTAGTACGGGGTACCAAGGGAAACCACAGTACAAAGTTCAACTTTGTACTGTGGTTTCCCTTGGTACCCCTTTGTACTGTGGTTTCCCTTGGTACCCCGTTCTCCGTTCTCGAGTGGTTTCCAGTTTTGCCAGTCGCTCCAACACATGCCGCAAACCATCATCTCGAGGAGTATTCTCCCTGTCTGTGGGATCTATTTGCGGTTGAGCGCCATTTCCATACTGCCTATTTTGACCATGGTGGAATTGATTGTCGACGACTCTCACAGTTGCACGCTTTCTATCCATGCTGTCCCCCAACAAAGCCTCGTAACGCTCAATTATTTGTATCGCAGATGCGATACTTCCACAATCACAGTCAATACAACAGCATTTCATTTCAACTGGGATTATTTTGTATAGCTGATGAAGAGCTAGGGTCTCTTGTGCGTCCGAATCTAGGTTAGGGTATGCCCGTATTGATTGTTAGAGGCATGACGGGTGTTTCATTGATGGAATGGCGAACAGTGCAGATCCCGATCAGACTGTGCTAATGCAAAGGCTGATCTGGATCTACACTGGTCGCAAACCATAAGCGCCGTTTCTCCAGTCACAGCCACATATAATATACAAGCCATGTAATTTTGTACCGATGATGTACATATTTATAGAAACTGTGCTATTTTCTGCAAATTATTTCGAAAGTTGACCTAATTGTCATAGCAAACGAGGAATTCTATTACTATACACAGTATTTTACCGTTTATTTGATAATACAGTCGAACTTCGATGGGTCGAACCCTGGTAAACTCGTCAGCCATGCTTGCCTCGAACTAGCCTTTAGGTCCCGGCAGAATTCCTATATAAATACGTTAAAACTACCCGGTATAGATCGAACTTGTGAAAGTCGAACAACCCTCAATGTCTCGAATCGCTGTCACGCCCGGTCGTGTATAAATCCACTATAAACACCAAAAAAACTCAAACATGTCAGACGATTGTCTCCAGAATAGTTGATTGACTTTCACACCTATTGTTAACCGGTTGTCAAACAAATCTCAAGTGGTCATTTGAGCGTATACAATAACGGCAGTCGTGACCAGCATACGTGGTAATTATGCATTGACCAATGTCGGCGAAGTTTTTAGCTAATTAAAGTGGTAATTTATGGGACTGGGTTCCATGTGATAGTAAATTATGATATGCAGTGAATGTGGTTCCGGGTCCGAAGTAGTGATGGGGCGACTGGGCATGCATCTATTGATTTATCAGTGTATGATGAGCGATGTAATTTTATACCTACAAGCATGCGCATCAATTTATGGCAAATATATATTCACTCACAAAGATTTATATTTGATTAGATAAATATTTGTCATGAAATTACGCAAATGCCAATAGGTACAAAATCAGAGATGCTTTCACATGATCGTATCGGACAATCAAGGGGCAATCAAGTCCGCCAATTGTATTTCGTAATCATTTTCTGTTGTTCTCATGTTCTATTGCTGTATAATGGCTATGTAAATAAAAACACAAATGAGTTTGCCGCTTTCTTTATTTTATTAAAGCCTGTTTCTGTTAATAAACGACTGTGATAATCAACCGTAAATGCAAATGTAAGCGCATTTATATGAAACAACGTGTCGTAATGACGACTTGTTTCACTTAGTACACTGACCAACTCGTAGATCTGAAATGGTTACAGTAGAAAATCCCGATGGGTCGAATAACGGATGGGTCGAACTAAAACGTAACCCCGCAGGCTGTTCGACCCATCGAAGTTCGACTGTAACTGCCAATATGGCTTACTACATAAAACTCGCGTCAAATGTTCCCCCTCCAAAAGGAAGTGACCCCCTTCCCCCAAAAGGGAAAAAAACACTGTTACATATAGTATGCATAGTTGTAAGAGATTTACATACTGTGGCACCTCTCTAAACCGAGAGAGTGAACAAAGGTAGAAAGAGAACTGGTCCACAAAATAGCCTTCTCGAAAGTCCACTTGGTATTTTTAATCCCTACCTGTACACAGCCCGTACACAGAGGGGGTGCGACGGGTGCGTATGCACCCCCCTTAACCCGTTCAACACCACAGGCATGTATAGTGGTATTGGCAAAAAGTGTAGATCCAGGATCTGCACTTTATGCAAGTAATGTTCATAATTTTGAGAACAAAAACACCTCATGTTCATAAATGGACTGGTCTGAAAATCATTTTGTGATGATTGGAATGAGTTGCAAAATTAACATATCTAAATCCATTCCAGTTGTTTAGGGGTAAAATGGTTAATCTGCCGAGGTTTGTCCGTGAATGTGCAAAAAAAAACCAATGCTTAGCCCTTCGCACCGTCGATAACGCACCCCCCTAAATTAATTCCTGCGTACGGGCCTGGTACACAACTGTACAGTTTGTGGGGGATGTCTCCCCGACCCACCACAGACGTATTACAAGGAAATAAAAACATATCCAAAGAGAATTTTTTTTAATCCGTACACTGCTGAATTAAATTTATATTTAAATTTCCTTTTTTTTTCAGCAAAAACATCACATGGCAGCTCTTTAGAATCATTTCAATTTGAAATGATTCTAATGTATTGTCAAGCCACGTTATGCTCACGAAAATTTAATTTAGCATTATCAGGGTTAAATAAATATTGGAGGACCATCAAATCGACATGTTCACATGTTGAAGCATACCTCCGCGATGTGGATTATACAACGACATGGCCGCCGATCCCGTTGTCAACAACACTTTCTGGAATAGCGTCGTCGGCCGGTGCGTCGCATATAGCGGTGTCTGTGACAGCTCTGGTTCCTGTTCCGGCTCTTCATCTGAAATTAACGGTCAAGGCCGGTTGCTCAAAACGTCCATTAGCTTAATGGACTGTTATTGCACCAAAACATCTGTTAGCTTAGCGGACTGTTAAATCTGTAAAGGTACATGCCCACTCAGTAGGCACAAAAGTACAGAAATTAAATAAGTGTATAATTGTGTCACTATTCCACCAGTTGTAAAAATTACGAGAGCCCGATATACAGATATAATCATTTAGTAATATTTAATTTACTGATAGTGACCCGCGGTGGTATCATGCTATTATCACGTGCAAATGAGGCATGATATTTTTTAATTATTTATACTAATTAAATGTGTCACATAATAACATAAAAGTTTTGACAGATTATAAAGTATGATCATTGCACATCAAACAAGAAACGAGGCAAAGCCACGAAGGCCAGGTTTTTTCCAAGCATGGACACTTGGATAACATAATTATACCCACTTTTTGTAGACTAGATGGCCGTGGCCTGCATGTCGCGCCTTGGGGCGAGGCATGGATACTAAAAAAATAGATATAGTAGATGGAAAAACTTTAACGAAAAAACTTTAACCGGACACACGGACGTACGGACGGACGGACGTATGCCAAAATGCCGACGATATCGCGCTTTCCGCAAGCGGGTGCGACAATGATGATAAACACCCATGTGAAGTATCAAGGTAATGGGTGAAGCAGTTGCAGAGATATAGTACACGAAAAAACTTTAACAAATAAATTCAAAGTAATTTGACCTTGACATTGTGCACAGGGGCCGCACGGTTGGGGGTTAGAGTGAAAATATGGACGATGATAAACACCCATGTGAAGTTTCAAGGTAATGGGCGAAGCAGTTGCAGAGATATAGTACAACAAAAAAGTTTTAACCAAAAAATTTAACCAGACGTACGTTAAAAAGTTAACGTTGAAAATGGCTAAGTCAATTACGTAGAAGTAGATAGTTGTATGTGGTAGGCACCCCTTGGTTATGAAGTTGTGAAAGTTTGGTGGTCCTAGGTGGTACAGTACCAAAGAAATGGACTTAAACACGAAAACTTAACATTGTAAACGCGAAAAGTTAACATTGAAAATGGCTAAGTCGACTGCGCGGAAAAATGGGTCAAATTCAAAAAAAAGTAACATGTTGGATAGTGATATGTGGTGGGCACCCCTTGATTATGAAGCTGTGAAAGTTTGGTGGTCCTAGGTGGTACAGTAGCAAAGAAATGGACTTAAACACGAAAACTTAACATTGAAAACGCGAAAACTTAACATTGAAAATGGCTAAGTCGATTGCGCGGAAAAAATGGGTGAAGTTAAAAAAAAAGTAACATGTTGGATAGTGATATGTGGTGGGCACCCCTTGATTATGAAGCTGTGAAAGTTTGGTGGTCCTAGGTGGTACGGTAACAAAGAAATGGACTCAAACACGAAAACTTAACATTGATTGTGGACGCCGCCCGCCGCCCGCCCGCCCGGCTTTCGCCAATCCAATAGCCTGGATTTTTTTTTCAAAAATCCTGGCTAAAAAGTAACATATTGGATAGTGATATGTGGTGGGCACCCCTTGATTATGAAGCTGTGAAAGTTTGGTGGTCCTAGGTGGTACAGTACCAAAGAAATGGACTTAAACACGAAAACTTAACATTGAAAACGCGAAAACTTAACATTGAAAATGGCTAAGTCGATTGCGCGGAAAAAATGGGTGAAGTTAAAAAAAAGTAACATGTTGGATAGTGATATGTGGTGGGCACCCCTTGATTATGAAGCTGTGAAAGTTTGGTGGTCCTAGGTGGTACAGTAACAATGAAATGGACTCAAACACGAAAACTTAACATTGATTGTGCACGCCGCCCGCCCGGCTTTCGCCAATCCAATAGCCTGGATTTTTTTTCAAAAAACCTGGCTAAAAATAGAGAGAATAAATAATAATGTCCGTTAACATTTTAAGGAAACACAGTTAACGCCGCTGATATCAGTGTGGAAATTTATATCTGATATAAAATGTATATTAATGCTAATCATTACGTGAGGTAATGGTGAATTGATGATTATTTTGCCAGAAAATGTCTCGGATGATGTCTCTGATATAAGAACATCGTGTGCATGTCGAGCCCGCCGAGGCATTTGATGGTCTCGGAGTGCATTTATTTGAAGCTTGAATTAAGGGTTGTGGAGATATAAGGTATGTAAAAGCTTTAAAGCAAATGTTAAAGTCATTTGACCTTGATCTTGGGTATGTGGGCCACATGCGTGGGCTATAGAATGAAAATATGGAGTAAGTGTGGAGATATAAGGTACGTAAAAACTTTAACACAAATTTCAAAGTCATTTGCCCTTGGCCTTGGGGCACAGGGGCTGCATGAGTGGGACACAGAATGAATATATGGATGATGCCCAATAAGCATTCAAAGTTTCAAGCAAATCTGACTTACAGTTACAGAGATAGTAGGTACAGTATGTGAAAACTTTAACGCAAATTTTGACAGAAACTTAAACTTCTAATTCATTTTACCTTGACCTTGGGGCACAGGGGCGGCATGAGTGAGACACAGAATTAATATACGGATGATGACCAATAACTGAATAAGCATACAAAGTTTCAAGCAAATCCGACTTCCGCCATTATTGTTCTACTATACTGCAGTGGAAAAGAAACGTTACATGGAGTTAATGACAATTTTATTAAACGAGAATTCTGCCACGGAAGCGGTGTCGCGCCTGCCGAGGCATTTGACCGTAACATGATCATGGACATGTGCTAAAGAAAGCATCATAAAACCCGTCAGAGAAGTGCATGTTTAAAATACGAAAATGGTCGAGGTTGAAGAACGTATAGACATAAAAAAATGGCAATGTGTTTCCACAACCATGTGAAGGTCAAAATGGTCAAGGTCATGTTAATGGCGGCATGAATGTGTTCCAAATGCTTATATGTATCAGGTGTCCAAATATTGAAGCAATATCCATCAAGTAATAGTAATGTTATACGATGATGAAGAAACTTGTATAAACTTTTTGACGTAAACAATGGCTAAGTGTTTCCGCAAAAAATGTGAGGTAAAAAGGTCAAAGTCATGAAAATTGCAGCATGAGTGTGTTCCAAATGCTCACATATATCAAGTGTCCAAATATTAAAGCACTACGTCATGTAATATTAAAGTTATACCATGATGAACATTTCGTTACACTGCATTACATAAGAGTTATGGAGGAGTAGTCTTTCCAAATGTGCGTTTGTAGTGTAGCGATATAGTACAACCTGTTGTCTATAAAGCGGAAAACGTGCAGCTAAATGGGTGCAGGTTATTGGAAAATAGGTGGAGCTTTCTAAGGGCAAAAAGTGTCGCCCGATATGGGGTTTGAACAGACATTCGGCGTGTTTCGGCTTTCATCAGTATAACTACATATGAATAACAAAGCTTACAACTTTGGTCAGACACGACCTCGTATCATAACGAATTCCGCGATTTTATTAACGTTAATGTAAATATTTTGTGGAAACTCAGTGCAGGTGTTCATTTGAGAACTATTGTTATCTTGCTGAAAGAGCACAGTTGGAACATAATTATGCAAAGACTCTCGAATTACAGCTGGTTATCCTAGGTCGGAAACGACCTGGTATAATAACAAATGACATAATGTGTTTAGGGTTCTAATGTCAATATTGTAGTGGAAAGTTCATATGTTCATTTGAGAATTATCGTTAGAAATGCAGAAATACATAGAATGAATTAGGTAATTACCATTTTAAACATGTTATTTTGTTGTGATACGAGGCCATGTCCGACCAAAGTTATAAGCCTTGTTATTCATATGTAGTTATATGGATCGGGTGAAAGCTGAAACACGCCGAATGCCTGTGGGTTTGAACCCACGACCCCCGTAACACTAGCACGGCGCTCTTACCCAATGAGCTGATCGTGTCTTAGTTCTGAGTACATAACTCTAATTACATTACATAAGAGTTATGACGGAGTAGTCTTTCCAAATATGCGTTTGAAGCGTTCTTTGTTTACTTTCTACTTCGTGGAGAGTGACCTGCAGGTTTTTTCTATATTTTAGTGCGCGAAGTGTATATGCTATTACGCACATTTTTACTGTGTAGAGTGGTGTAGCGATATAGTGCAACCTGTTGCCTATAAAGCGAAAAACGTACAGCTAATCGTGTCTCGCCACCACACACGGACACTACATAGGCATCACAACATCCATACAAATTCCGCGGAATCAAATGTCTCGCCTTGTCTCACCGCCTTGACCTCGAGCCTGGGCCAGAAAGCAATTTTCACTGGCCCGAATATATTATACAACTAGAAATGGACGCTTGTCGACAAGCGCATGTGTATCCCCCTCCCCAGATACACAAGTAGTTTGAAAAAAGGGTGATCGAGTTATGCTCCGGAGACAAAAATCGGTGACCGACAAAGGGAGATAACTAAACAATTAGTGATGCAAGAGTTGTCATTCTTGCGCGACACACCTTTAGGATCTATGCATGTGTGAAGCTACTGGAGCGCAGAATTATTTGTTAATAGTCCTATATTTATGTACATATATCTGCACAGGTGCACATAATGCCACAATATTTTCAACACAGTTGACGGAAATGTAATATAGAATGTAAATAAAAAAAATAATGCTCGCTACTGGAGCCGAGAATTTTTTTTAATACTCCTATAGTCTACATATATCTGCACAGGTCCACATACTGCCACAATATTGTCAACACAGTTTAGGTAAATGTAATCATTTAGCTGTATAAATTACCTGTAATAAGTTAGTGGTCAGTTAAAAAATTGAAAAAGAATGTAAAAAAAAAAATGGAAAAAAAAATTAAATTAAAAAAAAGAAAAAGAATAATGCTCCCTACTGGAGCCCAGAATGTTTTTTAATAGTCCTATATTTATCTACATATCAAATATACACAGGTCCACATATTGCCACAATATTTTCAACACAGTTTACGGAAATGTAATATAATCATTTACCTGTATAAATTACCTGTAAGTTGTCAGTGGTCAGTTGCACATGCTAGCACATGCACAGGTGAATAGTCTGTATATAGCACTTACCACCTTATGCTACTAGACAAAAATTGAAAAATAATTTGAAAAAAAAAATGAAAAAAAAAAAATGGAAAAAAAAAAGTTTAAAAATAATAATGCTTGTTACTGGAGCACATAATTTTTTTTTAATAGTCCTATATTTATCTACATATATCTGCACAGGTCCACATAATGCCACAATATTTTCAACACAGTTTACGGAAATGTAATATAATCATTTACCTGTATAAATTACCTGTAAGTGGTCAGTTGCACATGCTAGCACATGCACAGGTGAATAGTCTGTATAAAGCACTTACGACCTTATGCTACTAGACAAAAATTGAAAAATAATTTGAAAAAAAAAAATGAAAAAAAAAAAAAAAAAAAAAATGAAAAAAAAAATGAAAAAAAAAGAAGAAAAAATGAAAAAAAAAAAAAAAAAAAAAGAAAAAAAAAAAAAAAAAAAAAAAAAAAAAAAAAAAATGAAAAAAAAAAAATGAAAAAAAAAAGTTTAAAAATAATAATGCTTGCTATTGGAGACCAGATTTCTTTTTTAATAGTCCTATATTTATCTACAAAAATCTGCACAGGTCCACATAATGCCACAATATTTTCAACACAGTACCCAATGTAGTGATTTACCTGTATAAATTACCTGGTCAGCAGTGGTCAAGCACTGGACATCTGCACATGCTAGCCCATGCTAGCACATGGTTCTCCCAGTTTCTATTGTTCTCTCTAAAGGTAAGGTGTACAGAGCACACAAGAAAAGGTGTACAGAGCAGACGAGAAAACAGGTCTTCATGCATTATTGTCCAGTTTGTAGAGTGCGCAAAAACAAAAAAGGGAGATAACTAAAAAAATTAGCTACGCAAGAGTTGTCATTCTTGTGCGCGACACACCTCCGGGTCGTGGTCTATGCATGTGTGAAGTTTCATGAAAATATTCCAAAGGGTGGTCGAGTTATGCTCCGGACAGGAAATCAGTGAGCGAAAACAAAAAAGGGAGATAACTCAAAAATTAGCTATGCAAGAGTTGTCATTCTTGTGCACGACACACCTTCGGTTCGTGGTCTAATTGAATGTGTTAAGTTTCATAAAAATATTCCAAAGGGTGGTCGAGTTATGGTCAATCAGTGCGCAAAACAAAAAGGGAGATAACTAAAAAATTAGCTATGCAAGAGTTGTCATTCTTGTGCGCGACACACCTTCGGGTCATGGTCTATGCATGTGTAAAGTTTCATGAAAATATTCCAAAGGGTGGTGGAGTTATGCTCCGGACACGAAATCAGTGCGAGAAACAAAAAAGGGAGATAACTAAAAAATTAGCTATGCAATAGTTGTCATTCTTGTGCGCGACACACCTTCGGGTCGTGGTCTATGCATGTGTGAAGTTTCATGAAAATATTCCAAAGGGTGTTCGAGTTATGCTCCGGACAAGAAGTGTCTGCGGCGGACGCGGACGCGGCGCGCTGTCAAATCCATAGTATCCCCCGACGGAGTCCGAGGGATACAATTATTGACTAGTGAGCCATAGAATATCAGATTATATTCTATGGCTCACTAGTCAATAATTGTTTTAGTATATGATAATAGTCGGTACCGGTATATAGCACTTACGACTTTATGCTACTAGACAAAAATGGAAAAAGAATTTGAAAAAAAAAAACAAGAAACGAGGCCACTTTTTGTAGACTAGATGGCCGTGGCCTGCATGTCGCACCTTGGGGCGAGGCATGGACACTAAAAAAAGAGATATAGTAAATGGAAAAACTTTAACCGGACACACGGACGGACGGACGGATGCCAAAATGCCGACTATATCGCGCTTTCCGCAAGCGGGCGCGACAATGATGATAAACACCCATGTGAAGTATCAAGGTAATTGGTGAAGCAGTTGCAGAGATATAGTACACAAAAAAATCTAAGTAATTTGACGTTGACATTGGGCACAGGGGCCGCACGGTTGGGGGGTAGAATGAAAATATGGATGATGATAAACACCCATGTAAAGTTTCAAGGTAATGGGCGAAGCAGTTGCAGAGATATAGTATAACGAAAAAGTTTAACCAAAAAACTTTAACCAGACGTACGTTAAAAAGTTAATGTTGAAAATGGCTAAGTCAATTACGTAGAAATAATAGGTGAAGGTAAAAAAAATGGTCACATGTTGGATAGTAGTATGTGGTGGGCACCCCTTGGTTATGAAGCTGTGAAAGTTTGGTGGTCCTAGGTGGTACAGTACCAAAGAAAACTTAACATTGTAAACGCGAAAAGTTAACATTGACTGCGCGGAAAAAATGGGCCAAGTTCAAAAAGGTAACATGTTGGATAGTGATATGTGGTGGGCACCCCTTGGTTATGAAACTGTGAAAGTTTGTTGGTCCTATGTGTTACAGTAACAAAGAAATGGACTGAAACACGAAAACTTAACATTGATTGTGGACGCCGCCCGCCCGCCCGCCTGGCTTTCGCCAATCCAATAGCGTGGATTTTTTCCCCAAAAAAAACCTGGCTAAAAATGGAAAATTAAAAAAATTAAAAAAAAAAAAGTTTAAAAATTAACAAAAAAATAATGCTTGCTACTGGAGCCCAGAATTTTTATAATAGTCCTATATTTATCTACATATCATATCTGCACAGGTCCACATATTGCCACAATATTGTCAACACAGTTTACGAAAAATGTAATACCCAGGTATAATAATTTACCTGTATAAATTACCTGTAATAATTTATCTGGACATTTAGTGGTCAAGCTGGAAATTTGCACATGCTTGCACATGCAGAAGTGTTCAACTGGAGAAGGCTATTGTTCTCTCTACAGGTAAGGTGTACAGAGCGCACGAGAAAACGGGTCTTCATGCATTAATGTTCCGTTTGTAGCATAGAAAGAAATAGAGTTTGACCTTGACCCTGGAGCCCAGAATTTTGTTTAATAGTCCTATATTCATCTACATATCATAGTAAAGGTATGTATAAAGTTTGATGACTGTAGCTGATAAGGTGTTGAAGTAATGACCGTAACACGAAAACTTAACATTGAATGATGACGACGACGCCGCCGCCGACGACTCCGGAAAAGCAAAACCTATGTCTCGCTTTCCGCTTCGCGGGCGAGACAAAAATGAAATTACAGAGAATAGCAAAATGTGTGGTCATTGGTTAGTTTAGTGGAGCGCGTGGTCGAGCAGTCTGAGGCGTCGGACTGCTGATCTTACGGTCGTGGGTTCGAGCCTCACCAGAGGCGTGTGTTGTGTCCTTGAGCAAGAAACAATCCACACTGCTTCAGTCCACCCAGCTGTAAATGGGTACCGGCTAAATACCGGGCACATCGATTGTATTTGATTATATGTACATGGACAGAGGTCCAGATAAGGTGCGTATTTACGTAAATACGAAATTAAAAAATGCAAAAAGACAATGCGTACCAAAAAGCACGGTACGCAATACTTTTTTATCCTGTAGCGTATTCCTCAAATGTATTTTCAGTCTGTCGCGTACTGCTAGATTTGCTCATGTATACAATCCTACAAAATCATCGCCGATGATCTGTGCGGTCGGCCATTCAATGTTAACAAAGTCTGGTCCCGGCTCTAGCTGCGGACAATGTCTCGCTGTATTTCACCGATAACGGCTGGAAACCAGTCTTCGGGTGTATTCGATTTGAACTCCAGAATTTAGCGCGAGCGATTCCGACTCTCAGCGGGAAACAAGAAACGAGGCAAAGCCACGAAGGCCAAGTTTTTTTCCAAGCATAGACACTTGGATAACATAATTATACCCACTTTTTGTAGACTAGATGGCCGTGGCCTGCATGTCGCGCCTGCGAGGCATGGACACTAAAAAAATAAATATAGTAGATGGAAAAACTTTAACGAAAAAACTTTAACCGGACACGGACGGAAGGACGGACGTATGCCAAAATGCCGACAATATCGTGCTTTCCGCAAGCGGGTGCGACAATGATGATAAACACCCATGTGAAGTATCAAGGTAATGGGTGAAGCAGTTGCAGAGATATAGTACACGAAAAAACTTTAACAAAAAAATTCAAAGTAATTTGACCTTGACATTGGGCACAGGGGCCGCACGGTTGGGGGTTAGAATGAAAATATGGATGATGATAAACACCCATGTGAAGTTTCAAGGTAATGGGCGAAGCAGTTGCAGAGATATAGTACTGAAAAAGTTTTAACCAAAAAGATTTAACCAGACGTACGTTAAAAAGTTAACGTTGAAAATGGCTAAGTCAATTACGTAGAAATAATAGGTGAAGGTGAAAAAATTGTCACATGTTGGATAGTTGTATGTGGTAGGCACCCCTTGGTTATGAAGCTGTGAACGTTTGGTGGTCCTAGGTGGTACAGTACCAAAGAAATGGACTTAAACACGAAAACTTAACATTGTAAACGCGAAAACTTAACATTGAAAATGGCTAAGTCGACTGCGCGGAAAAAATGGGTGAAGTTGGATGTTGAATGTTGGATAGTGATATGTGGTGGGCACCCCTTGATTATGAAGCTGTGAAAGTTTGGTGGTCCTAGGTGGTACAGTACCAAAGAAATGGACTTAAACACGAAAACTTAACATTGTAAACGCGAAAACTTAACATTGAAAATGGCTAAGTCGACTACGCGGAAAAAATGGGTCAAGATAAAAAAAAAGTAACATGTTGGATAGTGATATGTGGTGGGCACCCCTTGATTATGAAGCTGTGAAAGTTTGGTGGTCCTAGGTGGTACAGTACCAAAGAAATGGACTTAAACACGAAAACTTAACATTATAAACGCGAAAACTTAACATTGAAAATGGCTAAGTCGACTACGCGGAAAAAATGGGTCAAGTTAAAAAAAAAGTAACATGTTGGATAGTGATATGTGGTAGGCACCCTTTGATTATGAAGCTGTGAAAGTTTGGTGGTCCTAGGTGGTACAGTAACAAAGAAATGGACTCAAACACGAAAACTTAACATTGATTGTGGACGCCGCCCGCCGCCCGCCTGGCTTTCACCAATCCAATAGCCTGGATTTTTTTCCAAAAAACCTGGCTAAAAAATGGATCCAACTCGATACGAAACTCTAATAAGTTACTGATCCCAAATCTAGAATTTCGGCCGTTTTTGCCCATATAGATTTTGAGAAAATAAACCGGAGAAGACATAGCCTATCAATTATGGCGAAAGTTAACACAAACTTCAGAGCTCACGCGAGCCGGAATTGAATTCCCCTTTACCTCTGAATTTGTTGTCACAATCCACGTCATTTACGGAAAATATTACTGATTTTCAAATCAATAATTGTGGAGAAAAAAAACGGCGATGCGACACTATTGTGAACCAATGCGACACTATTGTGAACCAGAGATCCAGGCTCATTACTAGTCTATTTTCTTAAATTCAAATCGATGTGAAACTGTTTGTTTCGACGACCCCGAGTCTACTCAAGGAGATGCAACGAAAAACGTCCGTAGACATTCGTAAACGACTATCCGCACGGATAAAACAAATGGTACAGTGGAATTGGTCCTGGGGGAGCGCGGGGCACAGCAGACATTTTATTATTTTGAATGTGTCAGGTTTATATTTTACATGTGGGACAGTATCATAAGTAATAAATGAAAATATGGTAACATTATTACTATTTCGACCAACGCACACGTTGAATAAAATGGCGGTCGAATTAACTAAGTTAAAATAGGACGAGTTGAACGGCGCCCGAATTCACCAATTAATATAATCGTAGTAGCGATAGACACACAATCGGATCATGTCAAATTTTTTCGTAGAAAATTGGTGACACATGGCGCAACAAAATGGCGGCCACAACAAACAAACGTGGAAGAAAAAAATTGCAAAAGTCCACCACCAATGTTAACCTTATTTCGATTTATTTTAAAACCGATGCAAAGGTGGAATCTCAACCCATTGCACAAGGCATCATACAGTCATTTTGTTGAGCTCGGTGTGTGGAGACCCCAAATTAATCGTGATTGACATTATTGATGAATTGTTCATAGGAGCTTTATGGGTTGAACGAAACCCAATGTGATAATCCAGTTACACTGAGGATTAGTATGAATCTAGAAGGAATGACAGCATTCATCATCTCAGTCAACGGAAGTAACTTCATTTACCTTTGACCGGCTCGCTAATTGTAAGTTACTAATCCGCATGTAGGCTGGGAACCATTTTTCAACCAACGGAAGTACGGACTGGTTTCGTGATTTGTTTTGTCACCTATCTGAATAGGTAATCATGAATTAAATATTGTAAATGACATTAATATGGGCTATTTCTTGCCATGTGTCCATGTTAATGTGACATTCCATGTTGTATGTCAACACAGGCAGTGTCGATCTGGCACAAAAACAAAATCAGCTGGTGAACAGCAAGATAAATCACGAAACCAGTCATAGGTAGCCTAATTTACGTCACTTCCGTTGGTTGAAAAAAACAACAACAACAAAAACATGGCGAATGTCCCACCTTCTCATATACTATACATCCTGCGATAGGAGTCATTAACACATCGGTTTCGTTCATCCCATAAAGTGCCTATGGAATTGCTGTAAAACGTGGTCAGCCAAAAAAAAATGGATCACGTGTTGCAAAGATCAATCTGCCAATCAAAGCATTCTTGATCAGCGTATGCACTGTTTGTCATTCAGATAATGAAACATCTCGCATGCTTTTTTGAATACATGACATAACTTATAATTATAAGTGAGCTAGCAGATATGGAACGACACTGGTCACAAATGCCATAAGCCCAATTACTCTAGTAACAGTTACTTATGTGCTTGGAATCATTGAAAACTTGAACTATCCATGTTGGTGTTCTTATAAGTAAGTGAAGCAGTGTTACCATACACATGTAAGTATAACACTGCTTCAATTAATTATATGAACAACAAAACAGTACCATTAATACATAAATTAGTACGATTTGTTTCTGAATCGGTTTTTGTAATCAAAATATGGAAATGCCCAATTGAAAAAGATTGATGGGGTAACGTTTTTAAAATACCCAATTGAAAATGGAGAAAACCCAATTGATTTCAAAAGTATGGAGTAACAGTATGTCAAATTCCTTATCTGGAGCCCTGCATGTACTTATGAATAAAAATATGATCCACTGGTGATAAGCCTCAGTATCAGGGTATACCAGTATACTGGCAAAAGCAAACAAAAAGTAGGAAAAATAAATGGTGGTGGTGCACCTGGTGGCCCACCTTCACTGGATCAAATACTCGGGTAGTTTTATGTGAGCACCGGTTAAATATTGGCTGCAACAAAACACGGAATTTCTTAATATTTTTGAAGATCCAACACGCGAGACCTACGTTGTTCTGTTCTTGTTGTGTATTTTCTTCGACTTGATTCGTTGACACTGTTTGTATGTCTCATGAGTTCTCTAAATCTTGCATATTTCGTGTAACTTACAAACTGGCGAATGTTGACGGAAGTCATTTTGGCGGCGATCAATAAAAGCCGGCACATCTCTGAAAAGGCCGGTACTATCCGGTACCTTTCTAGTGAGCTATTGAGGGTCCCCGCCACTGTAGGTGGTTTTAGTTTGTATATATTTATTCTTGATTTACAGTAAACTCAACAATAAGATAACACATAGTAAAAAATAAGAAACCAGGTCAATATCGACATTTGAGGCACCAGGTAGTCATATTTACATAATTAAAACACTGTTTACACATGCATTTTGTAACGCTTAAACATATGGAAACAAATTTAAAATAATTAAATACGTACTTAGTATGTTCGGTTCGGTTATAAACATTTTAAAAGTCTTTTGAATGTAGAAAGGTATATTACATGTTCTTTACCATTTAATTTGAGAAAAGCGATGGCAAAATGTAGGTGCTCCAACCACAAGTTAAACATTGAAGTCGGCAGACATGCTGGAATACAGAGAGAGCTCCGGATTTGTCCGTATTGCCTAATACATACAAATCGAGAAATTCTGGAAGATGAATACCATGCGTTTTTTCATTGTAAACTATACGATGATATTAGATTGATCTACCTACCTGCTCAAATGTATTCCAATAGGTCTTTAGACACATTTTATAGAATTATGGGTTCAAATACTCACAAAACGATTTACACAATTTCCGTATATATTTACCATATGTTAAACAAGCGTAACACGATATAATTCCATTAGATGTTCACTGATATTTGTTCAATTGTACATGTTATGGGCCAGATGCCTACATCATCCAATAAACTATTGTATTGTATTGTTCATTTATAATACATAATAGTTACATATAATAAATTAAAGCTGCTGATTTTGGATTAATCAAGTGAATTAAAGATGCCTGCGTTCCGGCAATATGTGCAGCTTTGTATTTGTTCCAGCTGAGTGAGTTTCGTTTCAGTTCCAGGACTGCTCACGTGTTTGCGTGGCTACATATGAACCTGCACCTCACCTGTATTCTGTATTGTCCGTGAAATGAAGTGTATGATTGGGTAAAATAATATCGGTGATATAATTCCAGAACAAGGAACTAATTGTAATAGAGTGATACGTGATAATAAAATGAAAAAAATGTTATTTGTGTTTGTCACAATGTGGCATTGAACGAATGTAACATTATATATAAAAAAGAATACTTTTCCGTCTATTGCCATGTTGACATTTCAGTGTAGCAATGTTGTGCTTTTTATATTAAAGGTGCATGCACACTCAGTCGGCACAAAATGTACTTTATAGGAATTCAGCAGTTCTAAAAATTACGAATCCCTGCTATACAGACATAATCATTTAGTAATATTTATTTTACTGATAGTGACTCGCAGTGGTATCAGGCTATTTTCATATGCAAATGAGGCATGATGCATGATATCTTTTAATCATTTATACTAAATAAACGTGTCACGGGAAAATAAATTCGAGCAGAGATCATACAATCATCCTTCGTCCCAGTTTCGACAGATTAAAAAGTATGATCATTGCACATACAAAAGAAATACAGAAAATAAATAGTATTGTTCGTTAACATTTTAAGGAAACACGGTTATCGCCCCTGATATCAGTATGTAAATTTACGTCTGCTATAAAATGTATAATAATACCAAATGACAAGGGTATTAGTAGGAATAAAAGGTACAGTAAAAAACTTGAGGCAGTATATACAGAAATGTGTTATGTAGTTAAAAGTAAAAACAGGGCTCGAATTTAGGCAACGGTTTTATGTTCAAACTGGCTGATTGCCAGGTTGAACTGATTGACTGTTGGTAATGTTGGAATCCCTATTAGTAGGGAATTGCGGACATATACTGTGTAAGTCTGTATTGAAGTGGGTGTGCGTGTCGTTGGGGTCTGGGGTTATGTGTAAGGTATTGATCAGCTGGGATTGCCACAATATTATTTCTGATCTTGTATAGCATGGAAAGTCTCTATCCTCCGGAGTTCTAAGCGACGCCATCCACGTGAGTTCAGCAAGTTTGTCACGCTGGATGTGCGCTGGTAAGTTCGGGTTATCCATCTAGCAGCTCTGCGTTGGACAATTTTTAATTGATATATGGATGTGTGTGTGTAAGGTGGCCAGACAGATGAGCAGTATTCGAGTTGGGGTCTAATTAGGGTTGTGTACGCTGTGGATTTGAGTTGTTCTGAGTGTATTTTGATATTTCATTTTAAGAGGTCTAGTGTTTTGTTTGCCTGCTTTGTGATTCTGTTAATGTGTGTGTTCCATGACAGATCAGATGTGATGTCTACCCCCAGGTATTTGGCTGAAGAAACTGAAGAAATGGTGTTTTGATTTGGTGAATTCCATATCCCACAGCTGTTCCCATATATAAACATGATAAAGGTTTTCGATATCATTTTGCAGGGCATGGGATTGACCTCTATTGTCTAAAGTGATGTAGATGACAGTGTCATCAGCAAATTGTCGAACAGAGGAGTATACATGTTGAGAAAGATCGTTTATGTAAGCCAGAAATAGTATTGACCCGAGAACAGATCCATGTGGGACACCAGAGGACACCGGTATAGCACCAGATGTCTTTCCATTTACAATTACTGACTGCATGAGTACGATTATCCAAAAATGATTTTATCCAATTTAGTGTTTCCCCCTTATTCCATAGTGATGCAAGTTATATAATAGTTGTTTTTGTGGTTTACTTTATCAAAAGCTTTACTAAAATCTAATAGAATCAGATCTACTTGTTTTTTATTGTATACAGATTTTAAAAGGTCATGGGTGAGCATCAGTAGTTGTATCTCACACGAGCGCTTTTCTCGGAAACCGTGTTTCATGTTATGTATAATGTTTTGGTTGGCGAAATTCTTAGCCATGAATGAGGCCACTATGTGTGCCATTATTTTGCAGAGGACACAAGTGAGTGAGATTGGCATATAGTTAGCAGGATTTGACCGGTCCCCTTTCTTGTATATTGGTGCTACATTGGCACTCTTCCAGATAGATGGCAATGTCCCACTGTTGAATGACTCTTGGAAGATTTCTTGTAGGATGGAGGCGATTTCAGAGTGAAGTTCTTTGAGAACGATTGGTGTCAGCTGATCGGAGCCAGATGTTTTGTGTAGGTTGAGGTTTCGTAAGAGTTTATCTATGCCGTTAATTGAAGTCTCGATGTCTGGTATTTTGATGTGTTGTCCGTCGTGTATGTTCATCTGACAGAGTGACTTCAGTGATAGTAGGGAATTGGGGCTGAATATGGACGGGAACTGTTAATTCAGTAGTGTTGCTTTTGCAGTGTCATCCTCATATGTCATCCTCATCCTAATATCCCTTTTTGAGGGTTGCTACACCAGGTGCGTCTTGTTTCGAGTGTTTGAGTAATGAATACAGCTTTTTATTATTTGGCATATTCTGTGCTGTTTCTTGTATGTTATTTTCTTCTTTTGGTTGTGCTATATTCAAGATCGTTTCCAGATAATTGCGATAAGCTTAATTGTTTGTGTTTTTGTCGAAAGTGGTGCTTTGTGTTTAGGAAATGTTTTCGGTTATCAGGCAGGCCCGTTGACCTCTGTTTTCTGTACAGTTTGTCTCGTTTTCTGGCGAGCAGCTTTATATTCTGATTGACCCATGGGAGTTTATTTCTGGTGCTGGCTTGTTTTGTTGGTATATGTGTCTTAGATGCTTTGTGAAGCTCAGTTGTGAAGCTCTCCCATAGCTCTTCTACATCGAGACTGTTGTATCGGCCTGAGTTGGTCATTGTTGTGTGATATGTACTCATTCACTGTTTTAGGCCAGGCCAATTTGCTTTTTTTTTATACAGAGAGATGTGTCTTGGTGGTTGTGTTTTGAGTTTTGTAGAGATGTTCACATTAATTTGGACAATGTCATGGTCACTGATGCCTGGCAGTATGTTAATCCGTTTGATCAGGGTGGGAGTGTTTGTGAGGAACAGATCAAGGATATGTTTGTCCCTTATTGGTGCTGTTACTTCTTGGTGGAAATTGAGGTCGTTGATGACCTCTGCAAAGTCTCTGTAGTATGTTGGGTGTCTACAGTCCGGTGTAGGTGCCATATCGCCCAAGTCCATCTTCGGTAAATCGAAGTTTCCCCCTATCCAGATATTTGCGTTGTGTTGTTGTGCGAGTTCCAAAGACTTCCTAAATTCTAGGAGACTAAGGTGATCATGTTTGTAGTATACACATATTAACAGAGGTCTACAACCTTTGAGATCTAGTTTTATCCATAGGTTTTCACAGTCCGTTTGTAGTTCCGTTATGTTTTGAACGATAAAAGAGTTAGTTTTTAACTGCTATGAACACATCCCCTCCTGTTTGCTCAAGCATGTCCCTTCTGTATGGGATATATCCGAGGCTGTGATCAAAGACCTCACTGTCATGGTGCTTTGGCTTCAGCCACGACTCAGTCCCCATGCCTATATCTGGTTTAACAGAGTCAATCATGTTTTCGTACTCTTCTTTTTTGTCCATTATGAATCGGCAATTTATGATTATTACCTTTAGAGACCTAGCTTTGAGTGTTTGTATTTTCGTTTTAGTGCTTGCAGATTTTGTTTTTGCTATGGGTGTTGAGGTGAGCAGGGGTGCGCTCTCCTCATGTGTTATGTATGACATAGTTTGCTGTGCGTAGTTCAGTTTTATATTGTCAGTATGTGCTTAGTTTGTTTTTGATGATTGTACAATTAACAATACATCACTCGCTTAGGCAAAACAAATTTTCAGCCATTGGTGCAAAGTAATGTGTGCCTTATTTTTTTAGTAAAATAGTATTGCATGCATACGTGTAATAATATTCACTCAAGGTCGAAATCGTCCCAAACACTCATCACAAAGCATATTAGACACGATGTACATATCGACAAGCCTCAGGGTTGAATTTTTCATAATCAAATGCTTTGTATCTTATTTCTCACATCATATATATGTCCCTGTTGCATACTTATACGTTTCTAACAGTATTAAATACAATTAACATTGGTACTCGACAACCATATTTGGTCAATTACGACGTACATGTCAGAGGTACCGGATGATACCGGTCCCGCGTGTTATCGGTACCGGCTTATAGGGAGCGACGTCATTTTGGCGCATGGGCATCAAAACAAGAACCAGTATGGGAAATGTAAACAAATCTCAACAACAACAACAACACATTTCACAGCAAATATGTTTCTGTTCACATTATTACACTGACAGCGCTATATTTTGGACAGTTTAAGCTTATTTAATCAACCTTGTAGAACAATGGCTTCTTTCAGACTGTCAAAGACTGCAGTTTTCATACACAAGTACAGCGGCGCAACATTACAGCAGGAACTGTTTTCAGTTTTTGAAAATGGAAAATGTTGGTCATCCAGCTTAGCAAATGTCAAAAAAACCTGCTTGCTGAGACTGTTACATGACCATGAATATATTGTAAATACAACAGCTGTGTGTCCGCGAATGCGGTTTTCTACGACCACGAACCTACAGGAAGGTAATACAGATTCAGAAAAGTCGTCAACAGTTCAAATTGACGCCAAGAAGTTTATTGCATACACTTGTAAAGTTTGCAATACACGGAATAGCCATATTTTCTCAAAGAAAGCTTATGAAGAAGGCGTTGTTATTGTCCAGTGTTCTGGCTGCGACAATCGACACTTGATTGCAGACAACATGGGTTGGTTCAAGGATGTCGGGAAAAGGTAATTACCAGTAATATTTGGTCAATCAGCTTATGAAAATAACATGTGCAGTTTGATGAACTTCAGACTGATGTGTCGGGAGATATGCGAAATTGGGACGTATGTCCAAAATGTTGACGACAACGCTGGAATTGTGATCATTACTTCTCGCCCACCAGGTGCTCCGAGACAAGGATATCCATATAGTTTCACCCATGTGAGATTTCCTTGTCTCACCCTGCATGCGCTTGCAGGCTGTCCATTATCTATAAATTCCTATAAATTTGGCAATCCCTATATTTTCCCAAAATCCCTATAAATCCCTATATTTTTCAAAAATCAGTAACTAATTTTTGTAAAATGCTCAAAATCAAGTCTGATATTCAATTTACTGGTTTATTCTAAACACAGTGCAAGGTTAGAGATGCATTTGACTAAATTATGATCGTATTTACCAGTTTTCTTTGTTTGGATCATTTTTTATCTCATTGTAAGATGTGTAATTCTGTATTTTCAGCATACTTTTTTATCAGGTAATGGCTAAAACCTGTTTTAGAAAATAAAAATTAATCAAGTTAATAATTGTAAACCATTTAAAAAACAGAGGAGAGGATACAGAATGGCTATAAGGGGAGGAGGAGGCCATTAATCAAGATTTTTAACTCGAAAAAATCCTTTACGTACACACATACATGCCGTGAAATTGGAAAATATCGAGTTTTGTCCGTATAAATCCCTATATTTATCCCTATATTTTTGGAAAAAAATCCCTATATTCATATATATTTGGAACCGAAAGTGAATGGACAGACAGCCTGCGCTCGTATCAAATCTAGCAACGACAAATTTTCTAATAGGGCAATATTACCGCCTCTGTGACTGTGTCTTAACATTACTTCATCGTGCATTGAATAAGTTTGATGTTTATCAACATGTTTATTATCACTTTTTTCACGTTATAGTGTCAGGACCAGGATTTCATTTTGATGCGTTAGGACCAGGATTTCATTTTGATGATGTCAGCAATGTGCGATGTTCATTTTTACGTCGCCAGGGCTGATTTGATTTGATTGGCGTTTAACGGCCTATAAACAGCTAAGGTCATTTAAGGTCAGATGGCCGCGGCTTGCATGTCGAGCCCGCTGAGGCATCTGGTGATCTCAGGGTAAGATATATAATATAATGTAGCAACAGACATTGACAAAACAAGAACTGGCATCGTTAAACGAAGCTAATCCCCTCGCTGGCAACTTTGATCATAAACAAAATAAATACATTAAGTCCTCAGTGACCTTGACCTTGGGCGGTCTGACGTGGGTCATATGCAAAACAAAGCACCATCCATAGACACACATTGTGGCCAAATATTATCAAAATCATTGAAGTGGTTGATGTGTTATTGAAAAAAGAAAAAAAAGCTTTAACATTTTGCCTTACAAACTTAGTTGACCTTGGGCACTGTGGCTGCATGCATGGGACAGAGACTGAATATGTGGATGATGACTAATAAGCATATAACTTACGGTTACAGAGAAAGTATATGTAGGTACCTGAAAACTTTAATGCAAACTTTGACAAAAACTTTAATGCAAACTTTTAAGTACTTTACCCTTGACCTTGGGCACAGGGGCCGCATGAGTGGGACACAGAATGAATATATGGATGATGACTAATAAGCATACAAAGTTTCAAGCAAATCTGACTTACGATTACAGAGATAGTACATGTAAGTATGTGATAAGTTTAACGCAAATTTGGACAAAAACATTAACACAAACTTCTAAGTCATTTGACCTTGGGGCACAGGGGCCGCAAAAGTGGGACACAGAATGAATATATGGATGATGACCAATAAGCATGTTAAGTTTCAAGCAAATCTGACTTACGGTTTCAAGTCGATGCGACTTATTACTGCTGAGATATAAGTTATTTAAAACACCCGGACGTCATTGAGATCACTATGTCTTGCTTTCAGCAAGCGGGCTCGACAATAACTGGACCTGGTGTAACCAGATTCAACTCTCACATACAAGAATGCCAAAGACGTACATGAGGGCCAAACCAGTAGCCGATTTCATCAACATTGCAAAGTATACTTTTCTAGCAAAGTATACTTTGAGGGAGAAATTTTCAATTTTATGATAAATTTATTAATTTTTATTATACTGAATTTATTACATTATCACAGCCAAATTGGCTGTGATAATGTAATAAATTCAGTATAATAATTCTGCATACTTTTAATCATGAAATATATGCATTTGTTAGTTCTATATGAAATAATGCATTTCATGAAAAATAAATAATTTTTACCCTCAAAGTATACTTTGCTAGTAAAGTATACTTTGCAATGTTGATGAAATAGGCTACAGGTCTCCGGTCAGGATTCAGATAAGGATGAATCCCGATCGTTAAATTACCAATCACATACTCCCAACCAACCACCCCCTCGCCAGGGCTGAATTGTGATTTGGAAACCATCTAACTAACGTATCAGGAGATATACATTTGGACAGTAGCCCAAGTTTTGATGGATGTGGCCTATATTTCCCGAAAAGTAGGTCAAGGTCACCCAAATGACCTAGGGTGGTTAGGTACATGTATCAATGGCTGAAAATCACTGATGAAATTTGGCTCACATCCAACAAACGTTATCAGGAGATGTGCAAGTTTTCATGGACGTGACCTGTATTTCGAGAAAAATAGGTCAAGGCCACCCAAATGACTGAGTGTGGTTAGATATCAATGTAAGGAAGCTACTGATGAAGTTTGGCAAACATCCGATGGATGTATCAGCAGACATGTATGCGAAATTTGGACATATGTCCAAAATTGTTGACGATGACATCGCTGGAATTGTCTCACTTTCTATTATCGTGGGCGAGACAAAAATCAGCATTTTGTCATTAATGAAATAGTTCAAATATTTGCATGGGCAATCCAAAGCTGGATATTTACCTTGGTTACCTTTACCTTGACCTTCGTGTCAACAATTTTTGACGGATCATTATCAAATTTCATCAATAGCTTCCTCACATTGATGGCTATCTACCCAGTGTCATGCTGGCGACATTGACCTTGGTGACCATAACCTTCGTGTCAACAATTTTGGATGTACGTCCAAATGTTGAACTTCATCGATAGCTTCCTCACATAGATGACTATCCACCTAGTCATTCAGATGACCTTCAACGCGAACTTGGTGGCAATCGCCTCATTTAATTTTGCACCTTTGTTTTTCACCCATGATTGTGGTAAGTGAGACATAGCGGTCATAATTCCGGCACTGGCGTTAACAATTTTGGAAGTTTGAACGTCACATTGATAGCTATCCATCCAGTGTCATTCGAATGACCTTGACCTTCACCTTGGTGACATTAACCTTTGTGTCAATAATTTTGTACATACGTCCAAATGTTGAATACCTCCTGATCTGTTAGTTGGATCCTTACCAAACTTCCTCAATAGCTTCCTCACATTGATGGCTATCAAACCGGTGTCATTCAGGTGACTATGACCATGGTGACCTTGATATTGGTAACACAATTTTGAACATATGTCCATATGTTGAGTATCTCCTGATCCATTAATAGTCGGACCCTTTCAAAACTTCACAAATAACTTTGTCACATTGATGGCTATCCAACCAGTGTTATTTGGGTGACTGTGACCATGGTGACCTTGGTGTCAACAATTTTGGACGGTGTACGTCTTTAGTCAGATCATGACCAAACTTTATCAATAGCTACTCACATTCCTAGCTTAGCTACTCACATTCCTAGCTATCCATCTAGTGTCATTCTGGTGACACTGACCTTCACGTTGGTGGCCTTGACCGTCGGGTCAATAATTTTGGACGTACATGTACATATGTATGTACTTCCAAATGTTGAATATCTAGACGGATCATCTCCAAACTTCATCAATAGCTTCTTCACATTGATGGATATCTACTAGTGTAATTCGGCTGACCTTGGTGACAACAAATTTGGACATACAAATGTACGTCCAAATGTTGAAGATCTCCTGATCCATTAGTCGTATCATTACCAAACTCCAAACTCCATAAATATGTTTTATAGCTATCCATCCAGTGTCATTCTGGTGTGACCTTGACCTTCACCTTGGTGAACTAGTGTCATTTGTAACCTTCATATTAATAATTTTGGACTTGTGACCTTCATGACCTCGACCTTCATGGCGATCGCCTTGTTCTCATCCTGTACACTTTCTATTTTAATACATATTGTTTTAACCCTTAGACCGCAACACACAACAATTGTCGTCTGCTGTTGCTTTTATATCATGCCTTATTTCTCAATAAAAACATGGTTTGACAGCACTTCAGAATCATTTCCAATGAAAATGATTCTAAAATGCTGTCAAACAATGTTGTACATGTAAATGATTCTAAAGTGCTGTCAACGCATGTTTTTGATGATAAAAATGGAAAATAGAAAATAAACAGCAGACGACAAAAAATTAAGACAGCGGTCTAAGGGTTATTAATCTAACTTTACACCTGGAGTATCTTCCCCTTTCTCTGTTTATTGGCAATTTCCTTGTTAACCCTTAGACCGCTATCTTTTTTTGTCGTCTGCTGTTTATTTTCTATTTTCCATTTTTATCATCAACAACATGCTTTGACCACAGGTGGAAGACTCGGACCTACGACCATGTTTTTATCGAGAAATAAGGCAAGATATAAAAGTAACAGCAGACGACTATTGTTGTGTGTAGCGGTCTAAGGGTTAAGTCGTAAAAAATTAGAAATGCCTTAGGCCTTGACCACACACTACAAGGAACGAACCTCGGCAGCCTGGGCTCGTTCCTTGTACTGTCTGGTCAAAATTTTATATCTGTTCGAGGATTTGATTTTGATTTATTAGTGTTTAACGGCCTATCAACTGCTAAGATCCCGCATTCAGGGATGGATTTTGTGGCTAGGGGTTAGAACACCTGACTTCCAATCCAGAGGTTGTGGTTTCAAATCTCGCCTTAGGCATCAAAAATACTTTCATAATATTTCCATCCCATTGGTCTATCAGATGAGACTTTAAACTGTGGTCCCGCCTCTATATGACAGTAGCTGTTAATAGAACGTTAAACCCATTCACTTTCGATCCCACATTTAACCAGCATTTAACCTGCTGCAATGGGGGGAAATCCCAAAATCAGAACAGAATATTTACATCGGAAAAACTATATAATGTATTCAGCCCTGAAATTAGAATAACCTGCCCTGTAGCCGATTTCATCAAAATTGAAAAGTATACTTATCTAGCAAAGTATACTTTGAGGGAGTAATCATTTATTTTCCCAAAATGCATTATTTGATATAGAATTAACCACTGCATATATTTGATGATTAAAAGTATGCAGAATTATTATACTGATTTTATTACATTATCACAGCCAAAATGGCTGTGATAATGTAATAAATTCAGTATAATAAAAATTAATAAATTTATCCTTAAATTGAAAATTTCTCCCTCAAAGTATACTTTGCTAGATAAGTATACTTTGCAATGATGGTGAAATAGGCTACTGGTGCCACCAGTCACTTGGCCCCTTCCCCTAAAAGTTATAAGGGATATACATGTAACCACATTTAACTCTCAGATGCAAGAATACCAAAGACGTACCTGCGGGCCAATCCAGTTGCCGATTTCATCAAAATTGCAAAGTATACTTTTCTAGCAAAGTATACTTTGAGGGAGTAATCATTTATTTTTCTCCCAAATGCATTATTTCATACAGAACTAACTACTGCATATATTTGAGGATTAAAAGTATGCAGAATTATTATACTGAATGTATTACATTATCACAGCCAAAATGGCTGTGATAATGTAATAAATTCAGTATAATAAATGTATCATAACATTGAAAATTTCTCCCTCAAAGTATACTTTGCTAGAAAAGTATACATTGCAATGTTGATGAAATAGGCTACAGGTCTCCGATTGGGATTTTGTTAAGGATTGTTAAATTACCCATCGCTTGCTCCCAACCAACCACAACCTGTGTTTGAGGAGTAGATACTACCGGTATTATAGATAATACATATTTTTTAACATGATCAATTAACTCAAACCATAGCTACTTTATGCACATTTAACCCTTTCACCGATAACTAACTGGAATGGATTTTGATATGTTAATTTTGCACCCAATCCAATCATCACAAAATGATTAGTCCATTTATGAAAAGGGGGTGTTTTTGTTCTCAAAAATATGAAATTACTTGCAAAAAGTGCAGATCCTGATGAGACGGCTCGTTACGAGCTGGCGCATCTGGATCTACACTGTTTGCCAATGCCAAAAAACAGGTATGTGATGTTGAAAGGGTTAAAGAAAACGTATCTCGTTTTACAGAAATATAGAGGAGATTCTGGCAGAACGGGGAGAGCAGGTTAGAGGTGAGGTGACTGAAGATGGTTCCATGGAGATCACCATTAATACACCGGATGACAAGACAGAATCTGGATAAATGTACAATGATGGTTTTCCACAAACGTCATACGGTACATTTTCTCCACTCTCCACGGATGACCGACACATACATGTACATGTATACAGAGCTCCAGATAAGTTTTGTGTCCAGAGTATTATACCGACAGATATCAAATTCAATGCATATTTTACTTTTACAAATGTATTGTTGATGTTCTTCCCTATTAAATAGGCAATAAATGATAAAAGAATAAAACAAATTTAACAAGAACTGCGTCTGTCGAACGCGGATGCCACCTGCACCATATTTGAGAAACTGTGACAAAGTGGTTAAGTCATTTAAGTAACCTGGTGAAGGTGAAAAGGCGAAGGTCATATAAATTATGAAAAGGCAGGTGTGGCACACATACCAATGAATGAAGTGTTGAAGTATTGAAGCGATTAAGCAACTTATGTAGATGATATGGCCAGATTGAGAAACTGTGACGAACTGGTTAACCAAAATTGTTAAGTCATTTAAGTAACCTGGTGAAGGTGAAAAGGCGAAGGTCATACAAATTATGAAAAGGCAGGTGTGGCACACATACCAACGAGTGAAATGTAAGCGATTAAGCAACTTATGTAGATGATATGGCCATTTTGAGAAACTGTGACGAACTGGTTAACCAAAATTGTTAAGTCATTTAAGTAACCTGGTGAAGGTGAAAAGGCGAAGGTCATATAAATTATGAAAAGGCAGGTGTGGCACACATACCAATGAATGAAGTGTTGAAGTATTGAAGCGATTAAGCAACTTATGTAGATGCTATGGCCAGTTTGAGAAACTGTGACAACGTGGTTAACCGAAAAGTGTGACGGACGGACGGACAGACGGACGTTCTTACAGTATTATACTTATGTGGCTTATCACATGTTAAATATTAGCCACATAAAACGATTTTTAGCCACATAAAAGGATTTTTTAGGTGGCTAATTGTAACCAACCCTATCCTTTACCAAGTCCATAATAACCCTGTGGGGCTAGCCACATAAGTACCCTAATGTGTGCCCGGACAGACGGACAGACGGACGGTCCAAAAACAATATGTCACCCGGCTCTTCGAGACCGGTGGCATAACAAGAAATGCGTCTGTCGAACGCGGATGCCACCTGCAGCATATTTGAGAAACTGTGACAAAGTGGTTAACCGAAAAGTGTGACGGACAGACGGACACGGACGGTCCAAACACTATATGCCACCCGTTTCTTCGAAACCCAGTGGTAAAAAATTCACTTATTTGAGCTGCAAAAAGCAAACACCGCTTTTTTGCAGCTCAACTAAGTAAATTGTCAACTATTTACAGTATTTTTATGCCACCGGGTTTCGAAGAAACGGGTGGCATATAGTGTTTGGACCGTCCGTCTGTCTGTCCGTCCGTCTGTCCGTTCGTCACACTTTTCGGTTAACCAATTTGTCACAGTTTCTCAAATATGCTGCAGGTGGCATCTGCGTTCGACAGACGCATTTCTTGTTACTACACTATTTGAAAATCAATGCGTATTTTCGCATTGCTGTGAGTATTTTGTACTCCCCACTGTTGATAATCAATGCGTATTCAGCTAAAATAAGTGCGCAAAATACGCCAATACGCAGCTTATCTGGAGCTCTGCCTATACACACTGGAACATTAAAGGACAAATCTACAAACACGTCATTAATAAAATAATGTTTATTTTCTTGCGACGATGTACATATACATGTATATATTATTTTCAGATTAACAGCATCTCATAATTATGTTAAGTTTAAATCGCTTTGCTTTCAAAACAGATCATGTTTTGTTGAATATTTACTGAAAAAAGATATATTCACCCCTGAAAGTAGAATAACCTCACCTGGAGCCAGGTACTCATCACACCAGTCACTTAGCCCCGTAAAAGTATTATGATTAGTACTAATTTAACTACTTTTATAATGGGCATAACCGGATTCAACTTCAAGTAGCAAGAAAGCCAAACATAGTATCTGTGGGCCAAACCAGGGAATTTGGGATTCAGCAAAGATGAACCGTAACGTTTAACTTACCGTATTTATTCTAATAAACACCCCCGGGGATATGCAATTCGCGGGGAGCAGAAAGTGGAAAACAGGATCAACATATCGATGGTCTAGTAACATAAGGTCGTAACTGCTATGCTTTAGGATCAACATATGTTATTTTCACATACAAAAACCATTTAAAACAAAGTTTTAAATTGTGTTTTAACCCTTACTACGCTGAATTAAATGTTGCTGTCTGCTGGAAATGTTTTATTTTCAATATTTCTCGACAAAAACTGGTGACAATGAGAACGTCCGATTCTCATGTGCTGTCAAAACCAGGTTTTTGTCGAGAATTAAAGCAAAAATGAAAAACAGCAGACGGCAATTTCCGTCAACAGTGTAGGAAGGGTTAAATGTATTTTGTATGTGAAAATAACATGCAGAATGCAAATATGTAGAGATGTGGGTACTATTACAATAAATACGGAACCCTTCGCATGGTCCCAACCAACTGCATGTACCAGTGCAATGTAACATTATTCCACGATAATGGTGCTGTATATAGGTTAAACAACAAAGTCATACATATCACGTATCATGTAAATAAAAGTATGTGCCCTTCATTAAAATTTATAGCAAAATATATTCGGTGAAATCGCTATCATGAGTGTTGTAAATCTAGTGATATACAAGTACTTTACATTGCACCCGCCCACCCGAGGCAGAAGAAACAGATGTGTACATTATAGACATGTGGCCATTCAGGCAGGAGAACAAGAAACACCCGACAAGACCCGGCAAATGGTTAAACACCGACGCAAAAACTGCGTAAAACTGTCTTAAATAGTCACTTTTCTTTGTTCCCATGTCACCGGTGCTGCACTCCGCACCAGTGTAAAATGTTTGTCAACGAAAAAAATGAACCGGTTTCCTGACGAGGTGACACTCGGCCCCTCTTGGAGCTATCACATGAACACATTGTTCGTCTAGTAACCGGCGCAAATTTCTTGCGGCGGTTACTAGACGAAAATGTGTTTATGCAGTATCGTCTGCGTGTAGCAGGATGGGAATTTGTCAGGAATCCAGCGCCTATTTCCATGTAAAAGTACAGCACCGGTGCATGTGCCTCGGTGCTCCGTGCAGTGAAAGTGTTTGACGTACCAGCAACAACTACGGCCATATAAGAGACCTCGCTTTCAAGTCTCGACCGAAAGACCAGTGGGATGGAAATGCTATAAAAAATAATGTTTCCATGCCTTGGGTGGCGGGGATTGAAAGCACAGCACGACCTCTGCAGCCGATTTCATCAAAATTGCAAAGTATACTTATCTAGCAAAGTATACTTTGAGGGAGTAATCATTTATTTCCCCCAAAATGCATTATTTCACATAGAACTAACGACTGCATATATTTGATGATTAAAAGAATGCAGAATTATTATACTGCATTTATCACATTTTCACATCCAAAATGGCTATCACAGCCATGTAATAAATTCAGTATAATAAAAATTAATAAATTTATCCTTAAATTGAAAATTTCTCCCTCGAAGTATATTTTGCTAGATAAGTATATTTTGCAATTTTGGTGAAGTAGACTACTGGTATTAAAGTCCAATGCTCCACCCCTAGACTAACGAGCCATCATTGAGCCTGAATGTGACTATGGCCCTGTTATCCAAAGTACCTACATAAAAGGTCATACAGTAAAACGTATCTGCTTATTGGGCATGTACATGTACAATACAAAATACCTCGTTTCATTTTCAACCCTCACTACGCGGGAGACGAAAATTGTCGTCTGCTGTTTTTCATTTTTGCCTTAATTCTTAACAAAAAACCTGTTTTGACAGCACATGAGAATCGTCTCCAGAGGAGACGATTCTCATGCGCTGCCAAAACAGGTTTTTATCGAGAAATATTGAAAATAAAACATTCCCAGCAGACGACAAAATTGAATTCAGCATAGTGAGGGTTAACCAGAGTGGCTGCTTCACTAACCAAGCAGTGACGTATTGCATGCTTTTACTATTTATCCAGTATCTACTGATATCAATAAATCAAGTTTTTGTGCGTAGTTTTACTGTTTACTCGGTATTTATTGATGTAAAAAATAGAATTATTCGTATCAAAGATTCCGAATAAGTAGAAAAACGGCATACCGGTACCTGGAATAATTTTTATCAAATATTCCAATTATTGATGTTAATGAATACTGAATAAACCCACACCCCACGGGAACAAGCTAATAGGTCAGTCTTAACTGGTCTCAAACATCATATGCCCCGTTTTGTCGCAATGTGGCATACAGTTGCATGTAAAATATGTTCTTTCATATGTTATATCAACATTGTTTGCCAGCAATTTAGAATCGTTTCCATTGAAAATGATTCTAAAACATGTAAGGCCATAAAAATGTACTTTGGTTCTCAGATATCGCCGTGTCAGAAAAATCGCTGCGCGTCAGGTCCTTTCACTGTCGTGGAGAAATAAACATACTGTAAATTCGCCACATGATCAATCAAAAACTACCATGCAAACATACGTTAAATCCATCATGTGTAACGAAAATCGGGTGATTTTTCGCGTCTAAAGAGGTTACCGGTATATGTAGTAACTTTTTTTTAGTGTTTTCTCAAAATATTAACAAAATTCGATATTTATTCAAAGGAAGTCTATATATATTTGTCCAATGCAATTTCTGTTGTACAATATCTATACTTTATAAGATATCGACAGTAATCGTGTTTAAGTTGCATGATACACATACTGCATAAATAATTAAAACTAATCACACCGTCTTCATTATAGGAATGAATGGCCTTTTTGTGGAATTTATCGGGGTATAAACTTGGAAAAGTCGCGGGAATACTGGACGAAGGCCGGAATACATGTAGTTATATAATTAGGTACACATTTAATTTCTGTAACAATATATTTTTACATAATTTGAGGGCCGCAGTCTTTAAAAACATCCGACCTCCCACGTCACATTCCACAAACCCCGTATTGGAGAGCCAACATACTTTTTTTATGGCCTAAATACCATATTCTTCCCCCTACTTTTCTTTCTTCTCCTAGAAAGTATATGTTGTGACCACTCCTTTGAACCGTCTCGATGAGACGGTTCAAACGAGTGGTCACAAGATATACTTTTATGGAAAAATAAGGAAAGTTTCCATCTAATTGCAACAGGTAAAAATATCTGTTAATACATGTAGTGATGGTCATGTGTTAATACATGTAGTGACGGTGATGTGTTAATACATATAGTGACGGTGATGTGTTAATTTCTGCTATCTCTTGGAGACTTTCTGTGTCAATATTTTCTATTGACCAGCGCATTGCCATGATTTAAAGTCAGTTTATACATGTATAATAGTTCACACCACAATATTTTGCTCAACAAAATTTACTTCGTGCCATGTGAATATTTCTCCACACACGTGTTTGGCGGAAATCGCTGTCTGCAACATTATGCTACACAATATTATGATTTAAAAATATTTAACCCTTTCAATATTTCTCAACCAAAACCTGTTTTGACAGCGCATGAGAATCGTCTCCACTGGAGACGATTCTCATGTGCTGTCAAAACAGTTGTTTTTTTTTGTTAGGAATGAAGACAAAAATAAAAAACAGCCAACGACAATTTCCGTCTCCAGCGTAGTGAGGGTTAATGGATCAAAATCTGACAAAACCGGATTTGTATTTCTAAGCAGTCTATATCTTTATCAGTCCGTGCACCCCGACAGTCGATAACATTTCGTATTGTTTGATGATCGATTGATCGATTGACGGCGGTAACTCACAGGTAACAAAAGAGCCAAAGATTAAAACGTACCTGAGGGCCAAACCTGGCAAATCGTGATTCCTATAAGAAGGAACCCCTACCGTTAATTTACGCCGTCGCATTCGTCCGACCAACCACCAACCAACACTGGTCGTATATGCAATAACTTCAAACCCTACTTTGTCAGATCTTGGTATTTCTTTTGTTCTCCACACTAAAATATCTACATAACAAATCGGCGTCCTACACAAAATTCATGAATGTTCTTGCTAATTAACCCTCGATTGTGGGGAAACAAAAATTGTTGTCTGCTGTTGTTTCATATCTTGTCCTTTTGTTTCTGAATAAAAACATAGTTTGGCAGCACTTTCAAATCATTTCTAAAGGAAATGATTCTATGGTGCTGCCAAACTATGTTTTGTTGATAAAAAATATAAAATAATATCAGTAGACGTCAAAATTTCATTTGGCATTGTAAGAATTGCACTGCTATCTGTTGAACTTAAAATCAGCCGATGGGTTTTCACAACTAAATATTTATTTTTTTTCACGCCTGGTCATTACTCTACCTCAGTTTCGGCCCGTGTCAAAACCCATGGGAAAATGTTGCCTTTTCACAACAACAACAACAAAAAAAAAAAACACCTAGAAATGCGGCCTGTCGACACGAATGCCCCTGCTGTCAACCAAAGAACACAATAACACATTTGAATCATGGACAGCATGATAGGCGATCATCACAGGAATACACATGTGAAATATGAAGCCATTATCAGGGATTCCGCTGGGGAAAATAAAAAAATCGCCACTTCAAAAAAAATAAAACAATTGGCGATAAAAAATTACAATTTTGTTGTTTTTTTTTCCGATTTTTTTTCTTGAAAATTGTAATTTTTTATCGCCAATTGTAATTTTTCATCGCCAATTGTTTATTTTTATCGTCAGCGGAATCCCTGCATTATGTGAAAGGAAACCGAAATTGTAAAATGTTTACCGGGGCATTACGGTATGTGACCTTGACTTTGGGTGTACCCGAGGGTCGTGGATTCGTTACAGCATGATAGAGGACCAGGACCTTCAGAGGAATGCCTGTGTGAAATATGAAGCCATTACGTGAAAGGAAACAACATTTACGAGCATTATTGTTTTGAAAGCACATAGTATGTGACCTTGACCTTGGGTGTACCGGGGACCCGAGGGTCGTGGATTTGTTACCGATAGAGGACCATCAGATGAATGCATGTGTGAAATATGAAGCATACGGGACATACGGATGCTGGAAACCTTATATGCCCCCCCCCCCCCCCCTCACCATTTGGTTGCAGGGGCATAAAAAAACAAAAATTTTGTCAATTAAAATTAACTGGACAGGTATCATTTTTATTATTTTGTAAAATTGATTGATTATTTTTCAGATTTAATATGTAATTACCCAAAACCATTAGGCAATTTCTAAGTGAAACAGACGGTAAACAAAAACAGAATAGGCCCCATTTTCATCGTGAAAATCACTGTTAATGACAATGTTCATTCATATCGACAACTACCGCCTTCTTCCATCCGAACAAGAAATATCCGGTGCCGGCGCCAACCAAGACGGCAATACACAGCCAGGCGTTGTAGGACATGAACACGAGCATCAGGCAGTAGCTGATAAACACCTGGACCACGTGAAGCACTGTCTGTATGCCGTGGCCTGCACTCATCATGTGAATGCTGGAAGAACAAGAAGCATGAATTTTGTTTGTTTTACATCGAAAAATGCATCCGTTTCCTAACAAGATGCCACTGCTCTCTACTTAACCCTTTCACCCCTAAGTAACTGGAATGGATTTTGATATGTTGATTTTGCAACAAATCCAATTGTCACAAAATGATTTTCAGACTAGTCCATTTATGAAATGTGGGTGTTTTTGTTCTCTAAAATATGAAAATTACTTGCAAAAAGTGCAGATCCTGATGAGACGGCTGGTCACGAGACGGCTCATCTGGATCTACACGTTTGGCCAATACCACAATACAGGCCTGTGGTGTTGAAAGGGTTAAAGCGATCGCATAAACACATGTTTGTCTAGTAACTGGCGAGGATTACGAGACGAAAATGTGTTTATGCAGTACATGTACCTTCTAAATATGGATTTTATTACACTGTTAACACTTTCAACACTACATACCTCTTTGTGATGTTTTCAAACAGTGTACATCCTGATGAGACGGCTCGTGACGAGCCGTCACATCAGGATCTGCACTTTTTGCAAGTAATTTTCATGTTTAAAAAAAAATAAAAAATTATAAATGAACCAGTATAAAAATCATTTTGTGATGATTGGATTGGTTGCAAAATTAAAATATCAAAATTTATTCCAGTTACTTAGGGGTGGAAGGGTTAACTGTTATTTGTATGGGTTTCATTGTGAGAGAAAACTGATATCAAATAATGCACAGTGAAGGGAGCACCTGTAATTTTGCACATAATTAGGTAGTTTAGGTGTTGCAATATTATAAATATGAAACGTGCAACAATGTCTAAATCAGTCACCTAAACTCATGATATGAATTCTGAAAGAAAACAAGAGGGCCATAGTGGCCATATATCGCTCACCTGGTTATTATATATTCAAGTAAATCTGAGAGAGCTTTCTACATGCGTTATTCCTACGAAGGTTTGTCAAAACCAGTCTGGTGATTACTAGTATAATGGGAAGACATTATTTAAAGATTGTGTCCCAACTTTATAATGCAGCCATCTCGGATTATGTGATGGATCTTCAATTTAAAAAATCTGTAAATGTTTCGCCAAAAGACAAAAACTATGAAGTTTGACCAGCATCGACAAAGCGGTTAGTAAGAAAAGGGTGTTTGAACCTCTAATAAAAATATAACGGTTTGACCATTCGACGGCCTTCTTCATCCGGCCCCGCCCATTTTTTACCCTGGAGCGACCATTTTAACAAATCTGAAACAGCATTGACTATCAATCATTTCTGCCAAGTTGCGTTGAAATTGGCCAGGCAGTTCGTGAATTTTTTTTTTTTTTAAGAATTTGACCTACTTTTCCACGGCAGCCATCTTGGATTGTGCGACCATCTCCGATTTTACAAATCTGACGTACCCCCACCCATAGATCATCCACGTTTGACACAGCGGTTCATAAGAAGACGTTTGAAAGTGTTGATCGGACGGACAGACAAAAAGCGGTAACAATAGCTCACTTGAGGCTTTGGCTCAGGTGAGCTAAAAACGTAAATAAATCAACATAAAGAAATATGATTATCATCCTGAAACACAAGAGAAATGGGGTTTATGGGATTTGTGACCAGTGTACACAGCGTAGCTCCTGATCAAATAGCAAACTCCCGTAGACTGATGATCACCAATATTGCTTGTTAGAAGCATTTCATTGATTGAATGGCGAACAGTGCAGATCCTGATCAGACTGTGCGGATGCACATGCTGATCTGGATCTACACTGGTCGCAAAACCGACAAGTCACATTTTCCCAGTCATAGTCACAAATGGGAATCGCATTTCATTTTCAACCAATCAGATGCAGAGATCGGAGATTTAGATATCATGCTTAACCCATTCCTTTCGGAATACACCTTTACGGGTATGAAAAATATTGAATAGGTTTATTTTTGTTATTTCTCAATGAAAGTATATGTTGTGACAACTCATTTGAACCGTCTCAACGAGACGGTTCAAATGGTGGTCACGACATACTTCTGAGCGCATAGAAGGAAAATATTTAGGATTTTCCGCAAACATAATGGCGTATCCTTCGCATGAAAAGGGTTAATATATAGCATGCATGCACTTAATATATACAATACAATATATTTTATTCTGGTATATAACATATATTACATGTTTTTACTATAAGAAAATGTAGTACAGTACAGTACAGTACAGTACAGTACAGTACAGTGAGATAAATTAAATTAATTATGTGTTTCAGGAGCATAGAATGTGAAACCTGAATGATACGTTGAATGAATAGCATGCATGCACTTAATAAAACACAGGTAAGTAGGAGAGACATGAATACATTTTCATATATTAATATTCAACAGATACCGTCAGTTAAAGAGTCGCTAATGATGTGAATTAATTACTTAATTGGACACCAGATGGAAAAGATACAACTTAGCAACCCATAATAGTATCAGGGTATGGGATCACACGGTTTATTGTTTACACTGGAAAAATGGCGGCACCCACGAGGTCTCGGGTAAATCTTATTTTTTATTAATACGACTGTCGACTGCGGTTTCTTTTTTTAACTAGACATGTTTGTAAAACATGGATATGCCCCCGTGGCATAATGGACAAACTGGAGAAGCTCTTACAAACTTTTTGACGTAAATGTACACGTACGGACGTACGGAACCTCAAGTGCAATGCAATATGCCCCCCTCTTGCTGTCACATAGGGAGGCATAATGATGGCCATATTCCAGCCGTTAACACTAGCCAATACCAACTTTAGCAGCATTACTTGTGTAGTTAGTCTGAACATTCTAGACGTAATCCAATGTTGTTTAAACTTGATCCGATTCAAATTTCTCTGCAGCATGTTCAGACTAACATGGTCATCATTAAAAGGAAGAAACCACAATCATATTGATTAACCCTTAGACCGCTACTCACAACAATTGTCGTCTGCTGTTGCTTTTATATTTTGCCTTATTTATCAATAAAAACATGGTTTGACAGCACTTCAGAATCATTTCCAATGGAAATGATTCTGAAGTGCTGTCAAAGCATGTTGTAAATTATTAAAGCATGTTTTTGATGATAAAAATGGAAAATAGAAAATAAACAGCAGACGACAAAAAAAAAATAAGATAGCGTTCTAAGGGTTAAACATAAGATTTACCTACAACCTCATGGGTGCCACCATTAATCCAGTGTAAACAATAGAGTGAATGGAGCATGTGGTCCCCTACCCCCGAGTATTTAACCCACAGAATGACGAAAATGAAAATTGTTGCCTTCTATTGTTTCATACTTTGTTTTCTTTCTGAATAAAAACATGATGACTCCTTTCCATTGGAAATGATTCTAAAGTGACGCCCAAAGCATGTTTTTGTTGACAAAAAAATAAAATAAACGACACGAAAAAATTCACTTTGTAATTCCACTGTATAAAAGAACAATAGCTGAAAATGTTTATAGTCAACATGCAATTAGAAAATATGTGGTTGTGAAGGGAGAAATGGGGCTTATGGCATTTGTGACCAGTGTAGATCCAGATAGCACATCCCTATAGCCTGACAACAATCTATACTGCTTGTTAGAAGCATGATGGGTGTTTCATTGATGGAATGGCAAACAGTGCAGTTAGATACACAGGCTGATCTGGATCTACACTGATCGCAAAACCCATAAACCCCATTTTTCCAGTCACAGCCACATATTAGTACTACAGTCGAACCTGTGCTAAAGGCCACCTCTATTAAGCAATAAACTGTCTAAAGCAACCACCGTTTCTGTGACCCCAGAAGCACATTTACTATATAAATGACCTCTATTAAGCAACCACCTTCCTTAAGAGGCCACTTTTGACATGTCCCTTCGGCGCTTGCTTAAGACAGGTTTGACTGTACTATCACTACTTTTCTACAATATTTTTCTATTTCAGGTATACAAGTATGGTGTTTTGTGTGTGTTGTAAACTAATCTTTATGTTTTGTGCACATTTCTTTTAAGAAACATGCTTAACCCTTAGACCGCTACACACAACAATTTTCGTCTGCTGTTGCTTTTATATCTTGCATTATTTCTCAATAAAAACATGGTTTGACAGCACTTCAGAATCATTTCCAATGGAAATTATTCTAAAGTGCTGTCAAAGCATGTATTTGATGATAAAAATGGAAAATAGAAAATAAACAGCAGACGACAAAACAAATAAGATAGCGGTTTAAGGGTTAACGGCATGTCAGAATTGTGTTCATAAGACAGGTTCAAAATTACTATTTCCAAAACATAATTGTGTTGATGAATAAAGAATTACTATTCCTTGCCGAAAAATAATCAATGAAATGGTACCTGGCACCGAAAATAATGTTAAAAAAAAATATTACGCTTGCAAATACGAGACCGGCCATGTGAATTGTACCGCAGAAGATGTGCGATATCTCTTGAAAACTACATGTATTTACAAAATTTACAATATTTCCGTAAATGACTTTGAAAGGTGACAAAATATGCTATGAAAATTTTGTCACCTTCCAACGTCATTTATAAAGGGTATAGGATCACGTGATCTATTGTTTTGTCTGGATGAATGGCGGCGCCCATGAGGTCTCAGGTAAATATTATTTTTAATCAATACGATTGTGATTTCTTCCTTTTAAATATGACCATGTTCCTGCCGTTAACACTACAAGTTTACAAATTTCTCATGTTAACGGCTGGAAAAGTCATCCTCAAAAGGAAGAAACCGCAGTCATATTAATGAACAAGAGTTCCATAAGAAATACTACGCCCATCATAGATGGGCCAGACAGCAAAGATACAGAAATGTGAAGCTGTCACCAAGGCAAGAAACATTAATGAGAATTTGAAAATCTATAGCATTATTTCTTCCTCTTGTTGTGATAAACGTGTACACTAATTTAGGTAGAGATGTGTAAAGTATAAATTATATAGAATTGGATACAAAAATGTAAGAAACAGTAGTGCCAGGCTAGTGCCAGGCTAGTGCCAGGCTAAGGCTAGTGCCAGGCTAGTGCCAGGCTAGTGCCTTTTGATACAAAACTTATCCAACTCGGCGCGGAAATGGCTTGTTACCTAACCTCGCCTGATAAACTTCATATCAAGTGACACCAGCCTTGAATTCTCTGTATGGCCCCGTCTGAGATAAGGTACCTTGTGACGTGTGCTATCAGTGTAGCCCCAGATCAACCTGTGCAACCGCAATCTGATCAGACTGGCGGTATTTATTACATTATTGCAACCATTGTTTTGAATAAAAATATTTTATATCAAACATAAAAGTATTCGTTAATTTATGCTAAAATTGAAAAATTACTCCCTCATAGGGCACTTATTGTGCTTTTGGTGAAATGAGGGATAAATTTATTAATTTTTATTATACTGAATTTATTACATTATCACAGCCATTTTGGCTGTGATAATGTAATAAATTCAGTATAATAATTCTGCATACTTTTAATCATCAAATATATGCAGTCGTTAGTTCTATATGAAAAAATGCATTTCGGGAAAAATAAATGATTACTCCCTCAAAGTATACTTTGCTAGAAAAGTATACTTTGCAATGTTGGTGAAATAGGCTACAGATGTACCGTATTTATTCTAATAAACGCCCCCAGGGCCATGCAATTTGTGAGGATCAAAACACGGAATACAGGATCAAGATGTTATTTTCACATACAAAAGTCATTTAAAACAATGTTTTAAATGGCTTTTGTATGTGAAAATAACATATTTATAATGCATATATGGCAGGGGGGCTACCATTAGAGAGGGGGCTACTCTTAGAATAAATACAGTAGTGCAGTCACAAATGTTCTAAGGTGCCTTTTCTCCGCAGGCGACCTGTCTCAGCAACATGCACGTTAATATAGCCGACCCCTGACCCCCAGCAACCATCGTCCAAGTCTTTTCCACTGAAGGAACATGCTAGTCTGGGTATGATACTTCGGCACATAAAAATGTACAACTTGCACGAGGCTAATTGTTTTAACCCTTACACCGCTATCTTATTTTTTTTGTCGTCTGCTGTTTATTTTCTATTTGCCAGCACTTCAAGATGATTCTGAAGTGCTGTCAAACCATGTTTTTATTGAGAAATAAGGCAAGATATAAAAGCAACAGCAGACGACAATTGTTGTGAGTAGCAGTCTAAGGGTTAAATATAGGTGTTTTAACTCAGCATGCTAGTGGTGAAAATAACATCCAACAAATTACGAGTATGTTTCTTATTTCTCTTTGTAAATATGTCTTGGAATTTCATTAGAATTGCGTCCTACGGACTCAATTCTTATGAAATTCCCAAGACCTATTCATGATATTTATAGGGAGAAATAAAAGAAAATATAATGAATTTGAACTATTTATAGTCCACAAACTTCCCAGCATGCACATAGTTAAAATAATACAAGTTGGGTTACTTTAAAGGCACATCATTTAACTAGAAAATGTTTGTAAAAGAAAATGGCAACACTGGTGAGCCATTAAAAACAAACCAGCGCCTGTGACCTTGACCATGGGTGGGGGGGGGGATAAAGCCCACATTCAATACGGTCATTCGCATGGTTCATATGAAAGCATGTGTGAAGTATCGCGAGGATCAGATAGATGGTTATGGTTAAAAAAGAAATGCACAATAAACAATCTATTGCAGAGATGAACCCCATATGCAATAAGGTTCTTCCCATGGTTGATATATGTACATGTGATGTATCGCGAAGATCAATTAAAAGTACCGCAGTCAAAGTATTGGACGGCAATGTTGGCTACAGACAGACAAATATACAGGCAAACATGGTAAAACACTCTATGCCAATGCAGGGGCGGATCCAGCATTTGGGGAATGTGGGGGGGGGGGGGGGTTGTCTAGTTGCGAACGTAACTGTAACTAGCTACGGACACGGTACGGGAGTAATTGCAAGTTACCGTTCGCAACAAGGGGGTTGTCCTATTTTCGAGAGCTCTTTGAAATGCACTTTCCTGTGTTTTACAGCATTTAAATTCAGATTCCAACTGGGTGGGGGGGTGGTTCCAACCCCGGAAACCCCCCCCCCCTAGATCCGCCCCTGCAACAACAACTACCGTTGCGGTAGCATAACATAGATTAATGTTTGCCATGCACATGTTAGTTGAGAGCCTTAGCACATATCGGCCACAGGTTGAAGTAACGGACCGAGGTCTATAAATACATTAAATATTCCTAAAAGCATCCATAAATGAAAACAAAAATAAGCTAAAATTTTGTTTTTACTAACCCTATATACACATATACGTGTATATGTGTATATAGAGGGAGTAAACATTTTTTTTACCTTTTTCTTATTTATGGATGCTTTTAGGCATATTTAATGTATTTATAGACCTCGGTCCGTTACTTCAACCTGTGATATCGGCCACATTGGCGACATGGTAGTTTTTCATTTTTAGCCAGGAGTGACCTTGAACTTGGGCGGAAGAACCCCACTTTAAATGGGTGTATTCCCCTGATCGATATGAATGCACATGTGAAAGTTGAAGGACATAGGCCATATAGTATTATAGTTATCGTGCGGAAACAACAATATTGCGGAATATATAATCTATTTTTAGCTGCCGTGACCTTGAACTGGATATGACAATTGTGTCTATCCGTGATCGATATCAATGCATATGTTAAGTTGATGGACATCGGTCATACAGTTTTACATCTATGGAGCGGAACATTCAGTTGTTGCAATTCAAAATTAAATTCACACAAACAATTTTTGAAAACGGCAAGTTGTACATTTTTATAAACATGGATTAATATATGGTTGAACATTCACCATATGCCGTCGGTATTTTGTATTAGTGTAGGGGGCGGCGCTTTATCTTTCTGCTGATGGATGGTAGCATGTGTACCACTGTGGCTGAAATCACCGACGTAAATAGAGCAGTTGCATGTACAATACCAGTGCTCCAGATTAAGTGTTGTATCTAAAGAGTATTATACCCCCATATTTCAAATTCAATGAGTATTTTACTTTTAAAAATGTATTATTGATTTTCTTCCTTATTAAATAGAGAACAAATGATAAAAAAATTAAACATATTTAAAAATTCACTTGTTTGAGCTGCAAAAAGCAAACACTAAGTAAATTTTCAACTTTATTACAGTATATTCACTACATGTACTTAATTTGAAAACAAATGTGTATTTTTACATTGCTGTGAGTATTTTGTACTCCCACTTTTGATAATCAAATATGCACCTTACCTGGAGCCCTGCAATACTCTACAATTATCTATGTTAACTCAATACAGTCTACACTCGTTTACTCAAAGTCCAGGGGACTGAGGAAAATATTTAGTTAACGAAAATTTGAGTCAACAAGTTATTTTCAGGAAAACATGTACGGTACTTGGGACCAACAATCTGAGGTAACGAGTGTAGGCTGTACATGCATTATGATTTTTTATTAAATATTTTATTCTTGTTATTTCTCAATGAAAGTATATGTTGTGACCACACATACGAACCGTCTCAACGCGATATTTTTAAAAACATATTAAGAAACAAAATCTTCTTAACCCTTAGACCGCTACTCACAACAATTGTCGTCTGCTGTTGCTTTTATATCTTGCCTTATTTCTCAATAAAAACATGGTTTGATAGCACTTCAGAATCATATTGGAAATGATTCTGAAGTGCTGTCAAACCATGTTTTAAATTGTTCTAAAGTGCTGACAAAGCATGTTTTTGATGATAAAAATGGAAAATAGAAAATAACAGCAGACGACAAAAAAATAAGATAGCGGTCTAAGGGTTAATAGCAAATGGCCGGAGCCCTACTGTCGATCTAGCTGAGGGATCTGATAGTCATTTGAACTTTTATCAAACCATGTTTAGATGGGCGATGGAATAAACAGGGTGTTTCACTATCACTACAGTTTAAGCTAATCCCATTGCTGGCAGCCTTGATAATACATAATGATAATAATAAAAACATTTTTTTTTTTTTTTTTTTTTAACGCTTTTGCCTTTGTTTGTTTGTTGGTGTTTAATGGCCTATCAACAGCTAAGGTCATTTAAGGCTGGGTTACAAACAAGGTGAACATAATTCCTCAGTGACCATGATATTGAGCTGTATGATGTGGGTTGTATGCAAAACAAAGCAGCATCCCTAGACACACATTGTGGTCAAATATTATTAAAATCGGTGAAGCGTTCACGAGTTCACGGAAACGGGATGTGCTCGGCATAGCCTCGCCCATCCTGTTTCCTGAGCCTTGCCAGATATTTTTTCCCATTCACGGCACTAACCTACTATTCTCTATATCACCGCTTTTGCCTATCGGTGAGGGGATAATAAATATGGATAATGATTATCAAACATATAAAGTTTCCTGTCAATCTAACTTTAATATGGTTACAGAAGTATGTATAAGGTATAAGGTATAAACAACCTTTAAAGAAAATGGTGAGAAAACATTAACAGTCACTTAGCCACACCATAAAAGTAATAGGATTAGTAATAACCTTACTACTCTTATAATTGGTATAACCAGATTCAAATCTTTAATATAGAAGTATGTATAAGGTATAAACAGCCTTTAATGAAAATGGTGAGAAAACATTAACAGTCACTTAGCCACACCATAAAAGTAATAGGATTAGTAATAACCTTACTACTCTTATAATTGGTATAACCAGATTCAAATCTTTAAGTCACAGGACAGCGAAAAAAATACACAGGGTCAAAACAGGGATATCAGTATTTACGGTAAAGATGAATCATCATTAAATTGCCATTCGCATGCTCCCAACCTGCCACATACAGCTATGAAATGAAAATATAGATGATGAAAAACAAGCATATGAAGTTTCAAGTCCATCTGACAATGTGTGCAGGGATATAAGGAATGTAACCATTTCACAGGCCTGTATAGTGGTATTGGCAAAACGTGTAGATCCAAATGAGCCGACTTGTGACGAGCCTCTCAACAGGATCTGCACTTTTTGCAAGTAATTTTCATATATTTTTGAGAGCAAAAACATCCCCTTTTCATAAATGGACTAGTCTGAAAATCATTTTGTGACGATAGGATTGGTTGCAAAATTGACATATCACAGTCCATTCCAGTTACTTAGGGGTGACGGGGTTAAAAACATTAACATTTTAATGGATGCTCGGATGTCATTGTGGTCTTGAGTGTGGTAATAGGATCAAAAGCTACACTGGGCAGAAAGTCAATAAGCCTCGTTTTGTCAGAGTGCACGCCAATTAATTTCACACCTGCCACAGACTATCTTCCAAAACAATCTTATTGCATTAACCCTTACAATGCTGAATTAAATTTTGTTGTCTGCTGTTTATTGTTTAATTCTGCGTTTATCAACAAAAACATAGTTTGGCAGTACTTTAGAATCATTTCCAATGGAACTGATTCTAAAGTCTGCCAAACCATGTTTGTATTGAGAATTGAGCAGCCGACAATTTTCGTTTCCCGCGTTCTAAGGGTTAAAACCCAACACAACACAACAAATCTCTTTCCTAATGCTTGCAAACAGTGTAGATCCAGATGATCCGGCTCGTAATCAGCTGTCTCACAGGATCTGCACTGTTTGTGGATATTTACTATGTGCACCTTTTCTGTGTAAACCTTTCAACAGGCCTGTATAGTGGTATTGGAAAAACGTATAGATCCAGATGAGCCGGCTCGTTACGAGCCGTCTCATCAGGATCTGAACTTTAAAATTCATTGACTATACAATGACTACATTTACCGTATTTACCCTATGTATTGGGACACCCTTTATATTGGGGACACCCCCCCCCCCCCCCACCCCCCCCCCCCCCCCCCCCCCCCGTTTTGGGGAGAAATAATTATTTTTTAGGAAACAAGTTTTGGGACACATCACAATTTTTTTAAAAAATCAATAATTTCTGCACCTTAAGTATTGGGACATCTTTTTTTTTTTAAATACTTTTAAACACAGTCCGCTGGGGAAAATAAAAAAATCGCCACTCCAATTTTTTTTATTTTTTTTTCACCGGCTACTGGTCATGCCGACTATTGGCACGTCTCGCTATAAACAGAGGCCGTCGCTGATTAACTAATATAACACAGTGCTGACGGTAAATCTGAGCTCTGTTGATTAAATAGATTACCAATAAACCGTATACATCGACAATGCCGCCTGTCAATGCCGGAATGTGATTTATTTGCGAAAATTATTTCGATTCACACGGAAATACTCCTGATACATCGCCCCGCCCTCTCATCAATATTCACGAGGTAAGTTTATATCCAGACACTACCGATGGATGGCGTTTCGATCGGGACAACTGGGTGGAAAGTATAGTACAGTGCGACCCCGTTATTAATACACGGAAGTCCGGCGACATACAACCTTCCGTGTTGCTTATCTGAACCGTGCTATATCCGTTCTCGCCCAAGACGCATCATAATGTCAAAAAAAATACATGTACACTGTACACTGTGACTGCGAATGAACGACGTCGTCAATGCCTATAATATGCCATAGGTTTTCACTGTTATCTTCGCATGTAACAAGAAATGCGTCTGTCGAACGCGGATGCCACCTGCAGCATATTTGAGAAACTGTGACAAATTGGTTAACCGAAAAGTGTGACGGACGGACAGACGGACAGACGGACGGTCCAAACACTATATGCCACCCGTTTCTTCGAAACCCGGTGGCATAATAAATATATTGAATCCAAAAATTGTTAACGTCATGTTTTATTTATTCATCATGTTCATGTAGAATGTAGATCTACGCAGGTCCGTGCAATCCATTATTGTAAACGCGTGTAGAAAAAAGTGTAGTAAACACGTGTAGCCATCATCATTCGATGACGCAATGACCCAATGACCGATATCCTGTTCCATCAGCTGCAACATCACGTGACAAGCTCGTGCGTTGCAATCTGTGTTTACTCATATGGTGAGCACAGGTGGAAGACTCGGACCTATGACACCAAAATAAATGCCTATTAAAAAAATCCCATTATCCCACCCACCTGGTATCGTACTGTACATGACGTTAATAATAGAACGAGATCAAGTGGGTGGGGTAATGGATATTTTTGTAATGGTCAATTTCTTTGTGTCACACGTCCGACTATTCCACCTGTGGGTTTGAGTACGCACAGAGTTTTAACCCTTTCAACACAACAGACCTGTATAGACATGTTTTGCCGACGTGTTATAATTTTGCGCCAGTTCATGAGGTAATCAGACTTATCACGTGAGATTTTCGACGAAGATGAATCTGATAATAGTGTACATTTTCTGTAAACGATATCGAATGTTGACGAATATTAAATTTGTAATTATTACGCATTTGCTCTGAAAATGTTATCAACTTTCTGATATATTTGCAGAAAAAAGTCAAATCATTCTCGGCGAAAATCTCGGTTATATAATAAAGTTCATTATCTCATGCACTGGCTCAATTATGATGTAGCGAAACAAGGCCAGTTGTCATGTACACATTTGTGTACATGCGCCGGGGGCGTGGACAGTGCTGTAACAATTTAGTTAATCTGGGTCGAGTTAATCTGCGCCACTGATACGCGATCTCCGATTGGTCAGCGTTTTACACCTAATTAATATTCCACCAATGGTGAGCGCGAATGCATGCCGGAAAATTTAAATCGAGCACATAACAATTAGCACTGCTTTGTTACTGGGACCAATAATTGATGTTATTCCCAGTTTGCTCGGATTAATTTACGAAATGTGCAAACGTGATCAGCTTCACATTCACATCGGTGAGATAAAAGGAGGCTATGCGTCCATAAAAAAAAAAAAAAAAAAAAAAAAAAAAAAAAAAAAAAAAAAAAAAAAATCGTCCATTTTGGGTCTAATTTGGGAAATAATCGCAAATTTAACACGATTTCTGACAATAGTCGTGTTACAAATTTAACACGATTTTGATATACAAATAGGCAAACAATTCGGGAGCCAAGGCACAACCGTGTACTAACCGAAATTTCGAGGATACAAACTTTCAATATTAATAATTGGGACACCAAAAAAAAAAATTAATTTATTTTATATTATGTATTGGGACACGTAGAATTTTATTTATTTTTCACTGTCCCAATACATAGGGTAAATACAGTAATTTGTTTTCTACATGTCTAAACATGTATACTACTCTATCCTATGAACATGCCGACCGCCTGTGTTTCAACCCTGTGTAACTGGCATGAACTGGCCCATGCTAATGTTCATATAATGGGGATTTTTTTGGTTAACCCTTAGACCACTACACACAACAATTGTCGTCTGCTATTGCTTTTATATCTTGCCTTATTTCTCAGTAAAAACATGGTTTGACAGCACTTCAGAATCATTTCCAATGGAAATTATTCTGAGGTACTGTCAAAGCATGTTGTAAATTATTCTACTAAAGTGCCGTCACAGCATGTTGTAAATTATTCTACTAAAGTGCTGTCAAAGCATGTTGTTAATTATTCTAAAGTGCCGTCAAAGCATGTTTTTGATGATAAAAATGGAAATGGAAAATAAAAGAAATGACGGCAAAAAATTATGATAGCGGTGCAAGGGTTAAAGTTGAGAGTGTTGAAGAAATATTCTGTTATTTTCCACATCATATGCGAGTCATACAAACAAGATTCCCAAGCAAAACTGATGAAATCCAATTCAAAATTAGATACCGTAATAACCGTAAATATTCAGACACAATTTATTCTAGGAAACATTTAATATTTGGTTTCTCACAGCTAGGAATGTCCAACTATTTACAGTTAGTATTGTTGTACTTGTTTATCACAATAACAATGTATTTTGATACAATTTGGTTTAGTGTTATTACGGTAATTTGATATTAAAGGGTATCCTGGTTTTCATCAAATTAATGAAGCAAGCAAAAACTAGATTGGTCAGTAAGCGAGGCTTATGGAATACCCCCCCCCCCGCGTGGGCCCAGGTACCCCTAAAATATGTAAAAATTTCCAAGTGTGTGGGCTTGTGACCTTGTGATTGGAGCAATGCATGTGTGAAATGTGAAGCAGATCCGAGCAAGGAAATAAAAGTGATAACCGATTTCTCTGATGTTAAGTTTTGTAAAGAGACTAAGTATGTGACCTTGACCTCGAGATCAGCGGGGATTTGTCACAGCATATGAAATATTAAGAATTTTCAATGAAAGAAATAGAAGTTATAACATATTTCTCTGATGTTAAGTTTTGTAAAGAGACTGTAAGTATGTGACCTTGACCTTGGGATCAGCGGGGGTTGGACAGTCGTAGATTTGTCACAGCATGATAGTACAACCTTAGAGGAATGCACAAGTGAAATAATAAGAATTTTCAATGAAGGAAATAGAAGTTATAACTTATTTCTCTGATGCTAAGTTTTGTAAAGAGACCAAGTATTTGACCTTGACATTGATATCAGCGGGGGTTGGACGGTCGTGGATTTGGCACAGCATGGTAGTAGAGCATTACAGGAATGCATGTGTGAAATATTAAGCCTTTTAGATGAAGGAAATAGAAGTTATAACAATATTTCTCTGATGTTAAGTTTTGTAAAGAGACTAAGTATTTGACCTTGACCTTGGGATCAGCGGGGGATGAACGGTCATGGATTTGGCACAGCATGGTAGTAGAGCCTTACAGGAAAAATATTAAGCCTTTTAGATGAAGGAAATAGAAGTTATAACAATATTTCTCTGATGTTAAGTTTTGTAAAGAGACTAAGTATTTGACCTTGACCTTGGGATCAGCGGGGGCTGGACGGTCATGGATTTGGCACAGCATGGTAGTAGAACCTTACAGGAAAGCATGTGTGAAATATTAATAATTTTAGATGAAGGAAATAGAAGTTATAACAATATTTCTCTGATGCTAAGTTTTGTAAAGAGACTAAGTATTTGACCTTGACCTTGGGATCTGCGGGGTTGGACGGTCGTGGATTTGGCACAGCATGGTAGTAGAGCCTTACAGGAATGCATGTGTGAAATATTAAGCATTTTAGATGAAGGAAATAGAAGTTATAACAATATTTCTCTGATGCTTATGCTGAATCTTATTGATCGTTATTGGAAACATTATTTTGTTTAATTTTGCTTGAAATTAATCGATTGAGGATGGATTTCCTACACCTTTAGTAATAACAAAAGAATGTGTGAAAGTGAAACAAGCTAGGAAAATGGTGAAATCATGCAGGTGCATATTCATAACAGTTTCAGATGATATGATATAGTGGACTATAAATAAAGTTAATGTTTCATATGCCATCCATTTCTATGTTTAACTCGCTGCAAGCTAGCGGTGAAAATAACAGCCAACAAATTGGAAGGTTTTTTTATTTCTCCCTGTAAAGTTGTCTTGGAATTTCATTAGAATTGTATCCGGAGATTATGTCTTGGAATTTCATTAGAATTGCGTCCGGAGAATAATTATGTCCCTGTAATTTCATTAGAATTACGTCCGGAGAATATGTCTTGGAATTTCATTAGAATTGCGTCCGGAGAATATGACAATGTCTTGGAATTTCGTTAGAATTGCGTTCGGAGAATATGTCCCTGTAATTTCATTAGAATTACGTCCGGAGAATACGGTAGGTCTTGTAATTTCATTAGAATTGCGTCCGGAGAATATGTCTTGGAATTTCGTTAGAATTGCGTCCGGAGAATATGTCTTGGAATTTCATTAGAATTGCGTCCTCAATTCTAATGAAATCCCAAGACATATTCATGATATTTACAGAGAGAAATAAAGAAAATATAATGAATTGCCGTCTGCTGTTTTTTTAACTATTTATGTTTGTCATGTCTGTAGTGGGGGTCGAACCCACTACTTCCAGCATTGCAGCTCTTCCATTAAACATTTTATTTGATTTACTGCTGTTTTAACAACCTACCAACAGCTAAGGTCATTTAAGGCCGGGCCAATGGGTTCGATCCCGCATTTAACCTGCTGCATTGGGGGAAAAATAACAAAATCAGAACCGAATATTTACATCGAAAAAAAATAATAAAATATTCAGCCCTGAAATTAGAATAACCCAACCTGGTGCCAAGCCCATACCACACCAAAGTCACTTGGCCCCTTCCCCTACAAGTAACAGGATTATGAATAATCGTATTACGCTTTATAAGGGGTATAACCAGATGCATCTCTCACATACAAGAATGCCAAAGACAGGTACCTGAGAGCACTACCAGGTCTCCGGTCAGGATTCCAGTAAGGATGATTCCCGATCGTTGAATTACCCATCACATGCTCCCAACCGACCACCATGATTAAGCGATCAAACCATCAAAGGGTCTCATCTGAATGACCCATGGGATGGAAATACTTTCGACATATTTCCTCGTGCCTCAGGCAAGGATAGAACCCACTCCTTCTGTAGCCTATTTCACCAAAATTGCAATGTATACTTATCTTGCTAAGTACACTCTGAGGGAAAAACATTCAATAAGGATAACTTTCTTGCTTTTTATTATACTGAATTTATTACATTATCACAGCCATTTTGGCTGTGATAACGTAATAAATTCGGTATAACAATTCTGCATACTTTTAATCATCAACTACTGTATATGCAGTCGTTAGTTGAACCAGGGCTTCTAAATTTTCGGAATGCCAATCGGTCCAGACGTAATTGTCGGCCCGAAGGAGCCGGTACGATTAGTGCTACCAGTAGCCTATTTCATCAACATTGCAAAGTATACTTTACTAGCAAAGTATACTTTGAGGGAGTAATCATTTATTTTTCCAGAAATGCATTATTTCACATAGAACTAACAAATGCATATATTTCATGATTAAAAGTATGCAGAATTATTATACTGAATTTATTACATTATCACAGCCATTAAATGGCTGTGATAATGTAATAAATTCAGTATAATAAAAATTAATAAATTTATCATAAAATTGAAAATTTCTCCCTCAAAGTATACTTTGCTACTAAAGTATACTTTGCAATGTTGATGAAATAGGCTACAGATACTGATCAGGTTAATAACCGGACAATGTTTGATTTTGTGAGTCTGAATTGACTGGTAATATGTGCAGTGTTTTTCTTATTTGTGGCTGTGACTGGAGAAATATATATAGCTCTTGGTTGTATACATGTACAGTGTGATTTTTACATAACAGTTCATGTTATTTTGTTTCGCTTTGTGCCTCGTTAAATATGATCGATCGATGGCCATTGTCATAAATATTTGGTGACGCAAGACCCAATTGACCCACAAAATACTTCACATTGGCGTGTGTGGCTAGAAAATCAATATCTGGTAACACGAGGCACGTGGGAGCTGTGTATTGCGCCGCTAATTGGGATATCCGTTATCATGGTTATCGAGGTGTGTAACTTCACACGTCACACCAATAAACCAGTGACATGTTGTGTATTATTTTGGGCATTCGGAGCGTGGATTGAGAAATAGCAGCCGGATTTCATTATTTTCGGACCGAATTTTAAGGATCGTTTGCAAATCTCAATCAGTCCGAGATTCAAAATTCGGTCCAGAACTGACAAACAGACAATTTTAGAAGCCCTGGTTAGTTCTATATGAAATAATGCATTTCGGGAAAAATAAATGATTCCTCCCCCAAAGTACACTTTGCTAGATAAGTATGCTTTGCAATTTTGGTGAATTCGGCTACTGGTACGGAATTCCAATGCAAGACAGGGGGAGATTCTGGGATATATTTTTTCTTTTTTTAAATCTCATGAAAGTACATAAATTCTCTCACTGAACTTTGTCAAAAGAGACCAAATCAAAATTTTCTCTTGCTCCAATTGTTGGCAAAAACACAGTCCCTGCCATAAGTAAGATCTGCGCGGTACTAACCCGGTGCGATTCTGCTGTACTATGATTGCGTCCTGTGAAGACTGGCCGCCCTGCGACATGGAGTATTTGTTGGCCAACGCCCGCTGGAGTAGATACTCCCGGAACACCTTCAACCCCTCGTACGCGATTGCCAGGGCAAATATCACGAAACACGCACCCACCATCTCTGTCGATTAGAAATAACACAATCAATGCTCATTCCATCATCCTTTAATACGCCACTGCCAGGCCAAATATCACGATGCACGCACCCCTATCGATGAAAATAAGTCAATACTCATTCCTTCCAATCTCCTCGCTCATTCCTTCAATCTCTCTTACGCCACTGCCAGGGCAAATATCACAACACACGCACCAACCATCTCTGTCGATGAAAATAACACAGTCAATACTCATTCCTTCAACCTCTCGTACGCCACTGCCAGGGCAAATATCATGACACACGCACCCACCATCTCTGTCGATGAAAATAACACAGTCAATATCATCTTCCTTCAACCTCTCATATGCCACTGCCACAATATCACAACAGGGATACACGCACCATCCATCTCTGTCGATGAAAATAACACAGTCAATACTCATTCTTTCAACCTCTCGTATGCCACTGCCAGGGCAAATATCACGACACACGCACCAACCATCTCTGTCGATGAAAATAACACAGTCAATATTCATTCCTTCAACCTCTCGTACGCCACTGCCAGGGCAAATATCATGACACACGCACCCACCATCTCTGTCGATGAAAATAACACAGTCAATACTCATTCCTTCAATCTCTCATACGCCACTGCCAGGGCAAATATCACGACACAGGCACCCACCATCTCTGTCGATGAAAATAACACAGTCAATACTCATTCCTTCAACCTCTCATACACCACTGCCAGGGCAAATATCACGACACACGCACCAACTATCTCTGTCGATGAAAATAACACAGTCAATACTCATTCCTTCAACCTCTCATACGCCACTGCCAGGGCAAATATCACGACACACGCACCAACTATCTCTGTCGATGAAAATAACACAGTCAATACTCATTTCTTCAACCTCTCATGGGCCGCTGCCAGATCAAATATCACGACACACGCACCAACCATCTCTGTCGATGAAAATAACACAGTCAATACTCATTCCTTCAACCTCTCGTACGCCACTGCCAGGGCAAATATCACGACACAGGCACCAACCATCTCTGTAGATGAAAATAACACAGTCAATACTCATTCCTTCAACCTCTCGTACGCCACTGCCAGGGCAAATATCACGACACACGCACCAACTATCTCTGTCGATGAAAATAACACAGTCAATACTCATTCCTTCAACCTCTCATACGCCACTGCCAGATCAAATATCACGACACACGCACCCACCATCTCTGTCGATGAAAATAACACAGTCAATACTCATTCCTTCAACCTCTCGTACGCCACTGCCAGGGCAAATATCACGACACACGCACCAACCATCTCTGTCGATGAAAATAACACAGTCAATACTCATTCCTTCAACCTCTCATACGCCACTGCCAGATCAAATATCACGACACACGCACCAACTATCTCTGTCGATGAAAATAACACAGTCAATACTCATTCCTTCAACCTCTATACGCCACTGCCAGGGCAAATATCACACACACACCAACTATCTCTGTAGATGAAAATAACACAGTCAATACTCATTCCTTCAACCTCTCATACGCCACTGCCAGGGCAAATATCACAACACACGCACCAACTATCTCTGTCGATGAAAATAACACAGTCAATACTCATTCCTTCAACCTCTCATAGGCCACTGCCAGATCAAATATCACGACACACGCACCAACCATCTCTGTCGATGAAAATAACACAGTCAATACTCATTCCTTCAACCTCTCGTACGCCACTGCCAGGGCAAATATCACGACACACGCACCAACCATCTCTGTAGATGAAAATAACACAGTCAATACTCATTCCTTCAACCTCTCATACGCCACTGCCAGGGCAAATATCACGACACACGCACCAACTATCTCTGTCGATGAAAATAACAGAGTCAACACTCATTCCTTTAACCTCTCATACACCACTGCCAGGGCAAATATCACGACACACGCACCAACTATCTCTGTCGATGAAAATAACACAGTCAATACTCATTCCTTCAACCTTCTACGCCACTGCCAGGGCAAATATCACGACACACGCACCACTATCTCTGTCGATGAAAAAAACACAGTCAATACCTCAATCTCTCACTCTTCAATAGACGCCACTGCAGAAAATCTATTTAAACGACCCACCACAGCAAAAACCGCAACCATCAACTGTCCGATGAAAATAACACAGTCAATACTCATTCCTTCAACCTCTCGTACGCCACTGCCAGGGCAAATATCACGACACACGCACCAACCATCTCTGTCGATGAAAATAACACAGTCAATACTCATTCCTTCAACCTCTCGTACGCCACTGCCAGGGCAAATATCACGACACACGCACCCATCATCTCTGTCGATGAAAATAACCCAATACACGAGAATATCACTTCAGTGTATTTTGTAAGCTTATCGGGCAACGCTAGGAATCTTGTCTGAATTCCGAGGCTTGTCCTTAAATTTTCTGAGCCGAGGCTGATAACCTGATATCAAAAGACACTGGAATGGCATTCTATTCTGGCTAGTGAATAGAGAATATTTTTGTTATTATTCATTGAAAGTACATGTTGTGAGCACCATTTGAACCGTCTCAATGCAACCGTTCAAATGGTGGTCACTGGCATTAAAAATATTTACAGAAACTGTGACATTTTCTGTAAATGACGTCCGCGAACATTTCGTCAACTTTCGACTTCATTTATGGAAAATATACTGCAATTTCAAAAGATATTGCACATCTTCTTAGCTACAAACTCACACAGCTCGTCTCATTTGACCATTTTCACTAAACTTTGTACGACTAAGAAGTTTGTAAGTGTGAAATTAAAATGTACAATGAAGTTGGCACAAGCAGCTGATTTCCCCTTGTTAAATCCCCATAGTGGGGAATTGATTTTGGGATATCTTTGGTGTATTTGTTCAGATTTAATGACTGCTACATGTATAATGTAGCAGGGCTCCAGATAAGGAATTTAGTAATTGAGTATTTGCACTCCATCATATCTGAAGCAATTGGGTATTTCAAAATTGTAATTGGGTAAAACACAATCACGCTACTGTTTACACATCAACAGACAGAAATTATTGAATAGTTTGCTTCGAAATGACAACATGTCTTGGCATTTCATTAGAATTGTCTCCTTGGAGACAATTCTAATGAAATACAAAGATGTCTTTTCATGGAAAATAAGAAAAATATGCTATTTTTTTGTCTGTTTATTATTTTCTGTAGCATGATAAAGGTACCACAAATTTGTTATTGCTTTTTGATACTCACTACTTATGATTTCAATTGGGTTTTTGGCAATTTTAATTGGGTATTTACGCAAATACGCAGCTTATCTGGAGCTCTGATGTAAGCTGAAAATGGTAGCATTAACTCTTTGCATGCTAGCGGTGAAAATATCCGCCAAACGAATTAGGAGTACATGTATATGTTTTATTTCTCTCTGTAAATATGTCTTGAAATTTCATTAGAATGGAGTCCTCAGGACACAATTCTAATGAAATTCCAAGACATATTCCTGATATTTACGAGGATAAATACAAGCAAATATGATGAATTCTTGTCCGCTAGTTTTGAACTATTTATAGCCCACAAGTTTCCCAGCATGCAAAGAGTTAACGAACCATGTTAATGTGTGAAGTGAATTCATAGAAAAAAATTTTCGTACAAAGTTTAGTGAAACCGACTATATGTACCAGGTACCGACTATATGTACCAGGTACCGACTATATGTCTCAAATGTGAACAGGAAATTTGCCAGGGAGAATCCGAAGGCTGTTTTGTAACCTACCTCCAGCAGTGGTAGCTCTCAAGAATTCGAACAAGATATACTCGCAATTCCCGGTGTGAAAATACATCTGAAACACAAAATTCTCGTGTATGAAGAGGGGCTACCGAAATGAGGTATGATGTTGTGCTTATTCAATAATAAAATACAAATGTATAACAGTTAATATGGTATTTATTAAACTTGTTCGACTGATTTCATAAGAAACCCGACATATTCTCTGTTTTTTTATGAAACCAGTAAATCGGTAAACGTGTTTAATAAATATCATATTAACTCTTTGCATGCTAGCGGCGAAAATATCCGCCAAACGAATTAGGAGTGTACGTTTTATTTCTCTCTGTAAATATGTCTTGGAATTTCATTAGAATTGAGTTCTCAGGACTCAATTCTAATGAAATTCCAAGACATATTCATGATATTTACAAGAAGAAATAAAAGAAAATATGATGAATTTGTGTCCGCTAGTTTTGAACTATTTATAGCCCACAAGTTTCCCAGCATGCAAGAGTTAAATCATCACTCATGTAAGATATAATTACAGCAGTATAATTCCAGCACAAAAATATTTACACAATTCCCTAACATTTGATTGGTCCATAGCAAGTCTCTGTCCAGAATTTATATCCCAGTAAACTCCATGCCGAACTACTTTCCGTAACTGTCAGGCTGCAGTTTAAATAATTCTTAAGAAAACGGAAAATAAACACATTTTCTTGATGAATTTATTTCAAATGCTGGAATTATAAGGAATGAATGGCCTTTTTGTTGAATTTATCGGGGATATAAACTTGGAAAAGTTGCGGGAATACTGGACGAGGCCTTCCGGCCTTCGTCCAGTATTCCCGCGACTTTTTCAAGTTTATACCCCGATAAATTCCACAAAAAGACCATTCATTCCTATAATAAATAAATTAAGATTTGTTTTCTCTATTTCTGTTAAACAGTATATGTTGTTACCACTCATATCTCGACGAGACGGTTCAAATGAGTGGTAAGAACAAAAGATTTCTTGAGAAATAAAGAAACAAATCTTTTTTTTTCCGATAAAAGGTATTGTATCGTAGACGTGAATGGAATATCGTGCGGCACCAGGTACCCTTTGAATTCAAATATTTCGCTCAGTTTTCATGAAAACTGCAGCAAATATGTATAACAATTTATAATATAAATTTAATTTGGAAAATTTATAATGCGGTCCACTGATACTGCGGAGGCGTCCTTTTTCGCCCATCTACTATTTACTGCGCTATGAAGAGGCTCCAGTGTATTTGCCATTAGGATACCGGTTATAATAAAAGCATCCGAAAGTGTGTCCATAGAACACAAATGCCCCCATTTACATGTTACAATGGCCAAAACTCTGTCATTACTGGGGACAAGCATAAACAAACCACAGGTGCACAATTTTACATACTAATTAACGTTTCCGTAAAGTTTTAAGACTCTTGGTCAAATAATTTTGCAGATATGAGCGGCAGAAAACTCCAAACTTCTTAATGGGCAAATTGACTAAGTCAAGGGCCATAACTCCACCTTCACAGAGTGGCAATAAAAACAATAACACCAGGTCCACAACTACACATGCTAATGAACATTTCTCTAAATTTTCAAGCAAAGGTCAAAACTTTCGGACATATGTAAGACACAAAATTTGAATGGACGGACAAGGGCAAATATATATGCCTCCATTCCAAAGGGTGGAGGCATATATATTTGCCCTTGTCCGTCCATAAAAAAAACATGCTGCAAACGTACCTTCATCCCACCGCTACATGAATCATTGGACGGCATCGGCATCGGCATCTCATGGCCCCCCCCCATTTCTCTGTGGTCCATGCTCATTGTGGTTCCCGAGGTCTGAAACATTCAGATGGTGGGTTGGACGGTTGGTTGTTTGTTGATCGATGGGTTGGTTGGTGGATGCGTTGGTTGGTTTGTTGATGGAAGGGTTGGTTGGGGGGTTGGTTGGTGGGTAGGTTGGTGGATGGATTGGTTGATTGGAGTGGTTGATTGGTGGGTTGATTGGCGGCTGGTTGGGGTCTGGCTTTGTTTGGTTGGTTGATGGGTTGGTTTTGGTAGGTTGGTGGGTTGGCGGATGCGTTGGTTGGTGGATGGGTTGGTGGATGGGTTGGTTGGTGGGTTGGTTGGTGGATGGGTTGTATGGTGGGTTGGTTGGTGGATGGGTTGGTTGATTGGTGGGTTGGATAGTTGATTGCTTGATTGGCAGGTTGGTTGGTGGATAGGTTGGTTGGTGGGTTGGTAGTTGGTGGATTGGTTGGTGGATGGGTTGGTAGTTGGTGGGTTGGTTGGCGGATGGGGTGGTAGTTGGTGGGTTGGTTGACGGATGGGTTGGTTCGTTGGTTGGTGGGTAAATGGTTGGTTGTTTGATTGACCGATTGATTGACCAACTGGCCGACTTACTCATTGATTTATTGGCTGATGATTGGTGGACTGACTGGAGTTATATGGTGATTCTGAAGTTTAAGTCAAGAAAATACGGATCAAAAGTAGGTCAAGGTGATTTGAAGGTCATGTTTTTTTTCCAGTGGTATGTGATGCACACCACTGGCTGATCATAGGTGCAGGTATGGCAACTGTAGACAGCATAGAATGGTATGGAATGGTGCTTAATGGCCCATCAACATTATTTAGGGCCAACTTAACTAAGTATTGAAGATGCAAGCTTGACAAAAACCATTCACCTGGGTATGTCGCAGTACTTAACTATGTTTTTATTGAGAATAAAGACACTATTAACCCTTAGACCACTATCTTATTATTTGTGTCGTCTGCTGTCAAGCCATGTTTTTATGGAGAAATAAGGCAATATATAAAAGAAACAGCAAACGACAATTGTTGTGAGTAGCGGTCTAAGGGTTAAACAACCACAAATGACAATTCTGTTTTCCTGCATTCTAAGGGTTAACCCTTTCAACCTGTATATACAGTGGTATTGGCAAATATTGTAGATCCAGATCCAGATCTTGCAAACAGTGTAAATCCAGATGAGACGGCTCGTTACGAGCCGTCTCATCTGGATTTACACTGTTTGCAAGCACTCCTTAAGAGGACCGTAATGTTGAAATGGTTAATGCGTTAAATTGTACATACCGTACTTAAAATTTACAACTTTACAACTTGTGTTGAAGATGCTTACTTGACCCATTGTGTCAGTCAGAACATTAGATAAATGTACCAGTAAACTGGCCTATTACATTCGCAATACACCGTTCCGTGTATGAAATATTTTTATATTTCATTTTTATTTTTCTTATTTCTCAATGAAAGTATATGTTGTGACCACTCATTTGAACCGTGGTGGTCACAACATATACTTCTAAGCACATATTAAGAAAATATTTATTGAATTTATTATGCCCCCCACCCCATGATATCAGTAGAGCCCGTAGCCATATAGTGACTGTACATTTGTGTGTGTGTCCGTCTGTGTGTGTGTGTCCGTCTGTGTGTGTGTGTATGCCCGTCTGAGTATGTGTGTCCGTCTGTGTATGTGCGTCCGTGCCTGTCCATGGGTGCATCTGTGGGTCAGGTTAAGAAATTTGTCAGAGATTCTTCAATCTGCTACTGGGGGCATTTAAATAAATAAAATATTTAAGCAAGAAAATGTGGCCTGTCGGCACATATATGTGCCGATAGGCCACATTTTCTTGCTTAAATATGTTATTTTCGTTACTTCTCAATGAAAGTATATGCTGTGACCAATCATTTGTATCGTTGATCTCGACTTGACAGTTCAGATGGTGGTTACAATATATATTTCCGATGAGATAAAGAAAATATTTGAAATTTACCTGAAAATTGATCATGTTTCTTCAGCATATAATGGGCTAGAGTGAGCAAAATCAAACACTTTAATGCAAACTTGACCTTGACCTTAGTTTAAGGGCCACATGGATGGGCTATACAATGATGAATGATGGATGGTGATGAAGAAGCATAATTCTGAAATGTCCAATAAATCTAATTTACTGTTGCAGGTATATAGGGTACTAATAAACTGACCTGAAGTTTATTCTTCAATAGCGTTGACCAACTGAAGTCCATCTATGGGTACACTATGTTTTATTGAACAAATCTCTTTATTTTGTTCTGTTTCTCCATAAAAGTATATGTCATTCAGGCCCGTAGCCAGAGGGGGTCGGAGCGGTCAGACGACCCCCCCGCCCAGCCTCGAGGTCCACTTTTTTAGCCTCGAGGTCCACTTTTTTAGACCCCCTAGATATCTCAGGCCCCTTGGGCCTTCGAAACGACCCCCCCTTCAAACAGATCTGGCTACGGGCCTGTCGTTACCACTCATTTGAACTGTCTCGTCGAGACGGTTCATATGAGTGGGAACAACATATACATTCCAACAGAAATAGAGAAAATAGCAAAATAAATTCTTCAAATGTTCATATTACTGTAATTGTTTCTGAACTATAATGAAACAAGAAACGAGGCAAAGCCACGAAGGCCAGGTTTTTTCCAAGCATAGACACTTGGATAACATAATTATACCCACTTTTTGTAGACTAGATGGCCGTGGCCTGCATGTCGCGCCTTGGGGCGAGGCATGGACAGTAAAAAAAATAGATATAGTAGATGGAAAAACTTTAACGAAAAAACTTTAACCGGACACACGGACATACGGACAGACGTATGCCAAAATGCCGACGATATCGCACTTTCTGCAAGCGGGTGCGACAATGATGATAAACACCCATGTGAAGAAGTATCAAGGTATTGGGTGAAGCAGTTGCAGAGACATAGTACACAAAAAACTTTAACAAAAAAAATCAAAGTAATTTGACCTTGACATTGGGCACAGGGGCTGCACGGTTGGGGGGTAGAATGAAAATATGGATGATGATAAACACCCATGTGAAGTTTCAAGGTAATGGGCGAAGCAGTTGCAGAGATATAGTATAACAAAAAACTTTTAACCAAAAAACTTTAACCAGACGTACGTTAAAAACATAACATTGAAGTCGACCTGGCGGAAAAAATGGGTCAAGTTAAAAAAAAAGTAACATGTTGGATAGTAATATGTGGTGGGCACCCCTTGATTATGAAGCTGTGAAAGTTTGGTGGTCCTAGGTGGTACAGTAACAAAGAAATGGACTCAAACACGAAAACTTAACATTGATTGTGGACGCCGCCCGCCCGCCGCCCGCCGCCCGCCGCCCGCCCGCCCGCGGCCCGCCCGGCTTTCGCCAATCCAATAGCCTGGATTTTTAAAAAACCTGGCTAATAAAACTATTTTTATCATTGATCAATTGGGAGCGGACCCAAGTTTATAAAACTTTAATCCATTCTCATGCTCAAAATCAGAAAGTCTTGAGTGGTAACCCACGGATGAACTAATGGATGCACACATGTATAGACACATGTATGGACACATGGATGCACACATGGATGCACACACACACAGTACAAAGACTCTATGCTTCCCAGCTCTACCGAGACCGGGGTCAAAAATATCAATAAATGAAGATTCTGATGAGACGGATCATTACGAGCCGGCTCGTCAGGATCTATACCGTTTGCAAATACTAGGAAAGAGGTTTCTAGTTTTGAAAGGGCTAAGTGACACATCACATTGTGTAAACCCACAGACACACAGTCCAAACAGTAACGGCCTCTTGAACTACTGTCTGTTCCACGTTTTGCTGCCGACGAACTTTTGGCTATTAAACACATTAAATCTAAAAAATATTCAAAAGTAAGTAATTTTTTATCAATGACAAAAAAATCACCCTCCCCAAAAAAAATTATTTTATGAAATTCCATCAAATATTGATTTTATTGCAAAAAAAAAGATTTTCCTATGGGAATTTAACATGGGGGCTAAAAATAGATTTTTTTTAAATGTTTTTTTTATTTGTGGACCGATTTTCAAAATCAAGCTATCTCGCCAGGTTTCGGAGTCAATTTCCAAATTTTTTTGATCCTGAAGGATTACTGAAGGATCAAAAAACAAAAAATTTTGGAAATTGACTCCCCATGTTAAATCCCATAGGAAAATCGTTTTTTCGCAATCATTTTTTTTGGGAGGGTGACTTTTTTGTTATTGATGAAAAAGTACTTACTTTTAAGTATTTTTTAGATTTAATGTGTTTAATGGCCAAATGTTCGTTGGCAGCAATTTTTATTTCCTATTTTTCTCATCCACACAAGATCTGAAAATATAATCATTTCAATCTCGTTTCAATTTCATGATTCTCATGCGCTGTCAACCCAGCAGATGACAATTTACGTTTCCCGCATTCTAATGGTTAAAATATTCATAAAATTTGTAACAAACGACTTCTACTATAAAGAAACCAAGGTGTATGATCACGTGGTACTAACAACAACAACAAGTACCGATTCAAAGTACGTATTATTTTATAGTGTCCTTATTACATAACGGATTTTGATGAAATATGGCGCATCAAACGCGTCTTGTTAAGCTGCATTTGGTGGTCTCTGTATTTTCACCCAAACTTCTGTCGTTTTTGCGAAGAATCGATTCTTCGCCAAAACGACACGAGTCTGTGCCAAACTCCTTAGACCACCAAATGCAGCTCATGAAGACGCGTTTGCTGCGCCATATTTCATCAAAATCCGTTGCATATTAACGAAAATATCAAATAATACTTACTTTGGAGTGGGCGGCGTTGTTGTTGTTGTAACCACGTGATCATGCACCTTGGAAACTAGACAGAGCAAACTGTTAAAGAAACTACACTATTAACTAATTACATGCGGAGAATAAAATTTAAGAAATGATTTCGGCCAATTTTTCTCATTCCTTATTGAATGTATCTTTTTTCCAGTCACAGCCATAAATGCTGTAATAACCCTAAATATTTGGACACCATTTGTTTTGGGAAACGTTTCCCAAACAAATTGTATCCAAATACATTGTTATTGTTTGTATATGTGGCTGTGACTGCAAAAATGGGGCTTATGGGATTTGTGACCAGTGTAGCTCCTGCTTAAATAGCACAATCCTGTAGCCTGATGGAAAAATAAAGGATTACTCCCTCAAAGTATACTTAGCTCGATAAGTATACTTTGTAATTTTGGTGAAATCAGCTACTGATCGACTGTTGCAACACATGCTTTATAAGGCATTTTTTTACTCCATTTTCATGTACATACTGGGGGCCGTTTCACTAAACTTCTTACGACTAAAATGTTCGTAAGTGCAAATTTAGAATCGTCTGCAAATTTCAATTGATGGATTTACATTTATTGAGCATAGGCTGCATATGCAGCCTATGCTCAATAAATGTAAATCCAACAATTATTTACAAGAAAACAATGTTAATGTGAAAATTACAGACTTTTTGCACTTACAAACATTTTAGTCGTAGGAAGTTTAGTGAAACGGCCCCCTGGTATGTAGGAGATTTAAATACTTCCAACATGATGCACAGGTGTAGGCAGTGTTGGATAACGGTCCACCCAAACTGTCTTAGCATGGCGCTGTGCCATGCATGATTTTGGTGGTGCCATACCTGAATTTGGTGGTGCTTTGCTGCCTGCTGCCGCACACCCTAACCCACTCCCAAACCACACCACCCCCCCCAATCCCCCCAACACCACTACCCACTCCCAACACCACCCCCCCTCCCCCCTACCCCACTCCCAACAACCACCCCCCCCTTCATCCCGAAAAAAAAGATTACCTTACTGCAATATGTGCCCTTTTTTCAAAGTTAACTGGGCGACACCCCTAGTGTTGGTGCTGGTAAACATTTCATAAAACTAGGTGAGAGGAGATGGGTGTGTTTTCGGGTAAGTGAACCTATGTTTTATTTATTTTAGATCCAGCGCAAACAGGTTGCAGCTTAATTAAATAAATGTAGGCAGGCTCTGCAATATCCAGATGAAACTGAAAGTAGCAGAGAGTGGTTGCTTCGGTTAACCCATTTCATGCTGAGGATATGTCATTTTCTTCGTGAAAAATTATAAATATTTTCTTAATATGTGCTTAGAAGTATATGTTGTGACCACCATTTGAACCGTCTCATCGAGACGGTTCAAATGAGTGGTCACAACATATACTTTCATTGAGAAATAAGAAAAATAAAAATGAAATTTCATACACGTAAAGGGGTATTCTGAATGTAATGGGTTAATATACAACTATTTAGTGTTTTCTAACCTTAACCTTTAGAAAGCGGGAAACGAAAATTGTCGTCTGCTGTTGTTTCTAATTTTTCTCAATAAAAACATGATTTGGCAGCACTTTAGAATCATTTCCATTGGAAATGATTCTAAAGTACTGACAAACTATGTTTTTGATGATGAAAATGGAAAATAAAAAATAATCAGCAAACGACCAAATTTAATTCAGCATTGCTGTCAAAACCGTCTTGCATCACAGATCGACTTCGCATCAGAAAATTAGGTTCAGAAACTACAATGATCCCATACCCTGGGAATGGGTGCTATATAATTATCCACCCAAAAACTGGTAAAATAAACACTGCAACTCATTTGAACCATCTCTTCTGTAATAGGTTAACCCCTCGATTGCGGGAAACATAAATTGTCGTCTGCTGTTCTTTTATATTCTGTCTTCTTTCTCAATACAAACATGGTTTGGCAGCAATTTAGAATCATTTCCACTGGAAATGATTCTCAAGTGCTGTCAAACCATGTTTTTATCAAGAGAAATGGGAAATAAAGAAAAGACAGCAGACGACAAAATTTGATTCTGCATTGTAAGAGTTAAACATGTTAGTGGCTAACAACACTCAGCTAAGAAACTACAGACACTACACAACGGCAGACATATTTTTAGCCAAATAGAATTCAAATATATTTTCCGCACAATGAAATTTATATGCGACTTGTCATGTGATTTTGTACAGAATATCAAACTTTCAATTTTTTACATTTAGATTTACCTGCTATAACTGTTACACACACACAGCAATACTTGAACTTCATTTAATATTCAACCACAATTTTAAAAGCATTCAATAAACTCATTCATTAAAGGTACATGCCCACTCAGGAGGCACAAAATGTTCTTTATATCAGAGACATTTTCTGGCAAAAGAAACATTCATTCACCATTACTCCACGTTTTGATTGGCATTATTATACATTTTATATCAGGCGTAACTTTCCACACTGATATCAGGGGCGATAACCGGGTTTCCTTAAAATGTTAACGTACATTACTATCTATATTCTGTATTTATTTTGAGGATACGCCATTTTGTTTGTGGAAAATCATAAATAGCTTCTTTGTAATTATGTGCTTAGAAATATGTCGTGACCATCGAGACGGTTCAAATGAGTGGTCACAACATATACCGACATTGTGAAATAAAAGAAATAATATGAAACATTAAACAAAATTCATACTGAATGCAATGGGTTGAATTTTCTACCTTGTATAGTTGAACATTTGATGCTAGTTTATTGATAGTTTACAGCAGCATTCATTCTCTTTGGATTATCAATACTTCAGATATAATGTATGCATAATTTTAACCCTTACACCACTATCTTAATATTTTATCGTCTGCTGTTTATTTTCTATTTTCCATCTTTATCATCAAAAACATGGTTTGACAGCACTTTAGAATAATTTACAACATGACTTGACAGCACTTTAGAATCAATTCCATTGGAAATGATTCTGAAGTGCTGTCAAACCATGGTTTTATTGAGAAATAAGGCATGATATACAACAGCAGACGAAAATTGTTTTGTGTAGCGGTCTAAGGTTAACCCATTTCAGCCTAAGGATACTATGATTTTTGTTGAAAAAATATCATTATTTTGTTCATTCATCGATAAAGGTCTATAATGTTGTTACCACTCATTTGACGGTTCAAATGAGTGGTAACAACATATACTTTCGAAAGGATATAAAGAAAATAGGGAGATTTTTCTCTCAAAAGGTTCATACATGTACTACTAAAAGTGTATCCCGTCTGTAATGGGTTAAACATGAAATAAAACTGCTTTTTACTGAAATTCCCCTTTATGAGATGATGCAATATTCAAGTACGGTCAAACAATAAAACTCATATTTTCAAAAGATTTTATGTGGTGAATATGTTTCAAAGTTTTACGCTAAATATGAAGTTTATTACTGACCTTACCGTGCAGCTGTTTAATCCTATGGGAATATTTACATAAATCACGAGTGAACAAAGAAGGTATACTTGCCACTGACAGAAATATGTCTTCCGTATTGGAAATACACACTCTTACGCACCTTGTGTAATGCATATATAACTACAAAGCCTGCGCTAATAAAAACCAGCATCAGACACCGCTTCACACTCAATCTTACAACCATTTACAATCTCATATCTGAAAATAATAAGATGTCCCATGACTGACTGACTGACTGGTTAATTAATTGATTGATTAATTGGTTGATTGATTGATTCATTGGATGATTGACTGATTTATTGGTCAGTTGGTAGGGTGATTGATTGATTGATTTGTTGGTTGGTTTGTAGGTATAGGTTGGTTGGTTGATTGATTGATTGATTGATTGATTGATTGATTGATTGATTGATTGATTGATATTGGTTGATATTGGTTGATTGATTGGATGGAGTTTTATGTCTGTGTAAAAACAAGGTCATATGATAAACAGATGGGAATCTACCTGCAAGGGGAATACATGGCGGGTAGGTTTTGAGAGTGGTTCTGTGAAAAAATAAACACACTCTGTATGCTATTTGACACTATTTATAAGTAATATGAAAACTGATTTGGGACTTGTGCACATTTTATATCCGTTCATGAATTTACACTTAATACGTTTAATTAGAGAATTTCTGCTTATTTTTTTCTAAAGTTTGCTAGCGGAAATTTAAATTTATGCTAAAAACTTCCTCAACCCTTTGCAGACTGCAAAGGGTTGAGGAAGTTTTGAACATAAATTTACATTTAATTTTTTTTCAAGACCTTGTTTCTTTATACCGGATACGTAGGTAGGTTTTGGCCATCTGGGTGACTAAGTATAGTCAGCGGAGTTGGACCGGTCTACTGGCGGAATGGGGCGGACAAACAATTGCTAGGTTGGTGCTACTGGTAACCACTGTACGTGTTTGGTTACTAACATTAATCTTTCAATAATGGACATTTTGACCACTAAAATGTTTTAAGAAATTATTTGAACTAGATGGCCGCGGCCCGCATGTCGCGCCCGCCAAGGCTTTGAAAGCGAAAAACCTTAACCAAAAACGTTACCTTTAAAACTTTAACCTGGACGCATGTACGTACGCACTACGTGTGTACGCCAAAGTGCCGACTATATCACGCTGTCCGCAAGCGGGTGCGACAAATAATCCGTAAATGTCATTGTCTAATTTCAGCAAATGCCGCTTCTTCATTCTAATTATCACTAATTATTAAATTTAAATACTCATTTGTTTTAACGAATAGTAAATATAGCAGCTGCAGTGATTATGTTTTGCAAAAATCTGCTGACTATGGGAGAATTTGAATATCTAAGAATACACCACATGGTGAAGTTGTTATAGGAATGAATGGCCTTTTTGTGGAATTTATCGGGGTATAAACTTGGAAAAGTCGCGGGAATACTGGACGAAGGCCGGAAGGCCTTGTCTAGTATTCCCGCGACTTATCCAATTTTATATCCCCGATAAATTCCACAAAAAGGCCATTCATTCCTTATAATTCCAGCATTCAAAATAAATTCATCAAGAAAATGTGTTTATTTTCCGTTTTCTTAAGAATTATTTTAACTGCGCCTCACGGTTATGTAATGTAGTTCGGCATGGGAGCTTACTGGGATATAAATTTTGGACAGAGACTTGCTACGGGCCAATCAAATGTTAGGGAATTGTGTAAATATTTTTGTGCTGGAATTATTTTGTCTTCATTTGGACAGAAATCTTACAGACGAGCAGAAATTAAAGTAGTAGAATTTGCCCGATAGGATATAAGCACAAAGCGAACGTAAAGGCACTGTGTCTCAGATATGTGATAAAAAAAACAGATTACTAAAAAATAATTTAACCCATTCCTTCCGGAATACATCGTATGAAATTTATTAAATATTTTATTTTTGTTATTTCTCAATGAAAGTATATGTTGGGACCACTCATTTGAACCGTCTCAACGAGACGTTCAAATGGTGGTACTCATTTGAACCGTCTCAACGAGACGTTCAAATGGTGGTCGCGACAAATACTTCTGAACACATAGAAGGGAAATATTTAGGATTTTACGCAAACATAATGGCATATCCTCAGCATAAAAAGTAGACAAGAACAATTAATTCAGCATTGAAAGGGTTAACACAAATCAGAGATGCACAGACGAGCAGAGTGGCGACTATATACTGCACTCAAATTGTTTTTCAGGTACACAAAGACGGCATGTACGTGACAGTAAGGTCGCAATGACTTAGGAATACACCATGGACACAGCTCACTGGCTCACATTTGAGTTGTCAATTAAGCCACAATTTACCATTTCACTCACAGTACCAGTAACTGTAATTGAATTTGTTAACCCTTAGCCTGCTGAATGAAATGTTGTCGTCTGCTGTTTATGTTTTATTTTCGATTTTGCTCATCAAAAACATGCTTTGACAGCACTTTAGAATCATTTCCATTGGAAATGATTCTAAAGTGCTGTCAAACCATGTTTTTATTGAGAAACAGGGCAAAAAATAAAGCAACAGCAGACGACAGTTTTCGCGATCAGCAGGCTAAGGGTTAATTTTGCAACCAATACAATGGGCACAAAATGATTTTCAGACTAATCCATTTATGAAAAGGGGGTGTTTTTGTTCTCAAAAATATGAAAATTACATGCAGAAAAGTGCAGATCCTGATGAGACGGCTCGTCACGAGCCGGCTCATCTGGATCTACACCATTTGCCAATACCACTATACAGGTCTGTGGTGTTGAAAGGGTTAATAGATGTTTGTTTCCCATCTGCGTACTAGACATTTTCAAGTAGGGCAGGTAGATAGCAAAATTATTTTGTTATCTCCATTGGCGCTAGTCATAGGCCAAAATGATGACCATGTGTAGACACAGATTATTTTGAGTCAGGCTGATTTTAGGGGGTCAGTCGGGCGATCGGAGACGGACACTTATTTTATTATGGCCTTAGAATCTCATTATACTAACCCTCGCAATGCGGTAACTGAATATTGTTGTTTTTTGTTTCATTTTTACTGTTGTTAACTTATTTTTTAAAAGGGATGTGTTATAGTGTACCAATTTGATGGACTGAATGGCAAACAGTATAAACCCTGATTGAACCATGCAGATGCTTTGTCCAATCTGAGACTAGACTGGTTGCTCCTTTGTTCATATGGAATCAGGTCATGACCTCTGAGTAACATGTCTGCAGAAACCAGACCTCTTTTAATGGGCGTTGTGCCCTGGTCAAATAGCTTGGGGTCACACAAAATGAATGCAGCATCGCTGTGGAAATTCTTAATTGTTGTCTGCAATTGTTATTGTGCAATTCATATAATCACGTAATAACTCTTTTGAGACTGTACCTTGATGACTAGTATTTGAGCTACACCGAGTCAAAAGATAATACTATAACATGTAGTTGTTTACAGTCATTTGCATATTACAGTTAGTTCCAGATATGATTCAGAAGACAGTCGATGTCTAAATTGACTTTGATATTCGTATTAAAAGCCAATTTAGACATAGTTCTGATTTCATTTCGTCATTGATATTTGCTGGGTGTATGTAGATGAATGGATGAATTGTGCATGTAAAATATCTAAGGTTTGCATTCAATGAGTAATTAATTATAGCAATTTGAACTGTGTTGAACAAACACAGTTCTCAGGAAAAATCTGCATTGTGTGCATTTCATGCCGAGTGGTCAGGTGCTTTCTATAAGGTCCGCGTTGCCAAGTATAAAGGCCATTGTTTGGGTTGCCAGGGAGCTCTTGGGAATATTACATTATAGAATCAGCATGTGTCTTTGTCTTTCATCTTTCGATCAAATTGAGCCGTAATTCCCAAATTCAAAATAACAGTAACATCTTAGAAATTAATAATAATATACCACCACTCGCTGTAACAGTTGGTGGAGAGTCTTTAGATCCTCGGTCATGTTAATTTGGACTTAAATGCACAAAATTTTAAGTAACTATTAATCTATTATTTCGATGGAAAGTGGAACAAATTGAGGAACTTTGCACGCATGGATTTTTCGACACACATACAGTGTAATTTTAATAACATTTTGAAGATGGAGAAGAAATGTGTAGCCATCAACTTGGCTTACGTTTTGCCTACAATATTAATGGCATTGTGTTGGACAGAATGTATACAATCTACAGGATTTTCACCATTTGAATCAGTGTTTGCTACACAATATTTCAAGAAGTTGATGTACCAACAGACTCGCAAAACACGACGGACTCAGTTACCTACGAAGCCAGAATGTGTGACGGGGCCTACCCGCACATTCTGGAAGGAACACTACGAATCTCGGACCGGGGTGTGCGAGGGACACGTTCCGCACATCCTACACGCCAACAATAGGACCATCGACGCAGAATGAAGAAGAATTGACAATAGCACAAATACATTTTTGGAATTTTATTGACAGTTTGTAGTTTCATGTTGCGATTTCATTCATGTACATTCACATTTCATATTGTGTGGGATTTGATCTTTAGCGCATCTTTCTTCTTTCTTTTCTCATACTTTTCTTCCGAAAATCCACATACTATGACATGGAAAGTGATGTTTGAGGTCAATTCGTGAATCTGCAACTTTAATATGTCTTTTAGTTCAAATATTCCAAAAATGGACCGGTAATAATTAGTTCCAGTGCGTATCTGCCATAATAATGGAATTATAACTTACAGTGACATACATGTATCAATTATTACGTTTCCAATTACAACGGATTACATGTATTAATTCCGATAGAAGATTTTGTTAAACGAAACGGTATTGCATATCATGGACGTTCGGTGTTACATAATTCATAGTGCAACATACTGCCTATAATTGGATAACTGTACACCTTACACATGTGCTCAATACCTGAATCTGTAACTTTAATATGTCTTTTAATTTAAATATTCCATAAATGGACCCCAGTAATAATTAATTCCTGTGCATATCTGCCATAATAATGGAATTATGACTTACCAGTGACATACATGTATCAAATTATTACGTTTCCAATTACAACGGATTACATGTATTACGATTGATGATTTACTAATTAACCTGATTTTGATAAAGGAAACGAAAACAGTATTGCATATCATGGACGTTTGGTGTTACATAATTCATAGTGCAAACATACTGCCTATAATTGAATAACTGTACACCTTACACTGTGCTCATACCGGTATCTGCAACTTTAACATGTCGTTTAATTTAAAAATTCCAATTAAAATGGATTACAGTTTATTACGATGAACTGCGCTGATCAAGACTGATGGAACGTATATGGACTATACCATATTTATTCTAATGTAAAACCCTTCTATGCTTTTTGTTTAATTGTGGTTTTTTTTATCATATCAAACACACTTTTGCATAACAAGTGGAAATGTTTTTAGTTACATAATTTTAATTTTTTCAAATGTTGCATGATGAGGGTGTTTATTAGATGAAGTACGGTATAATGTATTTCATGTCTTTCTGCATGCATTAGTTGATGTTTTTATCCTGGCACCCAGACATATAATTTGAAAATTAAGCATTATAGGATTGTAGTGTGTAAGGTGTGTGAATGCGATATTTCTTGTGTTACAATATTCATACTTATTACTTGTACTGTTACATGTAATATTTGGTTCACATGGTTGTTTATCCATATTTCATTTGGGGACCAAATGTTTCGAACCAGGAGGGTATTGTTATAGTGTACCAATTTGATGGACTGAAATGCAAACAGTATAAACCCTGCCTGATTGAACCATGCAGATGCTTTGTCCAATCTGAGACTAGACTGGTTGCTCCTTTGTTCATATGGAATCAGGTCATGACCTCTGAGTAACATGTCTGCAGAAACCAGACCTCTTTTAATGGGCGTTGTGCCCTGGTCAAATAGCTTGGGGTCACACAAAATGAATGCAGCATCGCTGTGGAAATTCTTAATTGTTGTCTGCAATTGTTATTGTGCAATTCATATAATCACGTAATAACTCTTTTGAGACTGTACCTTGATGACTAGTATTTGAGCTACACCGAGTCAAAAGATAATACTATAACATGTAGTTGTTTACAGTCATTTGATATTACAGTTAGTTCCAGATATGATTCAGAAGACAGTCCGATGTCTAAATTGACTTTGATATTCGTATTAAAAGCCAATTTAGACATAGTTCTGATTTCATTTCGTCATTGATATTTGCTGGGTGTATGTAGATGAATGGATGAATTGTGCATGTAAAATATCTAAGGTTTGCATTCAATGAGTAATTAATTATAGCAATTTGAACTGTGTTGAACAAACACAGTTCTCAGGAAAAATCTGCATTGTGTGCATTTCATGCCGAGTGGTCAGGTGCTTTCTATAAGGTCCGCGTTGCCAAGTATAAAGGCCATTGTTTGGGTTGCCAGGGAGCTCTTGGGAATATTACATTATAGAATCAGCATGTGTCTTTGTCTTTCATCTTTCGATCAAATTGAGCCTAATTCCCCAAGTCTAAAATAAGTAAAAGTAAATTAATAAATAGCATTAAACAACGCTCGTTGTAACAGATGACATGTTTTTACAGTGCTGAGAATTCTCTCCATTGGAGATAATTCTCAAGCCTTGTCAAAACATGGTTTTTATTGAGAAAAATGTAAACTGCAAAATAAGCGACAGCCGACAAAATTTAACTAGATTGGTCAGTAAGCGAGGCTTACGGAATACCCCCTGCGTGGGCCCAGGTACCCCTAAATATGTAAAATTTTCCAAGTGTGGGCTTGTGACCTTGACTCTGGGCTTAGCGGGGCGGCACGAACGTGAATGTGAAGCAGATCCGAGCAAGGAAATAGAAGTTATAACCGATTTCTCTGATGTTAAGTTTTGTAAAGAGACTAAGTATGTGATCTTGACCTTGGGATCAGCGGGGATATGTCACAGCATGATAGTAGAGCCTTAGAGGAATGCATGCATGAAATATTAAGAATTTTAGATCAAGTTATAACATATTTCTCTGATGTTAAGTTTTGTAAAGAGATTAAGTATTTGACCTTGACCATGGGATCAGCGGGGGTTGGACGGTCGTGGATTTGGCACAGCATGGTAGTAGAGCCTTACAGGAATGCATGTGTGAAATATTAAGCATTTTAGAAGAAGGAAATAGAAGTTATAACAATATTTCTCTGATGTTAAGTTTACGGACGGACGGACGGACGGACGGACGGCGGACGCAGGCACGGACAGACGGACAACCTGACCTGACTCCAGTATATCCCCCCCCACAACTCGTTGCGGGGGGGGGGGGGTGGGGTGGGGGGGGCGGGGGGGGGGGGTAATTAAGCATTACACTAATGAACCAGGTCATGAGATTATAGCGAACATGACTGTGACTGGAGAAATGGGGCGTATGGAAGTTGTGACATAGTAGTAATATATCAATAGCTTCCGACTCCTGCAGCCTGAGCGGGGAAGTAGGATGTTCGCTAGAATCATCTCATCTGATAGTCATTGGCAAACAGTTCAGACCAGGATCAGACTGTGCGGCTGTGTCGGGTGATTCGAGTCAATACTGGTTGCAAACGACATAAGCTGAATTTCTCCGGTCCCATTTTCGACCATTTAGTCCTGGCATATCATCATAGACAGTATCGACTGACAAACTGACATAGAAGCTGTAGTGGGTGTTGCAGATTGAATTATAGCACTCGACTGTCAACATCACGCACGACAAACAATTATTCGCAAACATTCATTTTTTGTCTGTCTGCTGTTTATTTTCTATTTTCCATTTTATCATCAAAAATACGCTTTGGCAGCACTTTAGAACAATTTACCACATACTTTGACAGCACTTAAGAAATGGAAATGATTCTGAAGTGCTGTCAAAACATGTTTTTATTGAGAAAAAAGGCAAAATATAAAAGCAACAGCAGACGACAATAGTTGTGTGTAGCGGTCTAAGGGTTAATGACATATACGGATTGGAATGCATCTGTAAGTGGTGGAAGCAGTACTAAAACTAGAGACAGTGAGCAGGGGCTACGTATACCCCCAGCCGCCGCCTGCACTGACAAATAAAAACTTAAATGCAAATATTTAAAAAACTTTAATGCAAATTTCTAAGTAATTTGACCTTGGACAAGAAGGCCACATCGGTGTTGTATGGAATGAAAATATGGATGATGATAAGGATGTAGCCTCGATCAATTAGTTTCGGAAACTACCTAACGACATGTGCGTACTTCATTCAGTGGAACAGCAAATTTCAAACAAAATAAATCAATAAAGTAGGAAAACTATTAAATTCAGATAACAAGAAACGAGTCAAAGCCACGAAGGCCAGGTTTTTTCCAAGCATGGACACTTGGATAACATAATTATACCCACTTTTTGTAGACTAGATGGCCGTGGCCTGCATGTCGCGCCTTGGGGCGAGGCATGGACACTAAAAAAATAGATATAGTAGATGGAAAAACTTTAACGAAAAAACTTTAACCGGACACACGGACGGACGGACGGACGGACGGACGGACGTATGCCAAAATGCCGACGATATCGCGCTTTCCGCAAGCGGGTGCGACAATGATGATAAACACCCATGTGAAGTATCAAGGTAATGGTATATAGATGGATATAGTACACAAAAAAACTTTAACAAATAAATTCAAAGTAATTTGACCTTGACATTGGGCACAGGGGCCGCACGGTTGGGGGTTAGAGTAAAAATATGGACGATGATAAACACCCATGTGAAGTTTCAAGGTAATGAGCGAAGCAGTTGCAGAGATATAGTATAACAAAAAAGTTTTAACCAAAAAATTTAACCAAACGTACGTTAAAAAGTTAACGTTGAAAATGGCTAAGTCAATTACATAGAAATAATAGGTGAAGGTAAAAAAATGGTCACATGTTGGATAGTTGTATGTGGTAGGCACCCCTTGGTTATGAAGCTGTGAAAGTTTGGTGGTCCTAGGTGGTACAGTACCAAACAAATGGACTTAAACACGAAAACTTAACATTGAAAACGCGAAAACTTAACATTGAAAATGGCTAAGTCGATTGCGCGGAAAAAATGGGTCAAGTTAAAAAAAAAGTAACATGTTGGATAGTGATATGTGGTGGGCACCCCTTGATTATGAAGCTGTGAAAGTTTGGTGGTCCTAGGTGGTACAGTAACAAAGAAATGGACTCAAACACGAAAACTTAACATTGATTGTGGATGCCGCCCGCCCCCCGCCCGCCCGCCCGGCTTTCGCCAATCCAATAGCCTGGATTTTTTTTCAAAAAACCTGGCTAAAAACTTACCATCAGAATTACAAATTTCCGATTATTTACATTTTTTCCAGACGCTCAAGTTATGGACGTCACTAACTTGTTACGTTACCCAGTCTAATGGGTTTCAGAACGATTTGGCTACTCTAGTATTACTCCCGGGTACCAGACCCGATGCCATCGAAATCATGCATACTCGTATTGAAGATGTTATTTAACATATCAACTCGCCTTAAACATGTTAATGAGTGTATTTAAATATAACAGTGTATTCTTAAAAATGTTTCTATAATTATTTTCATCCATTCCTTTGCTCATTACATTCGTGTCTGCCCTGGTCATGCTGACATGTGAATACGGCCGATACACGTTCCTCTTTTTAGTTAGTGCAGACTACATGTGTTTGACACATTGCTTCTTACATTATCAGTGGTATGTTGCATATATTATTCAGACAATGTTACTTTAAAACACCATTATGCCATAAACTTCGTATGCTTTACAGATCCCAGTTGATTTGTTTTTAAAAACTAACTAACTTCAGTATCATACAAACCGATCGATCGAATTTAACGTATCTTGAAACTATGTCATGCAATGTTTACTGCAGCAGCCGCAATTCCAGCTGTGAAAGCTGTCAACAGTTTTAATGTGATACAATGTAGTTTAGTTAACCTTATAAGTGTGATGACAAAAAGTAATAATTTTTTTGGACATATTTAACCCCCATATACAAAACAAAGGATAAATCACATTTGTAGTGGTGATTTTCCACATGTTTTCCACTGGTGAATGAACTTCTGTGTTTTCCAGAGTTACCCCATCGAAAACGGCGGTACAATTCGTGAAATCAAGCGCGCTATACGTTATATCCGGTGGTGTTCCGAAACAAATTGTGTTCCATTTCACATTGATTGACGATATATGAAGTTTGAAGTCACTCCGACTTGCCGTAATAGAGATAATGGGTACCCAAAAACTTTAACGTGGGATGGACGGACAGACAAACGGACGGACGGACAGAATCACGAAAACTATATACATGTACGTACAATAATGTGACAGTGGCCTGATGTATTGCCAGGCGTAAATCGCAGTAAGATTAAACCACCGAGGTATGAATCCTTAACCCATTTCATTCTGAGGATACGCCATTATGTTTGTGGAAAATCCTAAATATTTATCTTTATATGAGCTCAGAAATATATGTTGTGACCACCATTTGAACAGTCTCGTCGAGACGGTTCAAATGAGTGGTCACAACATATACTTTCATTGAGAAATAACAAAAATAAAAATAAAATGTTTTAAAAATTTCACATCCGTAAAGTTGTATTTCGAATAAGGGTTACAAATGGATACATTGTTAAGATATGCGTACTCTCCCTTCACCCCAGTGGCTGTAAATGATCATGTATAATAGGGCAGAGCTGCATATTAGAATCAATATGATAAACAGAAAAAAAACACCTAAAACGAGAAGTTGGCGGCGAGCCAGTTAGCACAATCGGTAACGAACGTGCATCACCAATGTGGCCCAGGTTTGATCGCCAGCCAAGTGGTTGATTGCGGTTAATTTCGTGGCCAGATCAGTTGTTAATCTCCATATACTCTGGTTTCCTCCCACATTAAGAATCACACATTTATCTGCGGCAACGAAAGTGTATACGAAAGTATAAGTGCTCTCGCACTTGTTTGTACATGTAATACGGTAGTTGTAAAATTAATAGCTTACATGTATTTTATTTTAACCCTTAGACCACTATCTTATTTTTGTTGTTGTCTGCTGTTTATTTTTTATTTTCCATTTCAATCACTAAAAACATGTTTAGACAGCACTAGAATAATTTACAACATGCTTTGACAGCACTTCAGAATCATTTCCATTGGAAATGATTCTGAAGTGCTGTCAAACCATGTTTTTATTGAGAAATAAGGCAAGACATAAAAGCAACAGCAGACCACAATTGTTGTGAGTAGCGGTCTAAGGGTTAATATGAAAAGTCATGCAGAGCATGATGTTATTAGCCGATCAAATCAGGGTAAAGTGCATCGAACATATGTAGGTGTCTCTGGTAACATTGTCAATGGTAAACTATTTTCGACCACAGTTCTGTACCCAGCGTTGACATTTTTCTGGATTTTGTGCAGGTTTTGGAAACCCGTTCCCAAATCCATCCAATAGCAGCAATGCCATAGCAGCAATGTTTTGTTGTCACCATTATGTTGCGAAATATTCCAGCGTAACACCTGTACTGTATGCTCTATTTATCTACAAATTACACTCCGCAATACACAAAGTTGTAGTCACTGTGTGTGTGTTTGTCCGAATTCTGTGGCAGCATGCGAGTGGGCGGAGCTACCAGGGCTATATATATCTAGCGGTTACAGTGTCATCTAAAAATAGACGCAAGCTCCTGTGTATTCAGGCACATGCCCAGATTGGCCTAATGTGCCCCATCCGTGATTTTTTTGCGCGATGTCGGGCGCAAGACAATCAATAATTTGCGGCATTGACAATAATTAAAGGGGATTGCCGCAATCGCGCGTGCTGGATGCATCCCTGCCATCCCTGCATGATACGTAAACAAATCAAAGTTGGCTATGAAGGGCAATTCTTCGTTTTGATTGGTGGAAAATTTTGTGAATATTAACTAGCGTCAAATGACGCGCATACGCGATCCAATGGGATAAACCCGAGATGCTGGGATAAACCCGAAAATGCTGGGGTTACTAGTAAGGAGATTTTGAGCAGAGGTCGATTATAAATTATTAGCCGAATAAACACATTTTACGCGATTATACGTGGCTGAAACTTGTTCTGTTTAATAAATAAAAGCTTTAAATTAGCCCAATAATCGGCGTATGTTGGCGTATATGGCCATTAGAGCCAACTATGGACTTCAACAACAATAATTTCCGGGTTAAATCTCTTCAGGCGTTCAGCTCATTAAGTATTAAAAATTGTGTTATTTGGCTATAAGTAAAGTTTTAAACGGAGATAATTGCCAAAAATGCAAACTTTATCGGTTGATGCAATTTGGAAGTGATACAGAAAAATTCGCGTTCGTAGATTACCGAATAGCGGAGAAAAGGGTTGCTACAAACTTTTTCAGAATTCGATGGATAACCAACATATTAGCCGATCTATAAATAGATCGGCTAATAACAAAGAGGATTTGAGAATATCCTGAGAACACTCTATTCCACCTGTGCATCTTATCAGAAAATCTGCCACATACAGTTACAGATCTGCTTGATAAAAAGACACCTTACAATATTTGCAACCAGCATAGGCGTGGCGTGGAGCAGACTGCGCACCTATGCTGGTTGCTATTCAGTCATTTGACCCGTAGAATGCAGGGAATGAAAACTGTCGTCTGCTGCTATTTTACTGTTTGTCTTCTTTCTCAATTAAAACATGGTTTGACAGCACTTTAGAATCATTTCCATCGGAAATGATTATAAAGTGCTGTCAACCCATGTTTTTTATTGGAAAAATGGAAAATAAAAAATAATCAGCAGACGACAAAATTTAATTCAGCATTGTAAGGGTTAATTGTTACAAGATTAGATCATAATTTCAGTATGCCAAGAAGCATCAGGATCAGGATCTACACTATTTACAAATGTCACAAAGTCCCTTTTGTGTGTCAGCGAACCAAATTATGCCAGATCAAATCTGTGTCTCCATATGTTACCAACTACGGTAAATTAGACAGACAAGATGAACATGATGAAGAGGTGAAAAAACTCCCGCCAAACGCGCACCAATTAAATGAGGAACAGAAATTTACAAAAACTAGAGAAAGTGAGTAGGGGCTCACGTATTACCCCCTGCCGCCTGGACCGCCAAATAAAAACTTTTAAAGCTAAATATTTAAAAAAAACTTGAATGCAAATTTCGAAGTAATTTGACCTTGACCTTGGACATGAAAGCCGCATGAGTGTGGTATGGAATGAAAATATGGATGATGATAAGGAAGTATAAAGTTTGAGGTCAATCGGACTTGCCGTTACAGAGATAATTGGTAACCAAACAAATTTAACCCGGACGACGGATGGACAAACAGAAGGACGGACGGAATTATGAAAAGTATATACCCCTCGACATACTTTATATGCTGGGGCGGGGGGGGGGGGGGGGGAGGGGGGGGGGGGGGGGCGGGGGGGGGGGGGGGGGGGAGGTATAACTAGTACTGGTACACACATGCATAGAGAAAAACCTAATGAAGAAAGTGTCTCCCTTGTTTATTACAGTATATCCGGTACTTGAATACAAACCGTTTGAACTTTGATCAATTGCAACTGTAATTGTTGGGATATAGGTCATGTGCAGTGCATTAACCCTTTCACCCTTAAGTAACTGTAGCCCATTTCATCAACATTGCAAAGTATACTTTAGTAGCAAAGTATACTTTGAGGGAGAAATTTTCAATTTTTTTAAACATTTATTAATTGTTATTATACTGAATTTATTACATTATCACAGCCATTTAATGGCTGTGATAATGTAATAAATTCAGTATAATAATTCTGCATACTTTTAATCATGAAATATATGCATTTGTTAGTTCTATATGAAATAATGCATTTCAGGAAAAATAAATGATTACTCCCTCAAAGTATACTTTGCTAGTAAAGTATACTTTGCAATGTTGATGAAATAGGCCCCTGGAATGGATTGTGATATGTTAATTTTTTGCAGCCAATCCAATCCCCACAAAATAATTTTCGGACTAGTCCATTTATGAAAAGGCGGTATTTTCTCAAAAAAATATGAAAATTACTTTCAAAAAATGCAGATCCTGATGAGACGGCTCATTACGAGCCGGCTCATCTGGATCTACACTGTTTGCCAATACCACTATAGAGGCTGTGGTGTTAAAAGGGTTAAGCAAAAAACTTTCGACTTTTTCAGGAACACGATGTGGTGCATGTGACTACAGAAATGAGCTGAAATGGCCAATCTACTGTTTGTTCCACATTTTTCCGGTAGTTTAAAAATAGAATAAAACTTTTTGTCAATAATAAAACAAAATTATGTCTGATAAAACCATATGTAACCTCAAAGGTAAATTAACCCTTAACTCAAAATGGAGAGAATCGTGAAATCCAACGACTGGTTGCATGTTTTTAGGCCTAAGCAAAGGTTTTAATATTGTACTTGTTCCTTATTTCGCACCGAACGTATACAAGACACGCCATGTGATTTTGTACCTAAGAACATGAGCAATTTTTCATGAAATAGATACCGAAATTTTCTGTCTATAACATTGAAAGATGACAAAATTGTTGTCATCTTTCGACATCATTTACGGAAAACATCATAATTTTTTTCAATATTTTTCACGAGATATTGCACATGTTCTTAGGTACAAAATCACATGCCATGTCTAATATGTAGTATAACCACTCATTTGAACCATCTTGATGAGTACAAGTTGCTTCATCATCATTTAACTATACAGTAATATTAATTACTTGATGGATTGCTTCAGTATTTCGACACTTGATACATGCAAGCATTTGGAACACAATCATGCTGCCATTAACATGACCTTGCCATTTTTGACTTTCACATTGTTGCAGAAACACTTACGGTAGCCATTTTTTAAGTCAAAAAGTTTGTACCAGTTTCTTCATCATCATATAACTTTAATATTACTTGATACATGTGAGCACTTGGAACACACTTATGCCGCCATTAACATGACGTTGACCTTTTTGCGCTTCACTTAGCCCTTTTTGTTTAACTCAAAAAGTTTGTAAAAGTTTCTTCATCATCATATAACTTTAACTAATATAACATGATGGATTGCTTTAATATTTGGACACTTGATACATGTAAGCATTTTGAACACACTCATGCTGCCAGTAACATGACCTTGGCCTCACGTAACGGTCAAATGCATCGACAATAAAATGTGCAGCAATAAATAAAATTGTATGTATCACAGTGCATGTGCTGCGTTTCAGGAAAACCTGTTTCACGATTTTGTTTGGCTACTAGGAGTACAGGAAATGCGCATTTGGCTCACGTTTGGTCGATGTTTGGCTCATGTTTGGCCCATGATTGGCCCATGTTTGGCTCATGTTTGTGCACACGCTAATGTTTATGGTCTTTGCAGCCAGGGCAAAAAGCTTACAGTAAGCTCCTTTTTGCCTTGGTTGTAAAGCCATAAACCTTTTCCCCTAGTCACAAATGATGTAAGCTCCTTTTTGCCTTGGTTGCAAAGCCATAAACCTTTCCCCCCAGTCACGAATGCTGTAAGCTCCTTTTTGTCTTGGTTACAAAGCCATAAACCTTTCCCCCCATCACGAATGTGTAAAGCCATAAACCTTTTCCCCTAGTCACGAATGTGTAAAGCCATAAACCTTTTCCCCAAGTCACGAATATGTAAAGCCATAAACCTTTTCCCCTAATCACGAATGCTGTAAGCTCCTTTTTGCCTTGGTTGCAAAGCCATAAACCTTTTCCCCCAGTCAAGAATGCTGTAAGCTCCTTTTTGTCTTGGGTGCAAAGCCATAAACCTTTTCCCCCAGTCACGAATGTGTAAATCCATAAACCTTTTCCCCCAGTCACGAATGCTGTAAGCTCCTTTTTGCCTTGGTTGCAAAGCCATAAACCTTTTCCCCCAGTCAGAAATGTGGAAAGCCATAAACCTTTTCCCCTAGTCACGAACGTGTAAAGCCATAAACCTTTTCCCCGTCACCAATGTGTAAAGCCATAAACCTTTTCCCCTAGTCATGAATGTGTAAAGCCATAAACCTTTTCCCCTAGTCACGAATGTGTAAGCCATAAACCTTTTCCCCCTAGTCACGAATGCTGTAAGCTCCTTTTTGTCTTGGTTGCAAAGCCATAAACCTTTTCCCCGTCACCAATGTGTAAAGCCATAAACCTTTTCCCCTAGTCATGAATGTGTAAAGCCATAAACCTTTTCCCCTAGTCACGAATGTGTAAGCCATAAACCTTTTCCCTAGTCACGAATGCTGTAAGCTCCTTTTTGCCTTGGTTGCAAAGCCATAAACCTTTCCCCCCAGTCACAAATGTGTAAAGCCATAAACCTTTTCTCCTAGTCACGAATGTGTAAAGCCATAAACCTTTTCCCCTAGTCAGGAATGCTGTAAGCTCCTTTTTGCCTTGGTTGCAAAGCCATAAACATTTTCCCCCAGTCACGAATGCTGTAAGCTCCTTTTTGTCTTGGTTACAAAGCCATAAACCTTTTCCCCCGTCACGAATGTGTAAAGCCATAATAAACCTTTTCCCCTAGTCACAAATGCTGTAAGCTCCTTTTTGCCTTGGTTGCAAAGCCATAAACCTTTTCCCCCGTCATGAATGTGTAAAGCCATAAACCTTTTCCCCTAGTCACGAATGCTGTAAGATCCTTTTTGCCTTGGTTGCAAAGCCATAAACCTTTTCCCCCAGTCACAAATGTGTAAAGCCATAAACCTTTTCCCCTAGTCACGAATGTGTAAAGCCATAAACCTTTTCCCCCATCACGAATGCTGTAAGCTCCTTTTTGCCTTGGTTGCAAAGCCATAAACCTTTTCCCCCAGTCACAAATGTGTAAAGCCATAAACCTTTTCCCCCAAGTCACGAATGTGTAAAGCCATAAACCTTTTCCCCTAGTCACGAATGCTGTAAGCTCCTTTTTGTCTTGTTTGCAAAGCCATAAACCTTTTCCCCCAGTCGCGAATGTGTAAAGCCATAAACCTTTTCCCCTAGTCACCACGAATGTGTAAAGCCTTTTCCCCTAGTCACAAATGTGTAAAGCCATAAACCTTTTCCCCTAGTCACGAATGATGTAAGCTCCTTTTTGCCTTGGTTGCAAAGCCATAAACCTTTTCCCCCAGTCACAATGCTGTAAGCTCCTTTTTGCCTTGGTTGCAAAGACCATATAAACCTTTTTCCCCAGTAACGAATCCTGTTAGGTCCTTTTACATCCAACCGCAGACCAAATGTCACGATTATACAGATTATATCCCTCCAGACAGATTTGTCAATCTGAGCTATTCAAGCACAGCGTGTCAAATGCACGTCACATGTACTAGTCACACGTGCCGATTACACACAATTTACTACATGTACACTGAATATAGGTATAAATGACAGACAGGTACCATATTTATTCTAATAGCTAGTAGCACCCTCGCTAATAGTAGCCCCCTCGCTACTAGTAGCCCTCCCCACCCATATTTGCATTCTAAGTATGTTATTTTCATGTATGTGAAAATAACATATTTTGATTCTATTTTCCACGTTTCGATCCCCACAAATTGCATAGCCACGGGGATGTTTATTAGATTAAATACAGTAACTAAACACTTAGAATACGGGAAATGAAAATGTCGTCTGCTCTTGTTGCCTTTTTTGGTCTTTTGTATCAACACAGACATAGTTACAGCATAATTAAACTTTTGTTGAGAAATTATAAAAAAATAAATAGAAAAATACCCCATTAATATTTACATACACCCAAAAGTGGATTCTGGCTGTAATGGGTCAAGCGAGTTTCAACAGCCGTAACTGTGGCTGCGGCTGGAGAAATGGGGCTTAGAGTATCTGTGACCAGCGTAGCTCCTGAGCAAATATCACATTCCTGTAGCCTGATAACGATCATTACAGATATGTTAGAAGCATTATTGGTTTTGTTGATGGAATGGTGAACAGTGCAGATTCTGATCAGACTGTGCGGACGCACAGGCAGATCTGGATCTACACTGGTCACAAAACCCATAAGCCCCATTTCTCCAGTCACAGCCATAACTAAAGTGAAAACATCTGTTGTACCTGTAATCATGTTTTATTCTTGACTTTTATTGTTCTAAATTAACTACACTGGCATGTTAAACATCGTTTTTGTACATATAGAGAATACCCTACTTGTGTATAACTACATCAAGTTTATAAGACAATACTAGGAAATGCTGAGATATCATACAAGGCATTTAACCCTAGAATGAGTGAACCGAAAATAGTCGGCTGCTGTTGATTCATATTTTGTCTTTTCCTCTCAGTAAAAACATGGTTTGGCAGCATTTTAGAATCATTTCCATTGGAAATGATTCTAAATTGCTGCCAAACCAAGTTTTTGATGAGAAAAATGGAAAATAAAAAATATTCAGCAGACGACACAAATTAATTCAGCTTTGTAAGGGTTAAAGGTAAGTGCCCCCAAATTATGTAAAAATAAATCATTATGGGAATTAAGTGGGTGCCTAATTATGTAACTATTCCACATGTTTTTAACATTGAAAGTGTCCGTTTTTACACAGTAGTAACTAATATTTCCATTTCGTGTCGGTAGTATTGATCACCAGTGTGTGTGTACATGTGAAGAAATGGTGATTAGTTTTAATTATTTAAATAAATAATGTGTATAAACTTAATTACGATTGTTGTCAATATCTTATAAAGTACATGTATAATTATTGTACACCAGAAAACGCATTGTATGAATAAATATTGATTTCCGTTGAATAAATATGATTTTTGTTAATATTTTGAGAAAACGCAGCTATCTCCCCTGACCTAAAAATTATTAAAATCTGTCATCCAAATAAGGCAAAATAATGCCAATAAGTGTACCATGTAATAAAAAGTAATTGCTATTTGTGTACAGTAATGACATATATAATGGTTGAAACAATAAAAGATAACCCCTACAATACATCCTGATGTGCGGGACCCCACCTTTAACTCTTTGCGTGCTAGCGGCGAAAATATCCGCCAAACGAATTAGGAGTGTATGTTTTATTTCTCTCTGTAAATATGACTTGAAATTTCATTAGAATTGAGTGCTCAGGACTCAATTCTAATGAAATTCCAAGACATATTCATGATATTTACGGGGAGAAATACAAGAAAATATGAAGAATTTGTGTCCGCTAGTTTTGAACTATTTATAGCCCACAAGTTTCCCAGCATGCAAAGAGTTAATAACAGTGATGAAGGTCACAATTTTCCATGAAAGTTATCTCCCTTCCTTACTAGCCATGCTAGTAAGAAAGGGAGATAAATCACTGGAAAATTGTGAAAATAATGATAAACATGTAAACCAAATTTAGTTACCGGTAAGGTACAAAACGTGGAACTTGACTTATTGCGAGGACAAGGGTACAGAATGAGAAAATAGACAAGAGTTGTCAGAAGACAAGCACGCCTAGTGGTGGTCATTGAATCCGAATGCCCGCTATAGCCGGCTCGGAACGAGTCGTTTCATCAGGATCTGCACTTTTTGCTAGAACTTTTCATATTTTTTAGAACAAAAAATACCCCCTTTTCATAAATGGACTAGTCTGAAAATCATTTTGTAATGATTGGATTGGCTGCAAAATTAACATATCAAAATCCATTCCAGTTATTTAGGGGTGAAAGGGTTAAAACGAATATCAAGCTGTGTGAAAGGAAACGGACATTAAAAGAAAATTTCCTCAATATTAAGTTTGTGAAAGCACTAATATTGTAACCTAGCGGGGGTCTGATGGTTGTGGAATTGGCACGTCATGATAGAGAACCATTAGAAAAAGACATATCAATAAGTGGAGTGAAAGGAAATGGAAATATAACAAATTTCCACCAATTTTAAGGTTGTGAAAAGCACTATAAGATTGTGACCCTGACCATCGGGTTAGCGGTGGTCTCAGGGTCGTGGATTTGGCACAGCACGATAGAGAATCATTGGAGGAACGCATGTGTGAATTATCAAGAAGTGGTGTGAATAGTCTGCCATGGCATTATTTTATTCACCGCTACAGGCAGGCAGACACAGCCATTGTGATTACTATGTCCAGCTAGGCGCTTCATAATGACCTTTCATAAAATAGTTCATCATAATCCAAGGAAGCTGTCTCATAAAATTTAACTCTTACACGCTATCTTCATTTTTTGTCGTCTGCTGTTTATTTTATATTTTTATCATCAAAAATATGCTTTGACAGCACATTAGAATAATTAACAACATGCTTTGACAGCACTTCAGAATCATTTCCATTGGAAATTATTCTGAAGTGTTGTCAAAACATGTTTTTTATTGAGAAATAAGGTAAGATATAAAAGCAACAGTAGACGACAATTGCTGTGTGTAGCGGTCTAAGGGTTAACTCTTGTCAACCCTAAGTAACTTGAATGGACTTTGATGTGTTAATTTTCTGACCAATCCAATTGTCACATAATGACATTCGGACACCTCCATATATGAAAAGTGGGTGAGTTTTTTTAAACATGTGAAAATTACTTGCAAAAGTGCAGATCCTGATGAGATAGATGGCTCGCTACGAGCCGGCTCATGAGCATCTGGGTCTACACTGTTTGCAAACACGACGATATACGTTTGGTCTGAAGTGTTGAAGGGGCTAATATAAATAGTAATCATTCACTACTATCAACAGTATTAACCCTTAGACCGCTACTCACAACAATTGTCGTTTGCCGTTGCTGTTATATCTTGCCTTATTTTTAAATAAAAACATGGTTTGACGGCACTTCAAAATCATTTCCATTGGAAATGATTCTGAAGTGCTGTCAATTCATGGAAATGATTCTGACGGGCTGTCAAACCATGTTGTAAATTATTCTAAAGTGCTGTCAAAGCATGTTTTATATGATAAAAATGGAAAATAGAAAATAAACAGCAGACAAAAAATAAAATAAGATAGTGGTCTAAGGGTTAATAATGACATGAAACAGATTCTTTATTTGATATTCCGATCATGGAGATATCAGTCTTGTGTAAACGTGTACATAATTATAAACTATGCGAACACGTTGAACACACATCATTAATTTTGTTGAGAAATAAAAATAAAAGATTTTACCTCAACAGTGTGTATCCGAATAAATAACAAATGGTTACGTCTATCTCACTGTGTTTGTCTTTTTGTATATTTAATACTATCGCTTATCCAGATAGTCACCTTTATATCAGTAAACTAAGACTGCACATCCAAATAAATATGACTCGAAATAAAAAATGTACTTGCGACTAGTGTAGGCCCAGATCAGCCTGCGCATCCGCGCAGTCTGATCAGGCCCTACGCTGTTAGCAAATATTTTCAGATAGTCATTCTTTATGTGATTTACACGAAATTTAAATCTTTATGTTGTTACACATGCGTGTTGGCCAACACTGATACAAAGCTGCAGTAACTTTGTTTTCGTTGTTGCACATCATAAACATTGCCTGCACTATCAGATGACAACATCCACATAAGTATCGGGAGTATTCAGTTATCATTTTGAAGAGAAGATTGTAAAGCTGATGTACATGTTGAAGTAACGGACCCAGGTCTATAAATACATTAAATGTGCCTAAACGCATCAATAAGTGAGAAATAAATAACCTAAAACAAGAATTCCACGGAATCAAATGTCTCGTCTTGTTCCGCCTTGACCTTGACCCCGAGAATAGTCCTATATTCATTTACATATCATAGTAAAGGTATGTATAAAGTTTGATGACTGTAGCTGATAAGGTGTTGAAGTAATGACCGTAACACGAAAACTTAACATTGAATGATGACGCCGCCGACGACGCCGCCGATGCTGCTTCCGCCGCCGACTCCGGAAAAGCAAAACCTATGTCTCGCTTTCCGCTTTCGTGGGCGAGACAAAAAAATAGGGATTATGAGATAGTAGTTCATGATCAAATGTCACTCTCCTGTAGCCCGATATTGATATATATCGCGTATTAGAAGCATTCATTGACCGAATAGCGAACAGTGTAGAACCTGATCTGGATGTACACTGGTCGCAAAACCCATAAGCCCCATTTCTCTGGTCACCGCCACATATTTCTCCAGTTACAATATGTACCGATGATATTACATTGCATTGAATTACATAAACCTCATGACGGGAGTACTATTTCCAAATTTGCATTTGAACTGTTCTTTGTTTACTGTCTACTTCGTGCAGAGGGACCTAAGACTTTTGCTAATACACACTTTATTACGTGACTTTATGATAATATTTTTGTCCCATATTGTAGAATATTCTCTCAATAACAATATAGCGAAGTGTGAACGTCAACGTCTTGCAGATTATTGCTACATTTTAGTGCGCAAAATGGAAATGTTACAGCGCTCCAGACAAGGAATTAGTAATCGAGTATTGTTACTCCATAATTTCTGAAGCAATTGGGTATTTCAAAATTTTAATTGTGTAAAATAGAATCACACTACTGTTTACACATCAGCACTTATTCAATAGTTTGCTTCTAAATGAAAACACATCTTGGTATTTCATTAGAATTGTCTCCTTGGAGACAATTCTAATGAAATACCAAGATGTGTTTTCATGGAAAAATCATAAAATATGCATTGCTTTTTGATACTCACTACTTCTGATTTCAATTGGGTTTTTGGCAATTTTAATTGGCAATTTACGCAAATACGCACCTAATCTGGAGCTCTGATGTTATTCCATGAATTTACACCGTTGACTGTGGTATAGTGATGAATTTACACCGTTGACTGTGGTATAGTGATGAATTTACACCGTTGACTGTGGTATAGTGATATAGTGCAACCTATTGCCTATGAAGCGAACATTTGAGTGAATAGGGTTTAACGTCCGCTTTTCTGACATAGAGGTACAAGCCTCAGGGAGTCTAGCTACACGCAGACGGGTCAACGGGGTCGTGTCCCGTATCCACCTGTCCGAGGGGGGTAAATGAAGCGAACAACGTGTAGCTAGTCGGGGTGCACTAAATCTTATCTTGCAGGCGAGTACATGTAGTGTGAACATATTACACGGCAGATACCTTAAATTACAGGATTTAAAAAAAAAAAATACTAAAAAAACGTGTTTTCATCATGGCCCTGTGTAAAGTGGTTTAGTTGAAGATATATGACGATACTAGGACCGCTGGGTTGTTGCTATTTTCACCCATAAAGGTACATAAATATCGGATTAAATCCTATCTTGTTGTTTAATTTAGGGTTGAAAGGGTCAACCACTAGACTAGGACAGAATACCAGGTAAAACTGGCCAAAAACTCAATAAGCCCCCTTTTGTCATGGTGAGTCGCATCTATGATTCATTTCATTATGTGCATGTTTTGCAATATATATATGGGGCATTTAGATATCACTACAGACTGAATTATAATTTATCCTCGTGCTGAGAAAAGCTACCTTAACCCTTACACCGCTATCTTATTTTTTTTTTCGTCGGCTGTCTATTTTCTATTTTCCATTTTTATCATCAAAAACATGCTTTAACAGCACTTTAGAATAATTTGCAGCATGCTTTGACAGCACTTTAGAATCATTTCCATTGGAAATGATTCTAAAGTGCTGTCATCAAACCATGTTTTTATTGAGAAATAAGGCAAGATATAAAATCAATTACAGCAGCAATTCTAGATAGTGGTGGTCCTGTGGTACATTAACACATTTTTCTTTTTCTTATTTCTCAATGAAAGTATATGTTGTGTCCACTCATTTGAACCGTCGCAATGAGATGGTTCAAATGGTGGTCACAACATATACTTCTAAGCACATATAAAGAAAATATTTATAATTTTTCACAAACAAAATGACATCCTCAGCATGAAATGGGTTAACCCTTACAATGATGATGAATTAAAACGTAGTCGTCAGCTAATCAATTTTATTATCCATTTTTTATCAACAAAAACATAGTTTGAAATATGGATGGTGATAAACAGGTAAGTGAAGTTTCAAATCAAGTTAAGTTTCAAATCAATCAGACTAGAGTTGAGAGAAGATTTGATACTGAAAAACTTTAACCCTTTCCCTGTTTTGCGATATTTCGACTCTTCCAAATCCAAAACATCTGAATAAAAGAATCAAATGCTGGGTCAAATGATGGTTAAATTATCTGATAGAGTAGAAAACATTGTGGGAAAAGGAGAAATTGCTTGTTACAAGCAATTTCTCCTTTTCCCACAATGTTTTTAAAAGACATCTTCTGCAGAGGCGTGAAAAGTCGTTTCTATCAGGGAAAGGGTTAATGCAAATGCCGGACGCATGAATGCATGCCAACAGCGTTGACTATATCGCACTCACTGCCAACAGGGGTGATAAAAAACAATCTGTAGTGCACTGTTTCAGTCAATGTCACAATATGGTGTATGTGCTCTTCTGTGTTTTTGGCAATGTGATAGGGCAATGCACCTTCATAGTGCATGTTCATACAGCCATATCATGTGGTTACATGTGTATGACCTTTACAGAATGAATGCGTAGTCATAACTTTGTGTGTTCTTAGAGAGAGAGAGGAGCCGACACACATCAGAAGAGAGGACACAATGGAGAAAGGTCTCACCCTCAACGAACTACAAGTAGCCCTGAGGCAGCTCATCAAAGCCTAGCTTAGATATTGTCAGCTATATGGATGTATTTTACTGTTTCATCTATCTTTTAATATTTTCTGTATCCCTACAGCTGTTACCCGGCCATTGTAAAATATGCTCACAATTTTGTTCGATTGAAGATCAGATAACAGACCTCGCCCAGGAGATCGAAGACACATTTCAAGAGAAGAATGTCAGTCTCCTAGTCAAACTACAGAGGAATGAGGTAGAAGGCATAATGAACAAGTGGATCAAGTCCTACCTGTTTAATAGAAGGGCAGGAGTTGGTGTAACCCAAATTTCCTGTCTGTAGCGTAGGGCGACTTACAAGTCGCCCAGCATTACAGACAGACAATTTGGGTTAGAGACAATGTCGATGGGTCAACAAGCTGACAGTTCACGCAAAGGCACCGTGGTAATTAATAGCCGGTCCTGTGTTGTAGGCAGTAATTGAGAAATGATTAATAGCAGAATACAATTGCACAAAAACGATCAATTATTAACATCAATAAATCATGTGTAAACGTTGTTTGCAGTTATAAAAACCTGTTTTATGTCTGCACTGCTCATTATATTATATACTAGGCTATTAAAATGTCATGGTTAATTATTTCAATGTTTATGTTTATTTCATAAATCCTTATTCTATTTATTCTATTTATTCTATTTATTCTATTCGGCTTATATTTATTCTATTTATTCTATTCGGCTTATATTTAAGGGTGGGAATTTATAAGCTCGAACACCTTCCATACCTGTAGCCGATTTCATCAAAATTGCAAAGTATACTTATCTAGCAAACTATACTTTGAGGGAGTAATCATTTATTTTTCCCGAAATGCATTATTTCATATAGAACTAACGGCTGCATATATTTGATGATTAAAAGTATGCAGAGTTATTATACTGAATTTATTACATTATCACAGCCAAATGGCTGTGATAATGTAATAAATTCAGTATAATAAAAATTAATAAATTTATCCTAAAATTGAAAATTTCTCCTTCAAAGTATACTTTGCTAGATAAGTATACTTTGCAATGTTGGTGAAATAGGCTACAGGTATAAATCCTTATACTGTGTGTATCATAATATCCAATCCAGTTCTTCCTCATTCTAAATTGTTGCATAAGGCCATAACAAAAAAGTACTTTGGTTCTCAGATTCTAAAATGTTCAGTTTGTCGGTTCTGGACCGAATTTTGAAATCTCAGACCGATTGAGATTTGCAAACTATTCTTAAAATTCGGTCCAAAAATACTGAAATCCAGCTGCTATTTCTCAATCCACTCTCCGAATGCCCAAAATAATATACACATGTCACTGGTTTATTGGTGTGACGTGTGAAGTTACACACCTCGATAACCATATATAACAGATATCCCGATTAGCGGCGCAATACACAGCTGTCACGTGCCTCGTGTTGCCAGATATTGATTTTTTAGCCACACACGCCAATGTGACGCATTGTGTGGGTCAATTAGGGTCTTGCGTCACCAAATATTTATGACAACGGCCATCGATCGATCGTATTTAAAAAGGCACAAACAAAGCGAAACAAAATAACATGATGTGTTATGTAAAAATCACACTGTTTAGTTTGGTTATACATGTATACAACTAAGAGCTATACTGGTCACAATTCCCATAAGCCCTATTTCTCCGGTCACAGCCACAAATAAGAAAAGCACTGCACACATTACCAGTCAATTCAGACTCACAAAATAAAACATTGTCCGGTCATTAACCTGATCAGCTGGCAATTGCCAGGTAACGGCTGTTCCATTTACCTCTTTATAGTTGTGGCTAGTTGATATTATCGTTATTTACTTGACAAAAATACAATTATCTTGCTTCCCTAACAGTTAATAATTGTTTGTGTATGCTGGCACACCAGAATTATGGTAAAACATTACCATTTTAAAACTTGATTAACTATTTTATCTTGTGTGTCCAATTGATGTAACAGCCGATTTATGACATCGCATCGAAGAGCCTGTGTGTATTACCGGGTAAATGTTTCAAACACGACTTTTACATTACAAAAATCGATAAATATAATACATTGACCATAAAAGATATATATTTTCTATGTTGACACGAAGTGTCTTCGCTTCAGATAAACTGCAGAAAGCACAAAACTTAGCCAAGCTATGGAGGCGAGATGTAACCTAATTTCGTCTGCACCCAAAGATTTTCAGTTTCTGAAACGTGGAGTCGACAAAACATGGGGGGGGGGGGGGTGGGGCACTAATCGTATCCTTCGGGCTGACAATGACGTCTGGACTGATTGGCATTCTGAAATTTTAGAAGCCCTGCTCAGGTACCACCACATCAGAAAATTTGAGGAGGTGTACATGAGATTTACAGACCTTCGAAAAGCCGAAGGCCAAGGTGAATATGACTTTTCGAAGGTCCGTAAATCTTCAGTACACTAATTATTTTATTATATGACTTATTGTTTTTTGAAACCCGACTGACATGTATAAGTTTGCTTCAATTTGCATCCATTGTTGCTGTTTTGCTGTCAAGTGCCAAGTACATTTGTAAGCTTGTTGCTGATTGGATGATGGTATTTGCGTAGTTTTGTTCAATTGGCTCGTCGTTGAGCTGTGTCATGGTTCTGTTACGTGATCAGTGACTCGCGCATCCAGGTCAATATCACATTTAGAATATCACTCTCCAAGTCCGAGACTGATATTCAGGTGAATATCATATATGTCCGCAATCATGTGACCCTCTATTGGGCAATCTCATTGGCTGCACTGGCTGCACTTCTCAGTCATATAATAATATAAATAAAGTCTGACGAAAATCTTGTGATTTTTCGTGTCTAATGGGGTTATAGTAACTTTATTAACCCTTAGACCGCTATCTTAATTTCTTTGTCGTCTGCTGTTTATTTTCTATTCTCCATTTTTATCATCAAAAACTTTGACAGCACTTTAGAATAATTTACAACATGGTTTGACAGCACTTCAGAATCATTTCCATTCTGAAGTGCTGTCAAACCATGTTTTTATTGAGAAATAACGCAAGAAAGAAAAGCAACAGCAGACGAGAATTGTTGTGAGTAACGGTCTAAGGGTTAAACACATACAGTCTACACTTGTTTACTCACAGTCCAAGAGAATGAGGAAAAATGTGTCTGATAACCAAAGTATTTTTTACGGCCATTTGTATTACCAGATGGGTGCGATCTGCATTTCGAGCACGCCAAGGTATTTCATGGTCCCAGTCTGCAAATTTCAGCGTAATTTAACCTTGACCTTGGCCATGGGGGCCACATGGGTGGGCTACAGAACTAAAATATGGATGTGATAATGAAGTACATGTATGTAGAGTTGCAAGTCAATCAGATATAGGGTTGTGGAGATATTAGGTACAGTAGTTACAAGCTTTTGGAATTTACAAAAACTTTAATGAAATCTTAACATTGACCCTGTGCCCATGGGCACAGGGTCAATGTTAAGATTTCATTAAAGTTTTTGTAAAATCCAAAAGCTTGTAACTACCTAGTATTTCCACTGCAGCCTCCACTGCAGGCTGCATGAGTGGGTTATTGAGAACTTGGATGGTGACGTCACAAAACCTGCCCAAATGACTATATAAACAAATGCCAACACAATATATTTTTTTCGATAATATTAATTTTTTAGAATGAGCTTTCTTTTTATTTTGTAAAATATTGATATTGATTTTATTACAACAAAAAAAATTCTCTATGGGGAAAAGATGTGGAGCACATGGAGGACGAGTTAAAAAAAAGAAGAATGAAATTGACCTGGCTAGATAGCTTGTAAATGATCTAAGAAAACAAAAGTTAAATTTTGAAAATCGGTTGTCTTAAATTTTGATAAAATTTAATATTATCAAAAAAAATATTGTTTTTGCATTGTTTATATAGCTGTAAAATTTGGCCAGCTTTCGTGAAACAGACTGTAGTGCAGTAGTCAGTTTTTTTATTTATTAGATTATAACCACATTCAGGTCACGAAGAGAGTACATGCCAAGGTGCACACTTAGTCGGTGATAATATATTTTGAGGTCACAAGTACCCTGTAGTGTAAACAGACCACGTGAAGGTGGTAACTGAATATGAATGTTGACAGCTGTCTTTTCTTCTTTTTTTCAGTAGCCCATTTCATCAACATTGCAAAGTATACTTTAGTAGCAAAGTATACTTTGAGGGAGAAATTTTCAATTTTATGATAAATTTATTAATTTTTATTATACTGAATTTATTACATTTTAATTATCACTGTGATAATGTAATAAATTCAGTATAATAATACTGAATACTTTCAATCATCAAATATATGCAGTCGTTAGTTCTATATAAAATAATGCATTTCAGGAAAAATAAATGATTACTCCCTCAAAGTATACTTTGCTAGTAAAGTATACTTTGCAATGTTGGTGAAATCGGCTACTGATGAAGGTGGTAACTGAATATGAATGTTGACAGCTGTCTTTTCTTCTTTTTTTCTGAACAAAAAACTTGTTTTGGTAGAGCATGAGAAATGTCAAAACAAATTTTACATCGAGAAGTCTGCTGTTTAATTAAGCTATTTATTAACAAAACATGTTTGAGAATGCATGAGAATCTTTGCCAATAGATTCTCAAACGTTGTCAAATACGTTCACTTTCAAGAATTGGCAAAGAGGGAAAATTTACATGAATAGCCATAAAACGGAGCAAAATATATTGAACCTGTAGATTGAACAAACATTTAATGAGTTTAACCCTTAGACCGCTATCTTAATTTTTTTGTCGTCTGCTGTTTATTTTCTATTTTCCATTTTTATCATCAAAAACATGCTTTGACAGCACTTTAGAATAATTTACAACATGCTTTGACAGCACTTCAGAATCATTTCCATTGGAAATGATTCTGAAGTGCTGTTAAACCATGTTTTTATTGAGAAATAAGGCAAGATATAAAAGCAACAGCAGACGACAATTGTTGTGAGTAGTGGTCTAAGGTTTAATACATATCCTATTAAATCAACACCAATGTTAGATTATATTTACGGAAGTATATGAAGTTTGAGGTCAATCCGAGTTACCACAGAGATAATGGGTACCTGAAAACGTGAACGCAATAAGGATGGACACTATATACCCTAGCTACAATAATTCGCTTCCGATAGGTTATCTGCGAGTGAGTGGTATTTTGTTTCTATATATATATACCCTCAGGGCTCCAGATAAGGAATTAGTAATTGAGTATTGTCATTCCATCATTTCTGAAGCAATTGGGTATTTCAAAATTTTAATTGTGTAAAATAAAATCACACTACTGTTTACACATCAGCAGACCGCACTTCTTGAATAGTTTGCTTCTAAATGAAAACACATCTTGGTATTTCATTAGAATTGTCTCCAAGGAGACAATTCTAATGAAATACCAAGATGTGTTTTCATGGAAAAATAAGAAAATATGCTATATTTGTGGTCTGTTTATTGTTTTCTGTAGCATGATAAAGATACCACAATTTTTGCATTGCTTTTTGATACTCACTACTTCTGATTTCAATTGGGTTTTTGGTAATTTTAATAGGGTATTTACGCAAATACGCAGCTTATCTGGAGCTCTGTACCCTTGAGGCCTTGACATATTTCGTTTGCCAGGGGAAGTGGGGGGAGGGGGGGGGTATAATCAATAATTGTACAACCTCAAAGTGTACTATATAATTATAATGCCTTATAGTCGAGAGGGAATTTGACTAAAAATCACATTTGATGGAAATGTAGTATAAATGTTTCAAGGGGGTGTGCAAAATTTTGTGGTGCAGTCATGATGGCCACCATTGACATTAACTGATATCGCCATAATTTCCAAATTAATCGCACCAGGACCATCGATGTGGACTCTGTAACCATGTTTTGAGTCATGAAGAATCTAATGGGAGATACAGTTGTACAATCTGATAAGCAAATTTTGATGGAAATATATGTGTACTGTATAAAACATAAAAAATTGCCACCATTTGGTGAAATCCGCTATTGTCTCTAACTCTAAAATTACATGCTAGTGGTGAAAATAACATCCAACAAATTATGAGTTTCATCCAACAAATTATGAGGCATGTTTCTCTGTAAATAAGTCTTGGAATTTCATTAGAATTGCGTCCTCTGGACGCAATTCTAATGCAAGACATATTCATGACATATTCATGACATTTATAGGGAGAAATAAAAGTAATGAATTGTCGTCCTGCTATTTTTTAACTATTTATAGCCCATGCATTTGCCATCATGCAAAGAGTTAAAAGGCTACAACAGTTTAGAAACAGCTTAACACGACATACTACATATTCAAATTCTGTTTGGTGGGGAATTACGTGATGTTTGTACAAAAACATTATGTCTTACTGTTGGTTTTCCATGTATTATCCAGTAGGTACAAGCTTATATATGGGCCGCTGATGGACGAAACATACCTGACAGTGTTTGCGGCCAGCATAGCGTCAGATCAGCATGCATCGTCTGATCAGGGCTTACGCTGTTCGCCATTCAGTCCCTGAGGGTAGGCTGCTTGCCGTTAGTAAAACATAATTTCGCCACAGAAGCCGTGTCTCGACTGCTGAGGCGTTTGACCGTAAGAAAAGTCAAGGTCATGTTAATGGCAGCATGAGTGTGTTCCAAATGCTTACATGTATCAAGTGTCCAAATAGTGAAGCAATCCATCATGTAATATTTAAGTTATATGATGAAGAAGAAACTAGTACAACTTTTAATGGGGGCATAAGTGTTTTCCAAATGCTCACATGTATCAATAGACGGCCCGCCAGGGCATGACAAAAAACCTTTGATGGCATTTTTTGTTACAAATGGGTACCCATGCTAGTTTATATCTATGATGGGTAAGCTTTCAGATAGGGGTGGGTACCCCCTCAAATTTGACATTTGAATGTCATTTCAAGGTCATTTAGGGGTTAAATCAAGTAAAATCATAGGTGTCTTAATGTTTGCCATGTATAGGTAACCATTACTCATAAAATCAATGTTGAAGATGGAAACAAGTTAAATGCTGGTAGTACTATTATTGTTAGTAATAAGAAATGAAAAATGAAGAATAACAAATCAAAATGTTCGCCCAAATAGTGACACTACATGGAAAAAACGACATTTTCATGCATATGCAACATAAACTAGCTCTGTGTATGTATGTATTTATTACTGAATTTATCACAAAATCAATTTGTATCATGGTATGACATTTAATAAAATAGCATATTAGATCATTTGCTAACTTAAATTCCAAGGTGGCTGCCAATAATTACATATCTGAACTTTTCAAATGAATAACTTGTAAATTGCCACGACTCCACTCCAGACTCGGGGATTATCATTTCAACATTTTTGTTAAATGTGTGCTCAAAGTGGGTTTTATCCCGTCAACTACGCACCTACTAGCCGTGAAACATGGTATACGTGAATTTTTTCTCATTCACGTCTAGTAGATACGTCATTATGTATGACGTTACGTCATTATGTGAATGACGTAACACGATAATCTTGTCGCTTCAGAAGACAAACTTATGAGGCCACAAATGCATTTTTAGAGACATTTGAACAACTTTGATGTGGTTAACGGCAAGCCTCGCCCATCCTGATTTCTCAGCCTCGACAGATATTTATTCACGTTCATGACACTATACTAATATTCTCTATATACCTTTCAAAACTATACGTTTAGATATGGGTCTACACTAAATTTGTGCTGTTTGGGGGCAGTTCCAAGGTCATTCATGGGTCAAATCAAGACAAATAGCTCAGTTTTTCTTCATTTCACTATTTGAAGGCATACATAACACATACATTGAAAAAACAGTGTCGAGCACGACATGTTATTAATTGGCTATACTATATATTTAGTAAATCAGTCAGGCAATGTAGAAATAAATATTCAAGATGGCCACCAAACTGCAAAATATGCAATAAAATGTGAAATGTAATCTTGCTACGTAGAATAACCAGTTCTAAATATGTTATTTATGTCTTTTATGCCATTTATGTATGGTATGATATGTCATTTACTATTATACAATGACATGCCATTTACTAATTTTAAATCAATGATGGCTGCCGTTGGACACAAATTCTCAGTGTTCAAATGGTTAAATGTTTCATTGTGATATTTTCTGCGATGTACTGGTACATGTAAAGTGAAATACATTTTGTTCAAGTTGTGTGTACTACTACTACTACGAGACAATATGGGTCATTGTGTTTCATCAGTAAATCTGCCCATGAGGTAGTACCCCAGACTACATTTGATTTTCAAAGAAACAAACACAGTCATTTTCACAGCTATGGTTAGAGAAATTTGCATATATCTTGCATATGGTTGTCAGACCAGAATTGTGAAAAATGGAAAATTATTTCTAATTTTAGTTTTTATTATTCATACTCACCTGAATGGTTGCAAACTGATAGGTTGCTATGAAATCGTCCTAATAATAAAAATCTGCCTACTCTAATCACTCAAATAACCCACCATAGACCATTCCGCTCTACCCACAGCCAATTGGCTAGTCCGCTATTTAAACTCCTCCTATTATTGTTAGGTATACAGCTTCAAAAGTAAATCATTTCCATATGGAAATGACACTGCTAGATAAAAATAGCCTGAAGTATACTAAGTAGGGAGAAGATAAAACCATCAAGCGGGGACGGGAGGAGGGTCTACCTTACCATTCAGGTGAGTATGAATAATAAAAACTAAAATTAGAAATAATTTTCCATTTTTATGTCTTCAAACTAACCTGAATGGTTGCAAGAATTCGTAGTGATGGTGGGAGGTATTCTCACTACTCATACTCGACCGGAATGGTAAGGCAGATTAAAAACCCTCAAAACAGACAAAAATATTTGGTCTAGGTACACACTTGGGTGTTACCTATATAGTAATAACATGGTCTCACCCTAGAATCATAGGGGAGCCCAAAGCGGGCCCCCCCCCTTTTTTACGAAAGTAGAAGAGAGGTGGATAAAGACAAGCACCACCACGCTAGTCTCGTAGACTGACTCGTAGACTCCAACCTGCTATACTTGGTTAGAACGCCGGAGAATACTCAAGGTATAGCTGCTGCTACCAGACGAAGCCCTGGCGAATGTAGTCGCCCGGCACTTCACACGCAATAACTCAACTGAGATAAACTCAAAGTCTATACATAGTCTCATGACGACACATGACTCGTACATATCGAGAACACAGTATAAACGCCCTAAGCACTAAGGTCATCCTAACAAGCAAGTGCTGAGGAGTTAAACTGGCCCTAAAGCCAGATCAAAACCTATACCAGGGTTTGACACTAACTTTTGGCCCAGGGATTCCGCAGCATGGACATCCCTATTGTTACATAATGTTGAATGGGATTTTCTTGAAAATGCAGTGATTCCTCCTACAAAACAGGGATCCTCGGGATCTCGGAACACTGCGAGTGTCGACCACTGTATACCTATAAACCCATGTATAGTAGACAAAGAGAATAGAATCATTAACCCAAAGTGAAACACTATCCTTTTGCAACAAACTGCTACAAACTAGAAAGGTAGCCTCGCCCTAATTGAAACATGTACAAAACAATGCCTCCTGGGCCAGCGTGATGAACCGTAAGAACCATAGATCACCACAAATCCCCGTTCATCAACAAAAGCAAGTGACGTTCATCGAGCGGAGAGTCACACTTACCAACCCCCAGGATTCCACTGGGACTGTAAAGACAAAAACCAAATAATCGGGTAAACAGAAAAAATCGCAGACTATCGCGAACAGGTAGATCCAAACAGCCTCCTAAACTTGATGCTACCGGCTGATAAACCCACAACTGCACCCGCTGCTACTAACGGACCCAGTTCTTAAACATCTCCCTGAGATGCCAACCCCATGTCGGTCACATGAGGAACATGGAGAGAAAAGGGGGTTACTTTCCGGAACACCACATATGTATTCCGGAACACAAATCAGTACTCACTTATATGCATAAAATAAGTTAAATATAGCCTTGGCCCAAGTTTCGGCTACCATGAGCACCCGAATAACTACAATAACACTGATTGCAAGACGCAAAAACATCACCGCGCTGTGACAGGACCAAATTGGGCCATGTCTCGCTGTAATCATAGATGAACAGAAGTGTTGTCCTAACTTCTTCCGATAAAACAATCCCCAAATAAGTTGGCTGCACGCTTAGATCAGACATTATACGAATTACGTGATGAATAAATCAATATCTCTGAGCGCTGGAATATCAAATGGTAATCGCCTAGACGAGAATGATAACGGGTAAATAAAACAATAGGATTATTGGCAGAATTGTATTTAAACGAAATAATAATATCCAGATATACCCGCGCCGATCAAAAATCGTACTTTTAATAGTAATCCGTACTACCGTCTATCTAACGTATTTCCCGGAATAAATACGGAAAAATCGTAACAGTTGGCAGTTACGCATCTCCTGCCAGTGCAGAGAGCGATCATAGAAAGAAGTTGAGACTACATGCACCTCGTGCATTTAGGGCCTAAACAACTCAGCTGCAGAACCACTTACTGTAGAATAAACTCAAGTAATGGCCCTATCTATCCAACGGAAGACAAAGGATTGCGATATCTCCCGTTGTCTTAAAATTGGTAATAAAAAAAACTTTACGGTCGGACCGGATGTCCTAATTCTTCCGAACCTAATGCTTCATCGCACGGACTGGACAGAAAGTGTGAACCACTGTCGCTGACAGGCGTGACGGAGGGAGGTCCCGAACCACAACTGATTCCAGATCATGTGAGAAGGGATAAAATATCTGAGGGAGAAATCTCGGTCATAGGAGAAACTGCTGATGTGTAAACAGTAGTGTGCTTCTATTTAACACAATTAACATTTTGAAATACCCAATTGCTTCAGAAATGATGGAGTGACAACAGCATGTTGTATATACAGTCGATACGCGTTATGTCGACATTGCTTACATCGATATACCTGCTTATGTCGATATACGCTAGTGGTCCCGGCTGAACTGCTATATAACTCATACATTACATACCTGATATATCGATATCGGAAATGTCGACATTTCGTTTATATCGATGTGGAAAACAAGTGCCGATGGTATAATTAATACACATTATACTGTAATGTCGATATGCAATTTGAACAGCGGGCGTCGTAAAGTCTGGTCAAACTTAATTGGCACAGGTAAGTTTTTCACACATACAAAGTGATCAAAACATGCCGCCGGTAACCGTGTTACAATCGCGGAATACCGTCAAAGCCGACCACGTAAGCCGTGGTCAACCAATTAACGACAGTGTGACGTGAAATCACAAAAATACTCTTGTTAATAGCCAATTATATGCCTGACATGAATCGATCCGTAAATGCCATAATCATTAACGGACGCTTGTTTATAATAATTACAATTGAGTGAATTACATGCGATCTTATAAACACGAACCGTTGGTATCTCAAATCACTTCCTTAGCAATGTCCAACATGCAGTACATGGGTCCGAAGTTATACTGGAACGAGTAAATAGAAAAGTCCGAATCGGTACGTGGGCGCAAACAGTGGAAAAAAAAATAAAACCGACGTTTGAGCCTTGCCGCAACAAAACCACAAATGGATACCCCCATCCGGACAAGATAGCACTGGACACCAACGGATGCAGAAGCCATTCCGTCAGAACCGGAGATGACCGCAGAAACCATAACCACCTGTCCGTGCAGAGCAGAATCCGCCGCTGTCAACCCCCGGAACACTGCCAAAAGCTAAAACATGTTGATGTGTCCCTGAGTTTCCTGCACTGACCACCAACACACCAATGTAGGGGCTCCAATGAGCCCCCAGCCTTCTCACGACGCGTCTGTGGACAGAAAGCGAGTAGGAGGAGGTAACACTATGGGAAATCCCTGTAGGAACCAGACCTCCACTGCCCACCATCTGATACAACTTAGGAAGATGGTGATCCTAGGCAGAGACCGATCCAAAGGATCGGGGTGCGGCCTCCATAGCCCTAGTAAGTAATACTGGAGGTCGCAAACATAACCTTCCCCTATTCTGCACCCCGAAATTCCAGGAGTGCAGAAATTTCCTAGCTGACAGAGAACCTCTGACCAGTACCCGGAAACTAAAACAAGATGCCACGCACCCTGTCCAAAGGTACTATGATGACTGATAGATCGGTCAATAAGCTCATTCCCACCTAAGAAAAAATCCTGTGTGGGAACCAACTACGACTACTCTAGATCTAAAAGACACAAAACTCGGAAACAACTTAAACTTCCGAGAGCATCTGCGGCAAGGGCACGTGGAAGTACGAGACCCGCAGATCTATGGAAACAACCCAGTCTACCGGGCAATTGGCGCTCCGACCACGTCCCGAACTTCCTCTATAGCACTATACTTCAAGAGAGAGACTCTACTAAACCCTTGAAAATACCCCCGTCAGGGGAAACGACCCCACAGGAGGTAGACAAGAAGGAGCAGCAGGAGGGACCATCGGTACCGTAGCTGCCCTTTGGCCGTTCGATCGCACAATTAACAGAGGTCAAAAGAGGCGAACGAAGCAAAACTATGGCCGTTCAAGAAAAAACTAGCCGGCTATCACTGCGTCTCACCTGGACAAGAGCATGTCCATAGAAAACTCCAAAGACATGTTGACAAGAGGCTTAGCGGCACAAATCCAGTCCAGAGACGATGAATCATACTGATTCAAACATAAATCGAAAGTTGGCATAGCCACAATCGACTTAACAGCCTACACCCATGCCTTCGCAAACGCGAACCAGGACGAGGAGCCGAAGATATCCCAAACGCTGCGGCGTCCTTGTCCAGAAACGGAGATCTCAAAAACCATACCGCATAGAGGGGCATGTAGAACTTAGACCCCAGTGTGGCGATCAAAGTTTGAGCACTAGGAACCCCGCAGTGGCCAAATCCTACCTAAAGCTCCCCAATGTACGTAACAAGAAGCCCTACTGTAGGAGAGCAATGAAACCACGACAACTCCGGCAATTCCACCACCACCGAATCAGCCTCACAACAGCCATCCGAGGAAGTACCCCTATGGGAGGCTCCACTGGCAAAACCACCAGCTGTGAAAGAGCCGACAAACCCACTAAGTACTAGGACTTAGACAGGAACTCCAGAATCTTAGCCAACTGAACCATCATAACTCTATCGCGTGTCGAGTCCTGAATATAGACTGGGAATTCGAACTCATATACACTCGAATAAAGAGCAGGCCAGACAAGTACGGAGCCAAAGCACCACGGCGTCCAATACCACCTCGACCGTCTCCTCCGAGAACGGAAGAGCTAGATCTCGAGGAGCCGGATACAAAAACACAATATGTACACAGGATACGAACCCACGAACACCCCGGTCAGAAATAGTTGCTACCCCGGTGCCCGGTACCCGGTGCCTGCCCGGTGCCCGGTGCCCGGTGCCCGTAACACAATACCGGCACCTCTCCTGCGAGAGTTAGGGTAGGTTGTGACCGGGTGAATGTGATAAGCACCTGCCGCAGCAACCCTAGACTGGCAGTCATCTACCACATACGTGGAATCTGATTCAACAGAACTGTACTGTATCGTTCCAAATAGTATATGTACTGCCGAAGCTAGTACTACATGTAGAAGCCCTATACAACCGGCTCCTACGACGAACAGGAGAACGAGATCTAGATGAACCTGTTCCAAAACCTGAGAATGACCTCGAGGAAAAGGAAGAACAAGATCTAAACTCCGAACACCCGAAATCGAAGAGCTAACCCAATCCTGACCTACGACGAGATCGACTCCTCGACTTACGTGAACACGTAGAACGAAGACCAACCGAAGACAAGAACGTCTTCCTACCGGAAGCAGCAGGCTGTCCAAGGAGAGTCTGGTGCCCGGTGCCAGGTGTTTGACCGGTGCCCGGTAGCCTAACCGGTGCCCGGTGCCCGGTGCCCGGTGCCCGGTGCCCGGTGCCCGGTGACATAATGCCCGGTGCCCGGTGCCCGGTGCCCGGTGCCCGGTGACCGGTGCCCGGTGCCCGGTGCCCGGTGCCCGGTGCCCGGTGCCCGGTGCCCGGTACCGGGCGCCTCTACTGAGAGAGGCTGGGTCAGCTTCAAACCGGGTGATATAGTATCAAGAACCAGCCGAAACACCCCTGTGATAGGTATAGCCCGGTGCCCGGTGACATAATGCCCGGTGCCCGGTGCCCGGTGACCGGTGCCCGGTGCCCGGTGCCCGGTGCCCGGTGCCCGGTGCCGGGCGCCTCTACTGAGAGAGGCTGGGTCAGCTTCAAACCGGGTGATATAGTATCAAGAACCAGCCGAAACACCCCTGTGATAGGTATAGCCATCTGCGAACCGGGTGATAGAGATCAGGCACCGGCCCCAGCAGCCCGGTATCCCCTGTATGGATACCGGCCTATCACTTAACACAACCTCCGAAACCTCGGATGGTTCCACTGCTCCCAAGAGCTGAGACTCGGACACAGACTTCTTCAGACGTGAGGTATGGGACCTACTAGACCCAGCCTTGCCCCACGTCGAATCCGTCCCAACGGACGGACAAATCACATGGCCTCTCTTTGCAACACCCGCAACAGGCAAAGCACCTGTCCGTATGGGTATCCCAAAAGGAGAAGTCATGTGTCCACACGCAGCGCGTGATTGCGGCATTCTAACAAGTATTGGCTATAACAAAATAAAACCTGATAGAAGAAACGCAAAAAAAACGCTACAAAAAATGTGTCACGGGAGCGAATCCACTTGGGACGAACCCGTTAGGGTACGAATCGCGTACACGCGAAAATATGTGACACAAAGTAAAACACCGTGAACAACCCCAAAAAATGCAATGGAGAAAATCACGTAACACACAAGAGTGATAATATATGTATTGAACGAAATATAATGACAAATACGGCACAATACACGGCAGAAATTCAAAATAAGCACGAAATAAAGAGAGAGACAAATATACCTGCACTCTTGATAGCGTCCTAAAATAATAGGAGGAGTTTAAATAGCGGACTAGCCAATTGGCTGTGGGTAGAGCGGAATGGTCTATGGTGGGTTATTTGAGTGATTAGAGTAGGCAGATTTTTATTATTAGGACGATTTCATAGCAACCTATCAGTTTGCAACCATTCAGGTTAGTTTGAAGACATAAAAAGTCATTAAATCATTTGCTAACAACAATACAGTTATACACCTACTGATGTGTTCACCATCAGAATGATCGGGGCAGTATTAGATAACCACATACCCAATATGACATATGTATAGAAACAAACACTTGTTGCCACACTCCTCTGGATTGGTTAAATATAAATTTCATTATAATTGCATGTAGGCCGCACCTCTAATTTCATAGGTGTTAAATACATTACCATGTGGATTTGCTCTACAATGTACTCTCACCATGGCTTATACTGTTCGCATGTCGGTTAATTCTCATTTAATTACAATATCTGTACTGTCCAACAAACATTAACTTGTGATTAAAATAGTCATGTTGATTTAGCAGAGAATCTTGCAATTATATCTCACACAATTATTCCCAACAAAGAACATAATTATGTTTTCAATATCAAAACAAAGTTCATGCTGAATTACCTGCAAATTACTGCATTGTGATATTGAATTGAAGATATAAATGACTCATTGAAACATATACCGATTAACAGCATCACCGTCAATGTTACGTGCTGATGGAGTCATTCTTGCGTATAGATATGGCTTGTTTCTCGTTTTGAGCACAGGGTGAAGTAACGGACCGAGGTCTATAAATACATTAAATATGCCTAAAAGCATAAATAAATGAAGAAAAAAATATAATTTTTTTTACCCCTTCCATCTAACCATTATAGGAAGGGGTCTAACTTTTTAAAAGGCCGAACCCGCACGGGCTCGAGACAACGGACTTTCACGAAACGTCAACCGAGTTATATCATTGTCGCCTATTGCAGAAGTTGGGAGAATGTTAGTATTCCGCAACGATATATTCCCCGATGCGCTATGTCAACGCGTTTTCGAGCTATCGATTGTTTTGTTGTAAAAAAATTATCATCATTGCTAGGTCGGGAAAGAACGGACACATTTCCGAGGTCGATATTGCTATATAAAGGAGTAAACATCGGGTTCAAAATACACTTTTACGTCGTCCCGGCCCGTAAAGAAACATTTTGCATAGAGAAAACATTGTTTCCAATCGAACATTTGATCCAACCTACATTTATACCCGTCATGTGCGTCACGACAGACAATTTAATCGCACAGACATTTCTATCATTTCTCGGGAAGCCATTTTGTATAAACATCGTGGGACAGGTTTATTCGCCGGAACTCGTGCACTTACTATGTGGTAAAAAGACGGAACTTTTATAAACGATTATAATTCATATTTTATAATACCTATGTTGATGGTAAAAGTATCAAGTTAAAGGTATGTCTCTACTACTCCCGATTTCAAGTTTTGTCAAAATATATTTTTTTCTAATAAACATGTTTTGGCAGCATATGAGAATTGTCCGTGGGGTCAAATTTTATTTTTGACCGAAAATGGTCATGTTATATATCAAATCGAAGGTATCAACGAGGCGATCACTATGGTGCATTTTTTTGTCAAATCGGATGGCTATGTCATCCAAGATGGCCGCCGAAATGTCAAAAGGTCGTTCTTTTATTAGAGATTTCAAAATTCTTCTTCACATGAACCGCGTGGCCCATGATGGCCAAACTTCAAAGTGATGGTCCATGGGTGAAGCCTTTTCAGATTTGTTAAAACGGAGGTTATCGCTAATCCAAGATGGCCGCCGTCTAAAAATAGCATAAATTCTTAAAAAATTTTCTTCTCATGAACCGCTAGCCGGATTTCGACAAAACTTGGTAAGAATGATCGATGTACAATGCTCTTTCAAAGTTATTAAAATGGTGACTCCGGGGTCAAAAATGGGCGTTGCCCGTGTGGTAAAATTGGGGTAAAATTTTATTTTTGACCGAATATGGTCATGTCTATATCAAATCGAAGGTATCAAAGAGGCAATCGCTCTGATACATTTTTTGTCGAAATTGGATGGTCATGTCATCCATGATGGCCGCCGAAAGGTCAAACGGTCGTTCTTTTATTAGAGATTTCAAAAATTCTTCTTCACATGCACCGCGTGGCCCAAGGTGGCCAAACTTCACAGTTATGGTCCATGGGTGAAGCTTTTTCAGATTTGTCAAAACGGAGGTCGTCGCTAATAAAAAATCTTCGTTCTCATGAACCGCCAGCTACGCCCATTTTTTACCCCTGGGTCACCATTTTAACAACTTTGAAAGAGCATTGTACATCGATCATTCCTACCAAGTTTCGCCGAAATCCGGCTGGCGGTTCATGAGAAGAATTAAGAATTTATAAAAGCGGAAGGCGAGATGGCCGCCGTCTGACATGACCATCCAATTTCGACAAAAAATGTATCAGAGCGATTGCCTCTTTGATACCTTCGATTTGATATAGACATGACCATATTCGGTCAAAAATAAAATTTTACCCCAATTTTACCACACGGGCAACGCCCATTTTTGACCCCGTAGCTGGCGGTTCATGAGAACGAAGATTTTTTATTAGCGACGACCTCCGTTTTGACAAATCTGAAAAAGCTTCACCCATGGACCATAACTGTGAAGTTTGGCCACCTTGGGCCACGCGGTGCGTGTGAAGAAGAATTTTGAAATCTCTAATAAAAGAACGACCGTTTGACCTTTCGGATTTATAAAAGCGGAAGGCGAGATGGCCGCCGTCTAAAACTAGCATAAATTCTTAATTCTTCTCATGAACCGCCAGCCGGATTTCGGCGAAACTGGGTAGGAATGATCGATGTACAATGCTCTTTCAAAGTTGTTAAAATGGTGACCCAGGGGTAAAAAATGGGCGTAGCTGGCGGTTCATGAGAACGAAGATTTTTTATTAGCGACGACCTCCGTTTTGTCAAATCTGAAAAAGCTTCACCCATGGACCATAACTGTGAAGTTTGGCCACCTTGGGCCACGCGGTGAGTGTGAAGAAGAATTTTGAAATCTCTAATAAAAGAACGACCGTTTGACCTTTCGGCGGCCATCGTGGATGACATGACCATCCAATTTCAACAAAAAATGTATCAGAGCGATTGCCTCTTTGATACCTTCGATTTGATATAGACATGACCATATTCGGTCAAAAATAAAATTTTACCCCAATTTTACCACACGGGCAACGCCCATTTGTGACCCCGGAGTCACCATTTTAATAACTTTGAAAGAGCATTGTACATCGATCATTCTTACCAAGTTTCGTCGAAATCCGGCTAGCGGTTCATGAGAAGAAGATTTTTTAAGAATTTATGCTATTTTTAGACGGCGGCCATCTTGGATTAGCGATAACCTCCGTTTTAACAAATCTGAAAAGGCTTCACCCATGGACCATCACTTTGAAGTTTGGCCACCATGGGCCACGCGGTTCATGTGAAGAAGAATTTTGAAATCTCTAATAAAAGAACGACCTTTTGACATTTCGGCGGCCATCTTGGATGACATAGCCATCCGATTTCGACAAAAAAATGCACCAGAGTGATCGCCTTGTTGATACCTTCGATATGATATATAACAAAAATGAACCTATATTTCGGTCAAAAAATAAAATTTGAACCCCAACCCGGCCACGGACAATTCTCATATATGCTGCTAAACAAAACATGTTTATTTAGAAAAAAATATATTTTGACAAAACTTGAAATCGGAGTAGAGAGACATACCTTTAACTTGATACTTTTACCATCAACATAGGTATTATAAAATATGAATTATAACCGTTTATAAAAGTTCCGTTTTTTTTACCACATAGTAAGTGCACGAGTTCCGGCGAATAAACCTGTCCCACGATGTTTATACAAAAGAAATGGCTTCCGAGAAATGATAGAAATGTCTGTGCGATTAAATTGTCTGTCGTGACGCACATGACGGTATAAATGTAGGTTTGATCAAATGTTCGATTGGAAACAATGTTTTCTCTATGCAAAATCTTTCTTTACGGGCCGGGCCGGGACGACGTAAAAGTGTATTTTGAACCCGATGTTTACTCCTTTATATAGCAATATCGGTCCTCGGAGGAAATGTGTCCGTTCATTCGCCCGACCCTCAGCAATGATGATAATTTTTTTAACAACAAAACAATCGATAGCTCGAAAACGCGTTGACATAGCGCATCGGGGAATATATCGTTGCGGAATACTAACATTCTCCCAACTTCTGCAATAGGCGACAATGATATAACTCGGTTGACGTTTCGTGAAAGTCCGTTGTCTCGAGCCCGTGCGGGTTCGGCCTATTAAAAAGTTAGACCCCTTCCTATAATGGTTAGATGGAAGGGGTAAAAGAATTTTTTTTTCTTCATTTATTTATGCTTTTAGGCATATTTAATGTATTTATAGACCTCGGTCCGTTACTTCACCCTGTGGTTTTGAGCATGCAATTAAAGGATTTGTGAGCGTGATACGATGCCAGTTGTATCATTTGGTGTAATAAACATAATTTAAATTGATATCTTACATATACAGTTTAGCCTTACTGTATTACAGTTTACGTGTACCTGATATTACAGCTTACCGGTAATGCTTCGTTAGACTAGAGCGTTCCCTAACATGAGCTGTGCATAATATGCGGAAGTCACTTCATGCATTGAAGAGAAGACAATTTTCACCGGGCGTAGTATGTGTGATAATTATATGACCATCCATAGGAGAATGGCATTACGTGCATACTGCCAAGTAGAATGACAATTGTTTATGCAATGTTCTATCAGATCAGAAAATTAGGTTTTATACTTCACTATTTTGCTGTCAAATTGTGACCTATGTTCATCATGTGAATGAAACTCCAGACAAGTCTGGATACATAGCGGCAACAAACTATCTATATAATATTGTTTAAACACTTTTACTAGTAATACACACTGATAAAAAGGATCATAACACTGGATCATCATAGTTTGATGAGAGCTACACACATGTATGTCCATATGTGATGTTGAATAATATGATGTGACATTTATCATTCATCATAATCATAATCCTGTGCTATTCTGTCCAAGAAACCACACTATACCCAAACACATACCAGTCCTACATTTTAAAGGAGATGAAACAATCTGTATAAATCTCCAAGTAACACATAAACATTTATATATATATAAGGGAATTTGTTTGCAATAGTGAATTTGTTGTATTTTACAATGGCTGGTTAACTACAACGGTTGTAGAATGTTGTACCGAAAACTACCTAAAACTGTACAAAGACATCTCATGTTTTGTTTTTGTTCGTCTGGTTACATATATATTTCATTTTATACTTTTCAAAATTGAGTTGGCGGCCATTTTGAATGTGGGGCACCAGGAAATGCAGCTCCAATTGTCCCAATTTTAAAATATGTTCTGTTAGTTTAATCAATAATACAAAATGAAGGATAAAATTAGTCACAAATTCCATGACAATGACATGCTAATGGGAAATCTCTTCATTCTCAGCAATAGGCTAAATGAGAACGAAATTAATACACCATACTGTTTTGAGGGCCATCTTGGATTTACAAACAGTAACGTTGAGAAAAATGGTATCAATACGTTTGTAAACAAGTCCTCTATCAAAAAATATACTTATTATCATTATCGCTATTAAAATGGCTTAAATATTAACAAAGATATGACGCACAGCATGATATTTTCTTGTTTCTTAGGCAAATTGGCAGCCATCTTGAATTTCAGACATGTTTTTTCTCTCAATTATTCGGCATTTTTCAGAATCCCTATTTATATAGCTACCAAAATAGTTCATCTGCAGACGGCTATCAATGCTGTTATAATTCCAGCACAAAAATATTTACACAATTCCCTAACATTTGATTGGCTCGTAGCAAGTCTCTGTCCAAAATTTATATCCCAGTAAACTCCCACGCCGAACTACTTTCCTTAACCGTTAAAATAATTCTTAAGAAAACGGAAAATAAACACATTTTCTTGATGAATTTATTTCAAATGCTGGAATTATAAGGAATGAATGGCATTTTTGTGGAATTTATCGGGGATATAAACTTGGAAAAGTCGCGGGAATACTGGACGAGGCCTTCCGGCCTTCGTCCAGTATTCCCGCGACTTTTCCAAGTTTATACCCCGATAAATTCCACAAAAATGCCATTCATTCCTATATTAAATCATATACCGGTACGTGCATTTATACACCCATTTCAAGGAGAAATTTTGGGTCAATATGACCGCTTAATGACCTAAAAAATGACCTCTAAAGGTCTAATCTGCAGGGTACCCACCCCTATCCAACAGCTTACATATCATAGAAGTCGATCAGCATGGGTACCCATTTGTAACAAAAAATGCCATCAAAACTTTATTGGAGGCCTTTTATTGGCGTTGGCGGGCCGTCTAGTAATATTAAAGGTATATGATGTAGAAGAAACTTTAACTACCAATTGTGAAGCCACTGAAGAATGGCCCCTACTATATAGGGGGGGAAAGCACTGCAGTGAGAAACTGAGTGAACATGCACAAAGATGAAAACTTACAATTGTTTTCAATGCCATATGGTACCTTTTCTCAACTGGAAACCGTCATACAAAAAGCTACAATTAGATTGCTTACGGAAGCACAAGAAAATTTCATTTTAAGTTTCGTTGTGCAGAAAAGGGGGGGGGGGGGTGGTTTATCACATTTTAGACAAGCATAGGTCTTCATCAGCTAGCACACATGTGCATCAAAAAGTGCATCAAAATGTTTGAGGTATCTGGAATGTTTCCAAGTGTGGCAAACAATGTAGGCCCTGATCAGAATATGTGAATGTGCATTGTTCTACACTGGCTATGCATTCGATAAGTCCAATTTTGTCGTCGTAAGATATCTATTATTTTTTTCAATTGGTGTACCCTACCACAGTCCATATAAACATGACACATGTCAAGGTCACAGATCAAATGTCAAAGTCAAATAGTCTAAACTTATCATATAATGGTATACGATATGTAAATGTTATATGTCAAGGTCATAAATCAAATTCCAATGTCAAATATTCTAAATTTACAATACTATGGTATACAGGTAAATGTGGCATGTTTAAGGTCAAAAGCTCAAATAGTCCCAAGCTTATTATATAATGGTGTATAGGCATATAAAAATATAAATGTACCATATTTGAGGTTGGCGCATCAATAAATGCGGAACTATTGCCCAGGCACGTGAAACTATTTCAGTCACGTCAAAACCCAGGGAATTATTGTCTGTTTCACGAAAGCTGCCCAAATTTTACGACTATAAACAATGCAAAAACAATATATTTTTTTATATTATTAAATTAAAGCAAAATTTAAGAATGAGACTTATTTTTATTTTGTAAAATTTGGTAAAATATTGATTTTATTGCGAAAAAAAAATTACTCCTGTTCAATCCCAATATCAGACATCTATGGAGAAATTTTTTGAATTTCAGAAATACTGGACCGATTTTCAAAATTTAACTTTTGTTTTCTTAGTTAGATCATTTCCAAGCTATCTAGCCAGTTTTCGTAGTCAAATACCCATTTTTTTTCGTTTTTTACTCGTCCCACAGCTCCTCCACCTCATTTTTCCCTCAAGTTAAATTCCCATAGGCAAATCAATTTTTCGTAATAAAATCAATATTTGACCAAATTTCACAAAATTTTGATAAAATTTATTATTACAAAAGGAAAAAAAATGTTTTTGCATTGTTTATATGGCCGTAAAATTTGGCCAGGTTTCGTGAAACAGACAGTAGTCAAAATTATGTAGTATCAACATATTTAGGGAGTTGGGTAATAAATGTGAACATGGCATGTTACATGTCGAGGCCACACTATCAAATTTTTACGTCATATAGACATATAATTACAAGTATAACATGTTACATGTCAAGGTCAAAATATCAAAAAAAGGTAAAATAGTCTAAACTTACCATATTATGCCCCATCTGAGTAGTGGTCATCCCATCCATATTGTGCATCCCCACATGGTTCATCTTGGCCATTTATACAACCACGGTAACACCAACTGTGAAAACAGATAATTGACATGACTTCTATAATTATGTGTGTGCCACTAGTGTCTACATTGTTTCTCTATTTTCTTCATTTCTCAATGAAAGTATATGTTGTTAACACTCATTTGAACCATCTCGACACGACATATATTTTTAACCCTTATAGAGCTATCTTAATTTTTTTGTCGTCTGCTGTTTATTTTCTATTTTCCATTTTTATTATCAAAAACATGCTTTGACAGCATTTTGGAATAACTTGCAACATGGTTTAACAGCACTTTCGAATCATTTTCATTGGAAATGAATGGGAAAAATATCTGGCGCAGCACGGAAACGGGATGTGCTCGGCAGAGCCTCGTCCATCCCATTATCTAAGCCTTGCCAGATATTTTTTCCCGTTCACCGGAAACGGGATGTGCTCGGCAGAGCCTCGTCCATCCCATTATCTAAGCCTTGCCAGATATTTTTTCCCGTTCACAGCACTAACCTACTATTCTCTATCTATTTTCCTTATTTCTGAACCAAAGTATATGTTGTGACCACTCATTTGAACCGTCTCGGCGAGACGGTTCAAATGAGTGGTCACAACATATACTTCTGATGAGAAATAAAGACATTCTTGAGCCTTGCCGGATATTTTTTCCCATTCACGGCACTAACTATATTTAGGATTTTCCACAAACAAAATGGAGTTTCCTCAGCATGAAATTCCTCAGCATGGAGTTTCCTCAGTTGTTCACGACTGGTTTCACTAAACTTCGTACGACTAAAATGTTCGTAATTGCAAAATTATGATAGTCTGTAAATTTCCCATTAACAGTGTTTTCTTGAAAACAATTATTGGATTTACATTTATTGAGCATAGGAGGCTGCATTTGCAGCCTATGCTCAATAAATGTAAATCCATCAATTTAAATTTCCAGACGATCCTAAATTTGCACTTGTAAACGAACATTTTAGTCGTAAGAAGTTTAGTGAAACGGGCCCCTGATCTGTGTCTACACTTGTCGCAGATAGTGTAAGGTGGATGTTGCCAGGCGAGGATGAAATGTCAAATAAGTAGACAATCACAGCTTCAGGCTGTGAAGATTTGTATCAAGAATCAGTTACAAAGTTCATACAAGATTTATAGTCACGGTCATAAAGTCATAAACTGGTTCATGGTGGACTAAATGGGCCTTAAACATTTCGCTAAATTTGACTTTAACCCTTGTAATGCTGAATTAAAATTTGTCGTCTGCTGTTTATTTTTATTGATTCCAAAGTGTTGTCCAAACCATGTTTTTATTGAGAAAGAAGACAAAAGATAAATCGACAGCAGACGACAATTTACGTTTCCCGCAAAGTTAACTTTCAGATTATTCCATTAATTACACATTATTTACAAACTGCAGTAACTGAATGTACATGTAATTGACAAAACGCATGGACGGTGACCCGTACGCTGCTGAATTAAATTTTGTCGTCTGCTGATTATTTTTTATTTTCCATTGTTCTACAGTGATTTTAAAGTGCTGACAAACCAAGTTTTTCTTTAGAAAAAAAGACAAACTATGGAACAACAGCAGACAGATGTTTTTGTTTCCAGCGTTCTAAGGGGTAAAGGTACATGCCCACTCATTAACCCTTTCAACCCTAAGGAAATGGAATGGACTGTGATATGCTAATGTTCCGACCAATCCAATGGTCACAAAATGATTTTCAGATTCGTCCATTTATGAAAAGGGGCTGTTTTTGTTCTCAAAAATATTAAAATTACTTTCAAAAAGTGCAGATCCTGATGAGACAGCTCGTTACGAGCCGGCTCATCTGGATCTGCACTTTTTGCATAAACCGATATAGCGGGATTTCGGGTTCAAAGCGTTAAGCAAAAAATGTTATTTATAGGATTTAAATAAGTGTATAATATATTGTGTCGCTATTCCACCAGTTCTACAAATTACGAGTGCCCGCTATACAGATATAATCATTTAGTAATAATTCCAGCACAAAAATATTGACACAATTCCCTAACATTTGATTGGCCCGTAGCAAGTCTCTGTCCAAAATTTATATCCCAGTAAACTCCCACGCCGAACTACTTTTCGTAACCATGAGGCGCAGTTAAAATAATTCTAAAGAAAACGGAAAATAAACACATTTTCTTGATGAATTTCGTCCAGTATTCCCGCGACTTTTCCAAGTTTATACCCCGATAAATTCAACAAAAAAGCCATTCATTCCTATATTGGCTAACTGCATTGATCATCGGCACAACACTAATGATGGTAAAGAGGTATTTGAAGGTTGGAGTAAATCGGGGTAAGGGTTATGGAGATAGAAGGTACATGTATGTACAAAACTTTAACCCTTACAGTGCTGAATTAAATTTTGTCGTCTGCTGTTTATTTTTATCAAGAAAACAAAGTTTGTCAGCACTTTAGAATCATTTCCATTGGAAATGAGTCTGAAGGAGAATAATCACAAAATATTAAACAACAGCAGACGATACTTTTCATTTCCCGTGTTCTAAGGGTTAATGCAGAATTTGGATGGACACACAGACGCACAGACACCCAGATATCATTGTGACCACTATCATCTAATAGTTCTATAACATAAAACGTATATATTCAATTCTTTTTCATCTGTTATTTCTGATTGAATATTACAGATAGCAAAACCCGAGGTCTAATATTATTGGACTATAGCATCTATGTCTCGCTATCCGCAAGCAAGCATAATAAAAACTGCACAATCATCACACGATGTGAAAGTGCGGTCACAGTGCATTCTGGGTCACATGGCAGACACGGGTAGATAACTGCAAAGTACTTCTGACCTTTCTAACCCTTAGAATGCTGAATTATTTTGTCGTGCAAAAAAGTTAAAAGCAGACGACAATTTACGTTTCCCACGAAACGCCACGAAAATAAGGGTATGGGTTAACACCACGAAAATAAATGAAATGACTCTCATCCAAATGTGTGCATTTTTTTGTAATGAAATATGCAAATTATACATGATGCAATCAAAAGGATTTTTGCTTCACTGTTGGACATACCATTATATAAATGATAAACACCAGCAACCAAACCAGTTGGTCGCCAGCCCACATGTCGAGCCCAACAAGGCATTTGATAGAATTGTTTACTTTGACCTTGGTGGGGGGGGGGGGATAGGGGGTTATAAAAATGTAAATATGGATGATGATAAAGAAGCATATGTAGTTTCAAGATCCGACTTATAGTTTCAGACGTAAATAATTTAAAAGCAGGGATCTTCAAATACAGTAATATCGTTGTGATCATTTTGTATCGTATTTCGGCACTAAATACAGAGAAAGCTTTTGTATTGAAAAAACACCCCCTTTTCATAAATGGACTAGTCTGAAGATCATTTTGTGATGATTGAATTGGTTGCAAAATTAACATATCAAAATCCATTCCAGTTACTTATATGGGTGAAAGGGTTAATATGCCATATTTTTGTTACCCTGGTCACAAATGTTACAAGTCCAGTTTTGTTGCCAGTGGTTGATATACAATTGTGAAGACATGGAATAAAAGTGTAGAATCATCACGATCTGAAAGTGCAGTAATAGTGCATTCTAGGCCAGCATGTCTGTCTGTCATGGGTAGATAACATGATTTTAAAGCACTTACTGCTGAACTTTTTTGTACTTATATAAAGCCTAAAAATATGTTGTGTTTCAGGTTCATGTCGGTCGAGATCAGTTCTTATTTATGGTCCAGTATGCCAGTTAAATTCTTGAAAATACGAATAAATACATTTCGTGAGTATGAATACAGCAGTTATTATCTTTTAGTTCTCACAGTTAGGTAGCAGTGAACAGTTAGCCGCCAGTTTCAAACAATTTTTTTTCTGGGAGTTTCAAAGTAATTTATTCTAGAGAAAACGTATGGATGGGAATGGGTTTGCCCCATCACAGTACATTTGCCTCTGAATGATGATTGAGAAAATATGCAACTTTCAGTCTAGTTCCGCAAGTGATCAGTTTTTGTGGAGATAACATATTTCAGTACTTTCAGTACTTTGATTAAAGGTACAGTGTAACCTCCGAAAACCGGACCCTCTGAAAACCGGAATACTCTCTAAACCGGACGATTTTCTAAGTCCCGATTTGATCCCTTCTTTATTTAACCCTCACTAGCTACGCGGGAGACGAAAATTGTTGTCTGCTGTTTTTAATTTTTGCCTTAATTCTTAACAAAAAAACCTGTTTTGACAGCACATGAGAATCGTCTCCAGTGGAGACGATTCTCATGTGCTGCCAAAACAGGTTTTTATCGAGAAATATTGAAAATAAAACAATTCCAGCTGATGACAAAATTTAATTCAGCATAGTAAGGGTTAATATACGAAAATACTCCTAATACCGGACCCTCTGCATTCCGGATACCGGACAATTTTTTTAGCTTTTTTGTCCGTTTTCTACAGAAATCTACCTCTCGAAACCGGACTGTCCGGACCGGTGACATTCAACAATTTGAAACTGAATTAATTTGTTTACACCCGCAGTGCAAATTCAATTATTCCCGACAACTGGTGTCAAGATGTCGCAAACAATGGCATGCCTTATGTAAACACTCGCCTGTGAAGGACCACACCTTAAAACAAAACAGTTTCATCGAGGTTTCGGCTAATTTCATTGTTAAATAATTATTGTCAAATTAATAAATAAATAATTAACCCATACAATAATTACGTGAAGTACGAATATATCTTGTGTAAATCGGTAAATCTTCCCAACTAAAATAATTATGCTGTGCATCTCGTGTCAGAAATGCATTATCCAATTAAAACGCTCGATCGATAAAATTCGAAAAGTTGACCCGCCTACTAAACTCAGAAAAACACGGCTGTAAGCTAATGAAAATCGTTGGTACAACTGGCGTTTGGAAAGACGTAAACAAAGATGGCGATCGCGTTTTTATTTTCTTTGAAGTGCACGGTTCCGATTGATGACAACACACTTTGTTTGAGGTAATTATGGGCTTAAATGTTGACGGGGTAATGATCTTCATTAATTTACTGACTAATTGGGGTTAAATCTGATGCGTTATCCGCTGTTTGTTAACCCTGATAATAATGTCAATCAATATGTGGGGTAATGGTGAATGAATGTTTATTTTGCCAGAAAATGTCTCAGATGATGTATCCGATATAAAGAACATGTTGTGCCTACTGAGTGTGCATGTACCTTTAATACAATGTGTGTTTATTTAACCCGAAATATTAACGTATTATTGTTGTTGTTGTTGTTGTAATACATATTTCCCGCTCTTGTTCTTATGTTACGCTCTTGTTCTTATGTCGGACAAAAAAATATTGGGTCAGTCTTGTAACTCAACTCATACACCTAAGGCAGAAAACGAAAATTCTTGTGTTTTTTTTCTCTCATATTTTTCTCATTACAAAAACATGCTTTAGCCGTTAAGATTTACCAAAAAATAACTAAGTAGCTAGAATTGATAAGATTGCTATTGCATAATCCATGACCCCGGGGTAAAATAAAACAAATCAAAATTCACTGTATTCTGCACACCATAATGAAGCCACATACCGAATATCCAGGATCCAACTACATGTGTTATGGTTCAACTGCTGATCGCGAAAACTGTCGTCTGCTGTTGCTTTATTTTGTGCCCTGTTTCTCAATAAAAACATGGTTTGACAGCACTTTAGAATCATTTCCAATGGAAATGATTCTAAAGTGCTGTCAAAGCATGTTTTTGATGAGAAAAATCGAAAATAAAACATAAACAGCAGACGACAACATTTCATTCAGCAGGCTAAGGGTTAACCCTCACTACGCGAGAGATGAAAATTGTCGTCTGCTGTAATTCATTTTTAATTTAATTCTTAACAAAAAACCTGTTTTGACAGCACACGAGAATCGTCTCCAATGGAGACGATTCTCATGCGCTGCCAAAACAGGTTTTTATCGAGAAATATTGAAAATAAAACATTTCCAGCAGATGAAAAAAATTAATTCAGCATAGTAAGGGTTAAACGTTTTATTTTTTAAATGCAACAAATGCAATATAGCCATTTTTTTTCTCAAAAAAAGGTTAACATGGCCCATATTGCACATACAGTGGAACCTCTAAACCGGACACTAAGAAAATACCTGTGATGTTATTTTTATGAGTTTCTTGGTCATTTATCTCAGGTGATAATGTTTGTTCGTGATCGCATAGCACACAGCTATGGCTCAGAATGATCAAATGCCTGATTGACAATGAAAACTCTCTAAACCGGACACCCTGGGGACCTCCCACACTGTACTGGGGACCGCCCACACTGTACTGGGGACCGCCCACACTGTACTGGGGACCGCCCACACTGTACTGGGGACCGCCCAGAGTGTCCGGTTTAGAGAGGTTCCACTGTATATGCAAATAAAAAAAATTAAAATGGATCCATCCCACACAATATTTTTCTCATTGGAAATACATATTGTGACCAATAAGCATATATATATATATACTGAAAGGATAAAGAAACGCAGGGTAAACATTTGAGGTGATTTAAAGTGATGTGTTTGCTGTTATATACAACATTTTTTATGAGTATTAAAAAAACATTTTTAGTCAACACATTACCAAAATTGCATTAGGTTTTGACCGATAATTCATTAGTAATTGAATCACAATTGACGGAACCCCCCAATATCGCACAGTGAAATCCACTGTTTTGTCAGTATCCCGTAAGCCCCCCTCGCGCATCTGTCACAGCCCTGATTCTCTTGTGCATGGAATTCATCAGTGCATTTATCCTTCTTATTGGGATATTGTTCCACTCTTCCAACAATGCAGTCCTTAGTTGGTCGAGATTAGAAGGGGTATTCTGACACCCCCTTATCCTCCTGTCAAGTTCGTCCCACAGATGTTCGATTGGGCACAAATCGGGACTGTACGCTGGCCAGTCGAGTGGGTTAATGTTATGGTCAGCGAGAAAGTCTTGACAAACTGTGGCTACATGGGGCCGGGCATTATCATGCTGGAAAATTAGTTGTTGCACAAATGGAATAACAACCGGGCGGAGGATTTCATCCCTTACGGCGGTTAAATTCTCGGCTACCACAATCAACGGTGACTTTACCCCGTGAGATATCCCTCCCCAGACCATAACCGAGCCGCCCCCAAACCTATCCCTCTCAAGAACGAAAGCGTCGGCGAAGCGTTCCCCACGACGTCGGTATACACGACGTCGACCGTCCGGACGAAAAAGAGTGAACCGGGACTCATCTGTGAAAAAGACTTGTCTCCATTGCCTCATTGGAAATCGTCTGGGAGCATGTGCCGCCACCCAAGCCATACGACGCACGCGATGTGCACGAGTGAGAGGCAGACCAACGTAGGGACGACGTGCTCGCAGACCAACCTCGCGCAATCGATTTCTTACAGTTTTGGGGTGAATGTGGCGATTATGATTGCCTACCGTGTTAATAGCGGTTTCAGTGGCAGTAACGTGGCGATTACGTAGGTGGGCGAGACGAATAGCTCTGTCTTGACATCGCGACGTTACGTGCGGACGTCCCGATCTCGGTCGGTCGGCAACCCTTCCGGTCTCTCTCAGACGACGGACAAGACGTTCTATGGTGGAAACATTCACACCGAACTGCATAGCAACCAGCTGTTGCGTTTGACCTTGCATTAGCAATGCAATAGCCTGACCCCTCTGAACTTCCGTCAGACGTACCATGATTGTGAGAGCTATAAATTCAATGTAAATAGCGGAAAACGATGTGTATACCTCAAGCGTATCAAGTGGTATGACAAAATGTTTTGACGAACTTATCATCATCATTCTGCATGTGTTTTTGGCTTTTTATCACTTTCTCTATGTGGTACGGTGCATTACACGGTTGAGTAACTTTAGGCACCGGTTTGGGTGCAGTGACCAAGATAGTCGCCCGATCGGTTTTCATAATTTTAGGCCAAGCATTTAAATAATTATTGCGTATATTGTTACCCTGCATTTCTTTATCCTTTCAGTATATTATGTATGTATATGTGTTGAGATATAAGAAAAATATTTAGAATATTCTATCCGAAAACAAAATGGGTATCGTTAGATTTCCTTCAATGATTTTGAAGTGGCACAATGAGTTTTGCTGAAACATGGCGCAGCAATATTTGCTTCTTATTTTTTTACTGAAAACTGGTCACATAGTGATACATAGTGATACAGCTATTGTTTTGTTAAAAATCAAGTTTGTCAACGTATGAAGTACGCAAAAGTCTCAAGCATGTGAATCATATGGAACAAGAAAATGTGGCACACGAATGCCCCGATGACACATTGGAGAAACCAAAGTCAAACTTAATTAACCATAAGTGCTAAGTATCCATTAGCAAAGTTATGAAGAACAAAAGGTTAACCTTAAGACCTGGCACTACTCACAACAATTTTCGTCTGCTGTTGCTTTTATATCTTTCCTTATTTCTCAATGAAAACATGGTTTGACAGCACTTCAGAATCATTTCCAATGGAAATGATTCTGAAGTGCTGTCAAAGCATGTTGTAAATTATTCTAAAGTGCTGTTGAAGCATGTTTTTGATGATAAAAATGGAAAATAGAAAATAAACAGCAGACAACAACAAAAATAAGATAGCGGTGTAAGGGTTAAGGGGTGGCATTTGTGCACATATATTAAATAAAGTAATCATATTAACCCTTTCACCCCTAAGTAACTGGAATGGACTTTGATATGTCAATTTTCTGACCAATTTAATTGTCACAAAATGATTTTCAGACTAGTCCATTTATGAAAAGGGGGTGTTTTTGTTCTCAAAAATAAGAAATTCAAGTGCGGACTCATCTGGATCTACACTTTTTGCCAATACCACTATACAGACCTGTGCTGTTGAAAGGGTTGAGGCAAATGGATATGTGGTTTTGTTTGTTTGTTTGTTTGTTGGGGTTCAACGGCCTATCAACAGCTATGGTCATTTAAGGCCGGGTCAATGGGTTTAGTACTAAATCCCATATATTACCTGTACAAGCTGTACAAATAGGGGAAAAATCCCAAAGTCAGAACTGAATATTTACAATAAAAAAACTATATATTCAGCCCTGAAATCAGAATAATCCTGTTCTGATGCCAGGTCCTCGCAACACCAGAATCACTTGTCCCCCTCCCAAAAGCAGTAGGATCAGTAATAATCTTACTACTTTCATAATGGGCAATAACCCAATTCAACTCCCAGGTAACAAAAGAGCCAAAGATAAAAACGTACCTGAGGGCCAAATCAGGAAAATCGTGATTCCTATAAGGAGGAACCCCACCGTTAATTTACGCCGTCACGTTCACCCGACAACCGCTTGTGTGAATTTGTGCACAAGTATGATGTATTGAAATATTAAGGTAATCCTTCAAGGATATAGAAGTTACAACAGAATTGAGAAACTCCGAATAACTTCTTAATGTGCTGGACGTACACACGGACGGATTGTCGGACACACTGTTCAAACATGAAATGCTTTCTGGCTCTACCGAGACCAGGGTATAAAAATATTGAGAAATTATTCGGTTAAATAATATTATTTAATGTGACTATAAAACATGTAGATTACCACATTTGGTATTTGTATTATAATCACTGGTGCTGCAGTTTGTGTTGGCGTAAAATGTTTCATGTCAAAATAGGTGCCAGGTTCCTCACGAATTCCCATTCAGCTACATGCAGAAGATACTGCATAAACATATTTTCGTCTAATAACCAGCACAAATTTCTTGCATTTACGCAACAGCTCTAAATAGAGCTGAGTGGTATCGTCAAGAAACTGGTGCATTTTTCGACAAGAAACATTTTAATCCGGCACAGAGTGTAGCACCAGTAATCATGTACATGTATCATTCCAAATATGTGATTATTATAGGAATGAATGGCCGTTTTGTGGAATTTATCGGGGTATAAACTTGGAAAAGTCGCGGGAATACTGGACGAAGGCCGGAAGGCCTGGTCCAGTATTCCCGCGACTTTTCCAAGTTTATATCCCCGATAAATTCCACAAAAAGGCCATTCATTCCTTATAATTCCAGCATTTTAAATAAATTCATCAAGAAAATGTGTTTATTTTCCGTTTTCTTAAGAATTATTTTAACTCACGCCTCACGGTTACGGAAAGTAGTTCGGCGTGGGAATTTACTGGGATATATATTTTGGACAGAGACTTGCTACGAGCCAATCAAATGTTAGGAAATTGTGCAAATATTTTTGTGCTGGAATTATTAAGTAATGTTCTCACAGTAACATGCACCTAACAATAAAAACATGGTTTGACAGCACTTCAGAATCATTTCCAATGGAAATGATCCAGAAGTGCTGTCAAAGCATGTTGTGAATTATTCCAAAGTGATGTCGAAGCATGTTTTTGATGATAAAAATGGAAAATAGAAAATAAACAGCAAATGACAAAAAATTAAGATAGCGGTGTAAGGGTTAAGACTGAATTCTGAAGGTAATTGGTTATCAGCTGATACCAGAATACTCTCTAAATTTGTTCTTTGAAGGAGATTGGAGTAGTATAGATCAGACAATCTATGTTGCCAGCACATGAGAATTACCTCCATTGGAGACGATTCTCATATGCTGTAAAACATGTTTTCATCGATAAAAATAGAAAATAAACGACAGACAGCGGGGTGTAAGGGTTAAGACTGAATTCTGAAGGTAATTGTTTATCAGCTGATACCAGAATATTCTCTAAATTTGTTCTTTGAAGGAGATTGGAGCAGTATAGATCAGACAATCTATGTTGCCAGCACATGAGAATTACCTCCATTGGAGATGATTCTCATATGCTGTAAAACATGTTTTCATCGAGTGAGTGAGTGAATAGGGTTTAACGTCTGCTTTTCTGACATAGAGGTACAAGCCTCAGGGAGTCTACACGCAGACGGGTCAACGGGGTCGTGTCCCGTTTCCACCTGTCCGAGGGGGGTAAATCCCAACTTCAGAACTCAATGTTTTCATCGAGAAAAATAGAAAATAAACGACAGACAACAAAAATGAATTGGCAACTGTTGCCCATTATGTTCTTACCAGCTCAGAGTTCAATGGTTTATTCAAGTACCAATATACCGACAGTGAATGTGAGTAGCCTATTAAATGGGCAGACATCTAACCCTTAACCATTCATTACACCACTATCTTAATTTTTTTGTCGTCTGTTGTTTATTTTCTATTTTCCATTTTTATCATCAAAAACATGCTTTGACAGCACTTTAGAATAATTTACAACATGCTTTGACAGCATTTTAGAATCATTTCCATTGGAAATGATTCTGAAGTGCTGTCAAACCATGTTTTTATTGAGAAATAAGGCAAGATATAAAAACAACAGCAGACAACAATTGTTGTGTGTAGCAGTTTGTTGGGGTTTAAAGGCCTATCAACAGCTTGTCATTTAAGGCCGGGTCAATGGGTTTAGTACTAAATCCCATATATTACCTGTACAAGTACATGTACATGTTCAAGTACATGCACAAATGGGGGTAAAATCCCAAAATGATATCAGTAATAATCTTACTACTTTTATAATGGGCAATAAACCAATTCAACTCCCAGGTAACAAAAGAGCCAAAGATAAAAACGTACCTGAGGGCCAAACCATGCTAATTGTGATTCCTATAAGGAGGAACCCCTACTGTTAATTTAAGCCGTCGCGTGAAAGAGGATCTTACAAAATTATGACCCGTCTCATCAGGTAATTTTCACATTTAGAGAACAAAAATTGTGACAATTGGATTGGTCCGGAAATTAACATATCAAAGTCCATTCCAGTTACTTAGGGATGAAAGGGTTAAAGAGGGCAATAGGCGAGCAATGTAATACCAGATGGCCGCGGCCCGCATGTCGAGCCCGCCAAGGCATTTGATGGTCTCAGAGTGTATTTATTTGAAGTTTGATGCCCAATAAGCATACAAAGTTTCAAACAAATCTGACTTACGGCTACAGAGATAGTAGGTATGTGAAAACTTTAACGCAAATTTTGACAGAAACTTTAACCTTGACATAGGGGCACAGGGGCTGCATGAGTGGGGCACAGAATGAATATATGGATGATGACTAATAAGTATATGAAGTTTCAAGACAAACTCATATAAGTCATATGGCTTGTTTTCGAATCCCACCTTCTTGTATTGTAATGTATATTGTTATTTGTAATTCATAAATAAATATTGTTTAAACCAAGTCAATGTGACTTAGGACTGCAGAGATATAACGTATTTAAAAACTTTAACGCAGATTTCGGAACGCAAACTTCTAAGTCATTTGACCTTGACCTTGGGCACAGGGGCCGCATGAGTGGGATACAGCATGAATATATGGATCATGACTAATAAGCATATGAAGTTTCAAGTCAATTCAGTTTACAATGCTTACAGCACATTCAGTAACCTGTTATGTATGGAAAAGTGTCTTGCTATGAGTTGTCTACATTTGTCAGTCTTGACGCACGCACGCACGCACGCACACACGCAAGTTGGTACATCGCATACCTCGTCTTATATATTGACCAATAATGCATTCAGCAGTGTTGTCGGTGTGCGGGCGTGTGGATGTGCGCGGGCTGACTGGGGACTGTGCTGGTTGCGTATGTAAATAGGACAGTTTTCTCACAACGTTCTCAGCCCGCCATACACTGTGAATTAGTGATCAGCCAGCCAGCCATGCATTCTGTTTGAATGTCTGTACAGACAAAACGTCCCGTCTCATGCATGTACCGTTAGATGCACTATTGTTTGATTGTATGCATTGCGACGCATCAAATAATCGGTATCCTGTGCTTCTCATAGTGCATGCACCAATTATCAAACACAACTGACAGTACTTACAAACTTTCTATTTTTCGTCACGTGTCAGTTATGAAACGAGTAGTAGATCTGCCCAATGTGCGTCGCGAGATAATGTGCACGTTGGTTTTGCGATAAGTGCAACTCAGGCCGGCTACCGATCAGGATCTACCCAGTTTCTGTAATTGGTGATATTCTGAAATTACACATTATCTAACCAAGCCAGACATGTGCTGATCGTGAAGTTGGCGGTCACAGCGCTACATGTACCTTGTCATGCCAGGTATTGGAAGTCTGTACAAACGTGATATTTTTCGCTATGTGTTTCATTTTCAACGTGTAGTAGGAACTGTCCATACATGTGTCATGGGATAAGGTGCTCGTTGGTTTGGCGACCAGTGTATCCCTGACAGGTCAGTCAATTGCATCAATTGTTCTGATCAGGATCTCCACAAATCGCTGTAGTCGGTGAAATAGCGTGAATAAACAGTATCTAAACTAAGCAAGGGACGCACTGATCGGACATAGCACGTTTTGCCTGATATTGTAGGACATACATAACATAATCATGTAAACTTCAGAATGTACATTCTATTTTGGTCACATGTTCTTTCGTATACAATGAGTAGTACTACTGCCTGTATATCTGCCATGAGAGGTGTGTTGGTGCTTGCTATGCGACCAGTGTTGGTGCTTGCAATGCGACCAGTGTAGCCATGGCTGGCATCAGAAACAAGTGCATGTTCTGATCAGAATTTACGATAGTATAGTATACGTAGTCGGTGAAATATCATGGAAGATCGGTATCTAATCAAGTCAGGGTTGCACTGTTCAGGTGGCGGGCCGGCACGTTTTTTCATTGCAGATATCTAGGATGTAGGTACTTGACATAAGTCGTATGATCAGCCCACAACATCTCCCATCATACTCATGTGATTTCGTTCGGCATCAACTTCCAGTGTGTGGGTCGTGTTCTGTTGGGAACTATCGCAGCTACTGTTTGACAGGAACCATGTCTGATGTACGACGCGGACCTAACCATTTCATGTAATACCAGTGATATATCTCAGAAACTTATATTTTAGCACTGCCGCATTGGGACTTGTATCCATATGTAGCTGCGGGGGTTCCTGTAGACTCGGAACATGACTCATACCATGCCTTCAGTTATTGTTTTCTTTGAATCATCTGTGGTTATCCGTCCACCATATCATGTTTTTTTATCATCTCCAATCGTCCCAGTTTATTCATGCTTTTTTTAGGATTTCGCCCGTTCATGTGCTCGATCACTGTACCCGTCCGATGACTGTTCTCTGTCGTTGGGATCCGTCCGTGGCACATGGTGCACTGCAGGTTGTTGACGTATAGGTTGCAATGAATGTTGACATGTTGACACTGATATCGATAATATCGTCGTCACGGGTGATCTAAATCTCAACTTTCTGGCTGTCACTACGCGGCGTAAGTTGGACTCTCTGTTTCTTCCCTATGGTTTCCAACAGGTAATTTTTGAACCAACACACTAACAGATCCACCCTGGTTCCACAACGAATTACGCAAATTAATACGCAAACATAAACGAGCACACCGTAAAGCGAAATCTACAAACTCCCCTACTCATTGGACTGTATATAGGAAAATTAGAAATGAAACAACAAATGCATTACGTAGCGCAAAAACACATTACTTTCGTAAACTTAGTCAGCGACTAAAATCTGGTGAGCTTACTAATAAGGATTGGTGGAAAACCTTCAAACTTTTTGATAATGATAACCCATCTTCAATCCCACCTCTGGTTCACAATTAACAACACTGTCATCACATGCGAAGGAGACAAGGCTAACCTGTTCAACACACACTTCCTAACTACTCTACTTGATGAAACAAATGCATCTCTGCCACCAATACAGACGCCACATGCACAGCAACCCACACTAAGTAGCATTGTCCTAACTCCAGATGAAGTTACCTCTACCCTTCTTAGCTTAAAAACTGGAAAGGCATCGGGACCAGATGGAATCAACAACCGGCTACTTAAAGAATTAGCTGTACCTTTATCTAAACCTCTGTGTGATCTTTTCAACTATTCAATTTCTTCTGGCACTGTTCCTTCAGCTTGGAAAGAAGCGAACGTAACTCCTGTTTATAAAAAGGATGACACCACTAAAGTTGTAAACTATCGGCCTATCTCTCTCTTAAGCACTATTGGAAAATCTCTTGAAAAAATTATTCACAAGCATGTGTACAACTTCTATCTCGACTGTCAAACTATTACTCCATTGCAATCAGGTCTTAGACGAGGCGATTCGACAGTCAACCAACTTGTAGACATATATAACACTTTCTGTAAGGCATTGGACGAAGGTAAAGAGGTTAGAACTGTATTTTGCGACATATCGAAGGCATTCGATAGGGTCTGTAAGACTTTTTGCCGATGATACAAGCCTTTACATCATAGTGGACAATCCTCAAACGGCAGCCAACATACTAAATGACGATCTAGGCAAAATTCATTCTTGGGCACAATCTTAGCTTGTCACTTTTAATCCCGATAAAACTGAAACTCTCCTCTTAACTCGAAAACGAAACCCATGCAATCATCCGAGGCTTTACATGAATCATGTCCCTATTAAAGAGGTAACTGAGCACAAACACTTAGGCATACACTTTTCTAAAGCTGTAAATTGGCAAACACACACAGACTACATTGGCTCTAAAGCGATCAAGCGGATCAATCTTCTTCGTAAAGACAAATTCTATCTAGATAGGAAGTCTCTGGAATTGATGTACTTCATCTTTATTCGGCCTGTTCTTGAGTATGCGGATATCGTCTGGGACAACAGCACTCTGCGGGAGAAAGAAGAACTTGAGAAAATCCAACTAGAAGCCGCCAGAATCGTTACAGGTGTCACAAAGCTTGTCTCGCTCGATGCCCTCTATAAGGAAACTGGCTGGGATAAGTTAGCATCCAGGCGGCGCAAACATAAACTTGTTACTTTCTATAAGATGTACAATCAACTGTCTCCTGATTATCTGACTGGTCTTGTTCCTAATGTAGTTGGTGATAACTCTCGTTATAATCTGCGTAATGCTGACAATGTGCAAACGATTCAGTTTCATTCAACTCTCTATAAGGAATCCTTCCTACCTTCTGCTATCAGTGAATGGAATCTTCTCCCACTTGAGGCTTGTAATATCACTTCCTTTGAAGCATTCAAGAAGTACCTGGACACCGATCTTGTCAAACCAATGCCATACTTCTACTTTGGCAGCAGACTTGGGCAAATTTATCACACACGGCTACGCACGATGTATAGCGGTTTGCACCAGCACTTATTCACGAAACACATTGTAGGTAGTCCACTCTGTGCATGTGGTGAAGTCGAAGACAATGAGCATTTTCTCCTCAAATGTCCGAGATTTGATTTGATCAGATAACAAATGGTCGACGTCGTTAGCAGATGCTTTGGTAACATCACTACATCTCTCTTGTTGAATGGTAACCCCTTGCTTCCTGTAGGTGTTAATGAAGAAGTCTTTGCCGTGGTTCAGACATACATATTGGTGTCAAAACGTTTTCTCTTTCACAGATCAGACAACTAACTGGTGACAGTGGTTCGGATGTCGCATTGTATTGGTCGGGGCAGTGCGAGCATGTGTAACGGGACAACCCTACTCATATAATTATACCCCCACCCCCCCCCACCGCCTTACTTCTACCCCTTCATTTTTGTTCTCCCTCTCTTCATATATAGTTAAATACTGATGCTTGTATATGTTGTTTTCATAAATCGCATACAAAATTGGTTTCTAATAGAAATATAATGTATCACAATAATATGCCATGCCATGTACGCAACATTTATGCTGGGAGACGAATTCATATAAGTCATATGGCTTGTTTTCGATCCCACCTTTCTTGTATTGTAATGTATATTGTTATTTGTAATTCATAAATAAATATTGTTTAAACCAAGTCAATGTGACTTATGACTGCAGAGATATAAGGTATTTAATTAAAAACTTTAACGCAGATTTCGGAACACAAATTTCTAAGTCATTTGGCCTTGACCTTGGGATACAGCATGAATATATGGATCATGACTAATAAGCATATGAAGTTTCAAGTCAATGTGACTTAGGACTGCAGAGATATAATGTATTTAAAATACTTTAACGCAGATTTCGGACAGATGGACGCACGCACGCACACACGGACACCCGGACGTCATTGTGATCACTATACTATGTCTTGCTTTCCGCAAGCGGGCTCGACAAAAACAGTGTACTCTATAGAATCCACTTTGCAATTAATGAATATATAAATATACCACTTTTCTACATAATAGACCAATTCCGACGGCTGTGTATTCATGAAAAAGTGCTTTATATACGTGTTTATTTCCAGTACATATTCACCCACAGGCATTCGGTGTGTTTCGGCTTTCATTGGGATACATATATATGAACAAGGCTTCTAACTTCGGTCGGACACGACCTCGTATTATAACAAATTCCGCGATTTTGTTAACGCTATATAATGTGAATATTTTGGCGGAAAGTGCACATGTTCATTTGAGAATTATAGTTATCTTGCTAAAATAACATACAGTCTACGCTCGTTTGCTCTACATGCATGTGTGTTGTCAAACTAAGTATACACATCTGTATACACATCTGTATTATCAGGGTGGAACAAGAAAAGACAATTCAAAGCAGTAATAACATTTTATTATGTTTAATAAATAAAGAATGTAAACGGGAAATTAACAAGTTGTTGTGCATACCGGTCTTGATTATATATACAAACAGCATTTATCAATCGGAGGGTGAATGTGAGTCTATATACTCAGTCTGGCAACGTTTCGCATCTGATGACATATGCAAACGAGTCTGGACAAGTTGGATTTGAACAAATCATCTTTATTGTATCATTGATTTTTGATTGAAACGAAATTCGGGAATTTTTTTAAGTAGTTTAAGTTTAATTGGTGTCGAGGAAATCACCTTTAACACTTGTTCAAAGTTTGTTTACACAGGTAAACAAGTCCAGTCTTTCATCCGATAAATTCCGGAATTCCCACTTCGAGCGCAAACTGACACTTTAACTTAAAGGTACATGCCCACGCAGTAGGCACAAAATGTTCTTTATAGGAATTAAATAAGTGTATAATTATGTCACTATTCCACCAGTTCTAAACATTACGAGTGCCCGCTATACAAATATAATCATTTATTAATTATCAATTTACTGTTAGCGACGCGCGGCGGTAACAGTCTATTTTGATAATGTGCGGGGACGACGACTTTCACATCACGGCTTGCGGTGCGCATGCACAGTATACTACGCGCGCCAGTAGGCTTCCCAATATGTAAACAAGAACATCAACATGTCGAAACGTCCAGGACGGAAATTGTATGAAACGGCGTCGGCCAAAAAAAAGGCGAAATGTCTGAGGGACAGGCAGTACAGAGAGAGAGAGTGGTTAATATTGGCGACCAGATCACCAAATGGAAAGAGTTACGTGGAGATTTAGATTTGGACACAAACAGAGATTTTTCTTCTCAACTTCCGATACTTCACTGCGCATGTCAAAGATGTGATATGATTGACCGCGTCATGTGTCGCGTATTGGTAAAAATAGCACGAGGTCGGAAAATACCCTTTCTGGTCGCGGCATATAAAATGCGATTCAACACCAATTAACACGCGTCGTAATAAAATAACTCGTTAGTGGATAGACAAATGGCTCATATAAGGCACGACAGAAAATGAAAAGTAGTAGTACAGTGTAACCTGTTGCGTGGGCATGTACCTTTAACGAGAGTGAAATACCACACATTTCTGTTTTCGGGACCTAACAATTAGTTCGAATTGGCAAAAATTTGACGTAACGACATTGACGTAACGGTAGCCAGTTACATTGAAAATAATAGGATCTGAAACAGGACTTGGGACACAAATTTGACGTAACGAGGGAATTCGACTTAACCAACTTTGAGTAAACGAATGTAGTTAGAACATAATTATGCAAAGAATATTGAATTACAGCTGTTTTTCCTAGGTCGGACACAACCTCGTATCATAACAAATGAAATAATGCACTTAAGGCTCTATTAACGTCAATATTGTAGTGGCAAATTCATATGATCATTTGAGAATTATCAATATCCTGCAGAAATACATAGAATGCATAGAAAATTACAATTTTAAACATGTTATATTGTTATGATACGAGGTCGTGTTCGACCAAAGTAAGAAGCCTTGTTCATATATAGAGTTATACCGATGAAAGCCGAAACACGCCGAATGCCTGTGTATTCACCCTGTGGAGAATCCGAATCTATTCTTAGTTTGCGCACTTGCTGTGTACCCATATTTCCGTGAGCTGCATGGCACATATATACCTGGGGCCCGTTTCACTAAACTTCTTATGACTAAAATGTTTGTAAGTGCAAATTTAGGATCGTCTGTAAATTTCAATTGATGGATTTACATTTATTGAGCATAGGCTGTAAATGCAAACTATTGGATTTACATTTATTGAGCATAGGCTGCAAATGCAAACTATTGGATTTACATTTATTGAGCATAGGCTGCAAATGCAGCCTATGCTCAATAAATGTAAATCCAATAATTGTTTACAAGAAAACAGTGTTAATGTGAAATTTACAGACTATCATAATTTTGCACTTACGAACATTTTAGTCGCACAAAGTTTAATGAAACGGACCCCTGATCAGGATCTGCACTGTCCGCCATTCCATCAATGAAGCAACCAAGATCCTTCTAACAAGCAATATACATGTAGGTGGTTATCAGGCTACAGGACTATGCTATTTGATCAGCAGCTACATTGGTCACAAACCCCTTAAGCCCAGTTTCTCCAGTCACAGCCACATATGACAGTCTCCTCCATTTGCAATGGGATGTTTGTCCACCAGTCTGACACACACAGGGACACTTACGCAATACCTGCCTACGCTAAAATCAAGTTGAGGCTTTGTAAGTTGAAATTCCAATTTAAATCAGAAACGGTGGTCTGTTGGAACACAAATGCCCCCAGTGGCAGATTGAAGAAACTGGAAAACTTCTTAACTGGACACACACTGACACATAGTCCAAACACTATAATTATGCCTCTCGACTCTACCGAGATCGGAAGCATAAAATGTATGAAAATAATACATTTCAAATACACAGACAATTTCTGGACCAGGCATATTCATTTCTGATAATATTTAGGATTATAAAAATAAAGCTTAACCCTTACAATGCTGAATTAATTTGTGTCGTCGGCTGAATATTTTTTTCCATTTTCTCATCAAAAACTTGGTTTGGCAGCACTTTAAAATGCTGCCAAACCATGTTTTTACTGAGAGAAAAGACAAAATATGAATTAACAACAGACAACTATTTTCGGTTCCCGTATTCTAAGGGTTATATCTTTTGTTACGGTGACAATTTTGTAATCATATACATTGCACGCCCATTCATCTCCTTCACCCATTACCTGCGGAATACACATTTACGGGTATGAATTTTTTAATTAACCCATACTTATTGTTTGTGTTGAATATACATGTATACAAGTACATTTGATGATATATTCAAGCGTAAATAAAAATAATATTATAGCCATGCATATGTACTATTATAAACCAACGAAACAAGAATAGCAAAAGCAAAATAAAATGTCGCTACATACCTTCTGTATTATATTGTCCTATGCTTCACGCATAAATAAACAACTGCATATGACCAGGGAAAATTGAACAGTAATACTATAGATGCAATATCAGTGCTGATCAGCTATCAAAACAGACCTTACAACAAGTGCGACCAGCTGCATAGTCCCAGATCAGACATTCCGTCAATCTGACGTTGTTTAACCCATTTTACGCTGAGCATACTCAATTTTTCTGACGGAAAATCATAAATATATTTTTTGTTTCCCCTCAAAAGTATATGTTGTTACCACTCATTTGAACCGTCTCATCAAGACGGTCCAAATGAGTGGTCACAACATATACTTTCCTTGAGAAATAAGAAAATTAGAATTTATTTTTATTTTTTATAAACGTTGATTTTGGTGAATACATGTAGGTAGCTGGCGTGAAATTGGTTAAAAGTTTGAGTACGGTATTCAGTTTTATCAGTGTATTCACTGTACGAGTAGATTCATGATCATATATAAACTAAGGGCCTTTTCAACAGATGACGACCAATATTTATCGACTTTTATGCACTTTTTCACACAATTTCACACCAGATGTAGCAAAAATTTAGGAGTCGAGTATCTGTGTCGCCAATATCAGTTTTAATGACAAAGCGAGACATAAAGACAAAAGGGCGGTTATTGTCTTTGCGACCAGTATAGATCCTGACGAGCTAAAAAATACATAAAATCTGAGGCTGGAATTCAGTGCTTTGATTAATATTGATTTTCAGAACTGTTTTTGATTTTTTTATTAAAATTTCAGGAAAAGTTTTAAATAGACAAAGAAGAAAAACTACCAATTACTGCAATTTTTTGGTCATTTTCAGGGAGTAATTTGTCCAAATTTCATGCTGAGGGTATGCCATTTTGATTGGGAAAAATCAAACATATTTTCTTTCAATGTGCTTAAAAGTATACGTCGCGACCACCATTTGAACCGTCTCATCGAGACGGTTCAAATGAGTGGTCGCAACATATAATTTCATTGAGAAATAACAAAAATTAAAATAAAATATTAAAAAAAAAATCATACCCGTAAAGATATATTCCGCATATAATGGGTTAATGGCAGCACTACAGAATAATTAACAGGCAAACGTGTAAACCCTGATCAGACTGCACAGATGTGTAATCTGAAGAGGGTCTACACTGGGTCCCGAGGTTATCAAACTTTTGTCCGCAGTGCTGAATTCAGAACCGTTCTCAACTTGGGACTATAACGTGTAATGTATTGTGTTGGTTGCAAATCATGTTTTCTGCATTTATGTACATGTACACCCAAATGGGGGATCGTAGCTCGTTATCTCCCGTTTAATTAATTTATAGAAATCCGGTCCAAATTGTGTAGTTTAGTGCCTTACTGCTTGTAAAAACCGCGAATGTAAATGTCGCATGATTTGCTATGAAGTGCTGATCCAGATCATCCTGCACATCTACGCAGTCTGATCTGGGACTACATTATTTGCCAGATTCATATTTTCACACGTATTAATGTTATTGCAATCAGTGTAGACTCCGATCAGACTGCACAGATGTGCAGTCTGATCTGGGTCTACTCTGTTCGCAAAACCCAATTTGTGTGTGATGAAGTAAGAAATAAACGCTGAAATACAGCATAGGACCGGATCTCTATAAATAGATTTGCAAAGGGACATAACTAGCTATGATTTTGGCTCCGAGTCGAGTATGGACTTTTTTCTATAACTGCGGGCCCTGATCACAAAAGCTATTAGCCCAGTTTGGCGATAGTGTTCCATGATCGTCCAATATCAAGTCCAATATCAAGTTCACATGTTCAATGTGACACAGCAAATGTACCTGATCAAGTTTCGAGCCCATGGTGAGCAATGTACGTCATGAGTCAAGAGCTCCAGTTAAGGTGCGTAATTTGGATATACATTTCCAATTTCTCAATAAAAAATGGCAAGTTGGGAGTGCTTTAGAATCGTCTCAATGAGACGATTCTAAAGGACTCCTAACTTGCCATTTTTGATGAAGAAATAACAAAATTTCACCCCAAGTTGGTAAAATTACGCACCTTAGCTGGAGCTCTGATGAGTGCCTACTAATTTAGCCTGGGTTGTTGTTATTTTACCCATTACATGCAGGAGACACAATCGTATAAAACTATTCAGACAAATTCCTGCTTGCTTTATTTCTTCATGAAAGTATATGTTGTTACCACTCATCGAGACGGTTCAATGAGTGGTAACATCATATAATTTACTAGCTGCACATTTTCAGCTTTAATATAGGAAACAGGTTGCACTATATCACTACACTACAGTCAACAATATACATTTGTGTAATAGCCTTTATATTTTGTGCACTAAAAGGATATTGACATTCATACTTTGCTATATTGTTATTGGGAGAAAATTCTACAATATGATACAACGTAAAAAATCAAAATTCGAAATAAACTTTGCGCATCTACTCATCATAAGGAAGCTACATACCAAGTTTCAGGTCTGTAGCTATTACGGTTTAAAAGTTTTATGAGTTACAAGGCAAAATTGCCAAATTCTAAGTCGAAAAGGAAGAGATAATCCATGACCTACAGGTCGAATAAAAAATCAAAATAAACTTTGCGCATCTACTCACTATAAGTAAGCTACATACCTGAAGTTTCAGGTCTGTAGCTTTAACGTTTTACGACTGACAAGGTTGGTGATGGACGGATGGAAGGACAGACGAACGGGATGGATGGACGAGGGTAACACTAAATGCCCCCTCAACTATCGTGGTGGGGCATAAAAATATTATCACAAACTCACCTAATAAACTGTGTATTAACAAAATTATTTGCTCACTCTCCACGAAGTAGAAAGTAAACAAAGAACGCTTCAAACGCAAATTTGGAAATACTAGTTTGTCATACGGTAACTCTAATATAATGCAATGTAATTAGAGTTGTGAACTCAGAACTAATACTTTCCTTGGGAAATAAAAATATTAGAAAATTTAACATCATCCGAGACACGATGCGTTTAAGGTTAGGTCATTGGCAGATTTACCACCGTATCTGCGCTTTATCACATCTAAATTACTCCTGTATATACCGCATATTTTTACTCTTTTTTTTCCATAATAAAAAGAGTGGACTAAAACAGTAACAAACTAGAGCAGCTTGAGCTGCATCAACGGTTTGAGCCTCAAACATTGATTTCATGTGTAACTAAGCTTTAGCCCAAGGTGTAAACTATCGGTTGCAAAAAGAATTTCTGAAGTTTTAGAATGAACAGTCCAACATTATTGTGTTCGCATCATCACACCGATGTGGGGCCGGTTAGCTTAGAGGTAGAGCGATGGACTCTGAGCGAGGGATACCGGGTTCGATCCTCAGCCAAAGTTTTAGCTAAAGGACTGAAACATCGACTACAGCAAAAACAATTGAAATCGAATGATAAATAACGAAGCTGACGTCACATCCGTTATCAGCCGAAATTCGGCAAAAATTCGGCAAAATCGTTGAAAAGTATGTACATTTTTCAACTTCAAATGCCTATAGCTCTCTTATTTGACCAGATAGCCAAGAACTGTCAACGAGTCCGAGATAGAGAATTTTGTCAGCTTTCCAATGCAAAAAGCATTTTTGAAATCGGTTGGAAAATAAGGAAGTTATAGAAAGTATGACGTCACTTCCGGTTTCGTGGAAAGTGGCATTAACAGATTTCTGAAAATCTCTGAGTCTCTGCTCACACTTGATCCGAATCGGCATGCAAAATTTGAAGTCGATCCGACCAGCGGTTTGGGCTGTAGACTGAACGGCTGAATAAATAAAAAAAATAAATAAAAAATAAACCAACGAATACAAACCTAACTACAAGAAATATTGTAATATAAGACCAATAATGAAAGTGTTTTCTCACTGATTGAGAAATGTCAGTTGACAATTGTAGAAACTAGACATTATGTTTGTAAAACATGGATTGGCCCCATGGCATACTGGGGCCCGTTTCACTAAACTTCGTACAACTAAAATGTTTGTAACTGCAAATTTAGGATCGTCTGTAAATTTCAATTGATGGATTTACATTTATTGAGCATAGGCTGCATATGCAGCCTATGCTCAATAAATGTAAATCCAATAATATTTTACAAGAAAACATTGTTACCGTAATGTGCAATTTACGGACTATCATAATTTTGTACTTATGAACATTTTAGTCGTACGCAGTTTAGAGAAACAGGGCCCCTGGACTCTAACTAGAGATTGTGTATAAAAAAAGAAAACTTTAAATTTACACAAATTTCAAAGTCATTTTTGAGAAAGTCTTACAAATCTTTTAACATAAGAAAATGTTTCAGACCCATTTTGAATGTCACAAAGGTCAAGGTCATGGTATTGGTGGTGTGATTGTGTCATACAAGTTCAGGTGAATGAACTGTCCAAATATTAAAAGTGCATGCCCACTCAGTAGGCACAACATGTTCTTTATAGGAATTAAATAGGTGTATAATAATTGTGTCACTATTCCCCCAGTTCTAAAAATTACGAGTGCCCACTATACAGATATAATCATTTAGCAATATTTATTTTACTGATAGCGACTCGCGGTGGTATCGGGCTATTTTCATATGCAAATGAGGCATGATATTTTTTATTTATACTAATTAAATGTGGCACCTAAAAAATAATATATTTGACAGATTATAAAGTATGATCATTGTACATCAAAACATAAATACAGAGAATAAATAGTAATGTACGTTAACATTTTAAGGAAACACGGTTATCGCCCCTGGTATCAGTGCAGGGTTCGACACTAACGCTAGTCCCATAGTCCGGTGCCCACTTGATTTGCTGGAGGACTACCTCATTTCGAAAGCTGGCTAGTCCATCGGACTAGTAGATTTTTTCAGAATGGCAAAACGCAAATTCTATTAATTTAAACAATGTCAGTTTTAGCTGACCATTTCATAGCAATTAGCATAAATGTCACTTTTTTCAGGATTTAAAAACTTTCCGCCAAATTTGTTTATGCTTAAAAAGTTATTTCCTGGTCAGACTTGATTATATGGTCCATCCAGTACCATGTAAAATCACCCCCATACCAAATCGTCCCAGTATCGAATTGTCTCCATTTTGGATCATCCATATACCAAGTTGTTTCCATATCAATGTATCCTCATACCTAATCGTCCCATAGCAAATTTGTTATTATTCTTAGTGTTATTATGGTAAAACAGGTAATTTAAGACGTCACACATGGATCAGCTACTAACAGGCCAATACTTTGTGTATCTATCAATGCGTCTATCATAAGCCAAAATGCCGGGTCCACCTCTATTCACGACTAAGATCGGCATTAAAATTAGCACAACACGAAGTCTGATGGCACCAGTGACATTCAGTCATGAGGCTAAGTAGGTGATTTCCGCAAAAAGAGATCCAGCACACAGAAATCCATACTAGAATTTGGATACAGGATTATTCTCCATAAATAACGTAAACAATTCCGGTGCCCATGCCTGATTCACCACCATATGTCCCGCAATTTCTGTCAACATTCGACGGCATTTTTCTTCTAATTGTCGGCAAAAGATTGAAATGCGGTAAATTGTAAGAGTCAATTCTGAATTTGTACACATGTCTGCGATAGGCTGTATACACATGCCAATGTTTTCAATGGCACAATTACGCAATATCAAAGAGATCGCCGCTCTTTGATTTCAGGGACATGTCATCGAAGGTGAAACCACGGCGGCGTCATTTTGGTGGCTTACCAATAGGTTGTGTACACGTGTGTTGAGTACTCAAAGCGGATTTTACGTAAACGGGTTAATTATTGGATGGATGTTTGAAACCAGGTTTTGTCACTCAAAATTCATTTGATTGCTCATCGGATCTTCAATACATATCAGTCTTCAAAATTAGCACACACTGGTCGGTGCCAGTGTCTTCAAAATTAGCACTGGTCGTTGCCAGTGCAAATTCTGTTGGGCCAGTAAAAATCCGCAAAACACAAGCCCGACTGGGTTGTGTAAAAATCACACCTTCGGGCCAGCAGTGTTCATTCTAGGCTGCACCATTGGTGCATTAAATTGCTCCAAGACGCATAAAAATGTCTGGAAAAATGTGAATTTTCATTGCGATGATCTCGCAATTTGTCTGAGTTGGCCGATCACACACAGTGAATCAAATGTGTCAAAAAAACTTCTGCTTTGATCATGTTGATTGGCTGATTTTGTTCAGAATTTGATGTAACAAGCGTGTGTATTGGCCAAGGCATGCTGCTGAGCATGTGATTATACTAACTGTAAACGTCAACATCGCCAATAGATCGTGTGCCCAGGTATGCGCATAGTGAAAATGAATTCAGCTGATATGCAACATTCTTTAGTAACTAAAAGTTCCTACATCATGTACATTGTTGGGTTGAGAGGCAAAAGCTATGGACATTAAATTTTGCCATTTAATGAAACATTATTCATTTATCTGACACCTTGGATAAGAGAAATTTAAGCATCATCAACTGAAACGTAAAAAGAAATTTTCAAACCGGAAGTGAGCGTTGCTGATGTTTTTGGTTCATTTTCAGTGATGTTGTGACTATTAGTTGTATTCCAGACACTTTCAATGAGTATTTTGTGTAGTTGCAAGTTTCTTAATATTCCAGAAGTAATAAGAAAGCGGTTTCTGGAACACTAAATCTTCTAACAATAAAAGTAAATTGCGTTGTTGAATAACAAGTAGTCAACAGAACCAGTAGTTGGACAACATAATACATTCAACCCCATACCTGTGTCATCACTATCACTGATGTTAGCTGATTTTGGAATGACATAGCACTGAATGTTGTGAAACTTTGATAGTTTATAGTTTGATTGATCTGGGCCCGGTTGCTCAAAACATCAGTTAGCTTAACGGACTGTTAAATCCTTAACTGAATGGTTAAAATCTCTGTTAACAGAGATTTTAACCATTCAGTTAAGGATTTAACAGTCCGTTAAGGGATTTAACAGTCTGTTAAGCTAACTGATGTTTTGAACAACCGGGCCCAGGTGTTTTTTTATTGTAATTTACAATGGCCAATATTTGTTTTCAAATGTCCCCAGCTTTTTATAGGAGGTGGGCATGCACACAGGGGCCACTTTAACAATTCCTGGAATGAACACTGGGCCAGTAAAAATCGCTAAATAACAAGCCCGACTATATTTTGAAAATAAGATGAACTTTTTGTATAATTTATTCGCATCACACCATTTGTATTCCTATTGCAGAAAATCTCTTAATTCTTTGTAGCATTGCCTTCCAACCACACCAGTAGCCAATTTCATCAACATTGCAAAGTATAGCAAAGTATACTTTGAGGGAGAAATTTTCAATTTTATGATAAATTTTTATTATACTGAATTTATTACATTATCACAGCCAATTTGGCTGTGATAATGTAATAAATTCAGTATAATAAAAATTAATAAATTTATCCTAAAATTAAAAATTTCTCCCTCAAAGTATACTTTGCTAGATAAGTATACTTTGCAGTGTTGATGAAATCGGCTACTGGGGACCCACTCAATTAGCATTTTTATTTACTAGTTTATATTTACACACAACCATCTGTTTGCTGATAGTATGAATGTTTCTATTCTAGGTAGGGACGGTTCATATCATCTTAGCCACCAATCTCGTTTTACTGAAACATACGACGTGCACTTTTACCCGCAGGGACACGAATGCAGGATAGATAGATAGATTATCTTTCATCAAAAAAAAGTCACAACATATAGGTAGGGATCACAGGTGACTGAAAAACACCACATGTCAGTATCATTTTTAGTATAAGTGTATTTATATTAGAAACTAGATATTATCGCTGTTTTTTTTTCTGGCACCTGTGGTAGGGTCGTTCCATTTCAGTCAAAACGACCGGTAAATATTGTGCTATTTCTATTTCGGTTTATTACATTTTAAACGTTCGGGCCAGTGAAAATTGGTTCGGGCCAGTGAAAATTGGTTCGGGGCAGTGACCGACTGGCTTGTGATTTCCACATCCTAAATTCTTTGACTGACATGGATGTTCAATACAATGTACATAATGTAGTCCAGATGGTCTATGGTGTAATTGTTGATGTTTAAAGATGATTCTGATGTGTTGAGATGAGACTGTGGTGGACAGTCTGCTTCTGATATGTCAGAGGCATGAGAGAAGTGAATGATGTTTCAAATGTATGCCCTTCGACTTACTAAAGGATATCAAATCAAACTGGAATTATTTGATCAATGATTCACAAAACTATGACTAAATGACTTGGAAATGTGCAGCATATATGAAAGCCCTCGTTTGGGGTACATACACCTGTGTAACTGATTTCTTTTATGTACATGCATATACATGCATATAACGTTCGTAGGACCAGCAACTTTCTCGGAGGACTACCAACTTTTTGAAGTCACTAGTCCTGTGGACTACCTGGTAAAACAAGTTAGTGTCGAACCCTGCAGTATGTAAATTTACGTCTGGTATAAAATGTATACTAATGACAATCAATATGTGGGGTAATGGTGAATGAATGTTCATTTTGCCAGAAAATGTCATCTACAGAATATACAAAACTAGAAATGTGGCCTGCCGGCACACGAATACCCCCACTGGCAGCCAAAGAAAACGAGGTATTTTTGATTATAAGCCATTTAGCCGAGCATTAAGGTTTCAAACGCATCAAGTCTGTGACCTTGACCCTGGGCATAGTGTGATAATCCATGCATCGGTGTAGAAGATATAGAGCGGAAGGGAGTGAGCGAGTGAGTGAATAGGGTTTAACGTCCGCTTTTCTGACATAGAGGTACAAGCCTCAGGGAGTCTACACGCAGACGGGTCAACGGGGTCGAGTCCCGTATCCACCTGTCCAAGGGGGGTAAATCCCAACTTCAGAACTCAATATTTACAATCAAAATATATATTCAGTCCTGAAATTAGAACAACCTGATCTGGTGCCAGGCCCTCGCCACACCAGCATCATTTATCCCATCCCTAAAAGTAATAGGATTAGCGCTAATCTTACTTTTATATATGGGGCATAGCCCGACTCAACTCTCACATACAAGAAAGCCAAAAATGCACATGAGGGCCAAATCCGGTATAGTGGGTTCCGGAAAGTATGAACCCAATCGTTAAGCCAGTTTAGTCGCCTTTTACGACAAGCAATGGCTACTGCAGCACTATTCTCAGGATCAGTTGATCCCGCCCCGGTGCCTGCACGGGGCGAGCGGAAGGGAATTTCAATAGGTTTGACCTTTGACCTTCAACTGTGACCTTCACCTTAGAAGTAGGTGCGTGGTTATTGAACGCGATACACCTTCTCATCCTGAGAAACATTTGTGCCAAGGCATTTGATAATCCATGCATCAGTGTAGAAGATATAGAGTGGAAGGGAATTTCAATAGGTTTGACCTTTGACCATCAACTGTGACCTTGACCTTGGACGTAGGTGCGTAGTTATTGATCGCGACACACCTTCTCATCATGAGAAACATTTGTGCCACGCCATTTGATAATCCATGCATCGGTGTAGAAGATATAGAGCGGTGTAGAAGATATTGAGCGGAAGGGAATTTCAATAGGTTTGACCTTTGACCTTCAACTGTGACCTTGGACGTAGGTGCGTGGTTATTGATCGCGACACACCTTCTCATCATGAGAAACATTTGTGCCAAGCCATTTGATAATCCATGCATTAGTGTAGAAGATATAGAGCGGAAGGGAATTTCAATAGGTTTGACCTTTGACCTTCAACTGTGACCTTGGACGTAGGTGCGTGGTTATTGATCGCGACACACCTTCTCATCATGAGAAACATTTGTGCCAAGCCATTTGATAATCCATGCATCGGTGTAGAATATATAATAGAGCGGAAGGGAATTTCAATAGGTTTGACCTTTGACCTTCAACTGTGACCTTGACCTTGGACGTAGGTGCGTGGTTATTGATCGCGACACACCTTCTCATCATGAGAAACATTTGTGCAAAGCCATTTGATAATCCATGCATCGGTGTAGAAGATATAGAGCAGAAGGGAATTTCCAACAGACCGACCGACAGACCGACCGACCGACCGACCGACCGACAAGCTGACTCCTATATACCCACAACAAACTTTGTTTGTGGGGGTATAACTATCCGTCTCCCTATATTATAACCAACTGAGTGGGCATGTACCTTTAAAGGAATCCTTCAAGTATTATTCAAAGGTCACAAAGGTCATGTCATTGGTGGAGCGTGTACATCACACATGTTAAGGTGAATGAACTGTCCAAAGATTAAAGCAGTCCTTCAAGTAATATTGAAGACATTACATGCTGGAGAAACTCGTACAGACTTTTTGACGTAAGAAAATGGCTAAGTGTTTCAGCGACATTTTGAATGTCACAAAGGTCAAGGTCATGTCATTGGTGGTGCGAGTGCGTCACACATGTTCAGGTGAATGAACTGTCCAATATTAAAGCAATCCTTCAAATAATATTGAAGATATTACATGATGGAGAAACTCTTACAAACTTTTTGACTTTTTGACTTTTCTACGTAAATGTACATGGACGGACGACGTACAGAATCTCAAGAGTAACGCAATATGCGCCACCCCTCCCCCCCCACCATCGTTATCGCATAGGGTGCATAAACAAGAGCTGTAGGAGAACAGCATAGCTCGACTACGAGGGTTGTCGATGTACACATAGCTTGACAAACAAGGTGGCTGCGGCCTGACTAAAAACCTTAACCAAGGGAAATTAAGTAAGTAATTCAAAGCTAAATGTAGGTCAATTCAGATATAGGTCAGGGGTTATTGATGTACATCATTAGGAGATGAAGTTTTCCAAGTATGTGTTATAGTGAGTGGTGGTGTATATGTTATTTTCATTTCTAAACTGTTAGTTTTGAATTTGGGAATTAGGCTCAATTTGATCGAAAGATTAAAGACAAAGACTCATGTTGATTCTACAATGTAATATTCCCAAGAGCTCCCTGGCAATCCAAACAATGCCCTTTATACTAAGCCACGTGGACGCTATAGAAAGCACATCTGACCACCTGGCTCAAATGCTCAAAATCAGACTTTTCCTGAGAGCTGTGTTTGTTCAACACAGTTCAAATTGCTATAATTAATTACTCATTGAATGCAAACCTTAGATATTTTACATGCACATTTCATCCATTCATCTACATACACACAGCAAATATCAATGACAACATGACATTAGAACTATGTCTAAATTGGCTTTTAATATGAATATCAAAGTCAATTTAGACATCGGAGTGCCTTCTGAATCATATTTGGAACTAACTATAATATGCAAATGACTGTAAACCACTACATGTTATAGTATTATATTTTGACTCGGTGTCTGGTCTGCAGTCTGCAGGTTTCTAAGAGTTCATTCCCAGATTCTATATGGACAATTAGAGCAACCAGTCTAGTCCCAGACTGGACAATGCATCTGCATGGTTCAGTCAGGGTTTCTACTGTTTGCCATTCAGTCCATCAAATTGGTACACTATAACATATGGTTGCTGTAGGCCCAGGAGTATTCCATATACAAGCTTGACTAAAAACCTTAACCAAGGGGAAATAACTAAGTAATCCAATGATAAAAGTAGGTCAAGGTCAAATATAGGTCAGGGATTATTGATGTACATCACTAGGAGATGAAGTTGTCCAAGTATGGTTGATGTAGGCCCAGGAGTATTCCATATACAAGCTTGACTATAAACATTAACCAAGTAATTCAAGGTTAAATGTAGGTGAAGGTAAAATATAGGTCAAGGGTTATTGATGTACATCCCTATGAGAAAAAGTTATCCAAGTATGGTGTCTGTATGCACAATAGTATTCCATCTACAAGCTTGACTAAAAAGCTTAACCAAGGTTGACTAAAAACCTTAACCAAGGGGAATTAACTAAGTAATTCAAGGTTAAATGTAGGTCAAGGTCAAATATAGGTCAGGGGTTGTTGATGTACATCACTAGGAGATGAAGTTGTCCAAGTATGGTTGATGTAGGGCCAGGAGTATTCCATCTACAAGCTTGACTAAAAACCTTACCAAGGGAATTAACTAAGTAATTCAAGAGGAAATGTAGGTCAAGGTCAAATATAAGCTTGACTAAAAACCTTAACCAAGGTTGACTAAAAAGCTTAACCAAGGGGAATTAACTAAGTAATTCAAGAGGAATGTAGGTCAAGGTCAAATATAGATCAGGGGTTATTGATGTACATCACTAGGGGATGAAGTTGTCCAAGTATGGTGGGTGTAGGGCCAGTAGTATTCCATATACAAGCTTGACTGAAAATCTTAACCATGGGGAATTAACTAAGTAATTCAAGAGGAAATGTAGGTCAAGGTCAAATATAGATCAGGGGTTATTGATGTACATCCGTATGAGAAAAGGTTGTCCAAGTATGGTGTCTGTATGCACAATAGTATTCCATGTACAAGCTGGACTAAAAACCTTAACCAAGGTGGACTAAAAAGCTTAACCAAGGGGAATTAACTAAGTAATTCAAGAGGAAATGTAGGTCAAGATCAAATATAGATCAGGGGTTATTGATGTACATCACTAGGAGATGAAGTTGTCCAAGTATGGTGGGTGTAGGTAATATAACTTTTTTGAACTGTAAATGAGACCAAGGAAAATGTCAGCCCTAAAACTGGTAAAAAACAACACTAGGTGCATACAGATAATACTACATATACATGTATGGATGAATATTGGTCTGCAATTCCATAATGGTGGGTTTTATCATCACTGTCATGTCCAATGTTTACAACTTTATCCATAAGTCATGACATCGGTGGATATTGGTCTGGTATGTCATAAGGTAGTTTGTGTCAGCACTTGTAAGTTGTACTGTCCAATGTTTACTAGTTTATCCCTCAGTCACGACATCGGTGGATATTGGTCTGGTATGTCATAAGGTAGTTTGTGTCAGCACTTGTAAGTTGTACTGTCCAATGTTTACTAGTTTATCCGAGGCACGTTTCACACGATCACGTTTCAGCCATCAAGCTGGCGATATCTCGAGTCTCCGGTGATGCGTTTTATGTAATCATGGCCATGAGGAGTTTAAAGGGACACTGCCAAGGGAATCTTAACCCATTTCATGCTGAGGATATGCCATTTTGATTGCGGAAAATCATAAATATTTTCTTTAAATGTGCTTAGAAGTATGTCGCGATCACCATTTGAATCGTCTCATCAAGACGGTTCAAATGAGAGGTTGCAATATATACTTTCTTTGAGAAATAACAAAAATAAATTCATACCTGTAAAGGTGTATTCTGCATGTAATGGGTTAAAGGGACCGTCACATGGCTACATGGAGTTTAAAGGGACTGTCATCCTGCCACGGAATTTTGACCTGAAAATCTGAATGAAATTTTATCGTCTGCTGCTTATTTTTATTTTCTGTTTTTCTTATCAAAAACATGGTTTGACAGCACTTTAGTGTTGTTAAACCATGTTTTATTGAGAAAGAAGGCAAAATATAAAACAATTTTAGATTCCCACATTCTGAGGGTTAAAGGGACTGTCATATGCCAAGGCAATATTAAAGGGACAGTGTCAAATGGTTACGGGAATTTTAAAGAGACTGGCATATGGCCACAGGAATTTTAAAGGGACTGTCATATGGCCACGGGAATTTTAAGGGGACTGTCTTGTGGCCACAGAAATTTTAAGGAGACTGTCGTATGGCCAAGGGAATGTTAAAGGCACTGTCGTATGGCAAAGGTAATTTTAAAGGGACTTTCATACTGCCAAGGAACTTTTAGAAAGAAACTGTTAAGTTTATGTGTCAAGACATAAGATAACAACATAAGTGAATTACCTTGACCTTAGCGTGAAGATAGGGTGGGGCATTTTGAACAGAATGATGCAGGATGATGTTAGTAAGTTTGTTTGTTTGTTTATTAGTGTTTAATGGCCTATCAACAGCTATGGTCCTGTGAGGCCGGGCAAACGGGTTCGATCTCATTTTAACCTGCTGCATTGGGGGGAAAATCCCAAAATCAGAACGGAATATTTACATCGAGAACAAATATATTCGGCCCTGAAATTAGAATAACCTGACCTGGTCCCAGGTCCATACCACACCAAGTCATTTGGCCCCTTCCCCTAAAATAGGATTACGAATATCGTAATACTCACATATAAGGGGTATAACCAGATTCAACTGTCACATACAAAATGCCAAAGACGTATGTGAGGGCCAAACCAGGTCTCCAGTCAGGATTCCGGTAAGGATGAACCCCGATCGTTATATTACCCATCGCGTGCTCCCACTATGTTAGTAAGACATCAGCCAAATATGACAATATTCCGTGAAGAGAAACAGAAATTATAACAAAATGTTAAGTTTATGTTATGGATGGACGATAAGACGGACGGAAAACTATATACCCATCGACATACTTTGTATGCTGGAGGTATAATGAATTCTAATAGTGGTCTTAAAAATCAACTTTGACAATTTAAAAAAAATAATTAAAACAATGCAAATGCATACACAGTACTATATAATTATACAGTCAACCATGTTTTTCATTTAATTTGACATGGACGCTTTAAACAGTCTCAAATTGACGATGTCCGTGTATTTTAAATATCAGGTTTACTGGTTATTGCGTTGTAATTTGTAATTTAACATAGTGAAAACCAAGAAATCTCGTCACAAATATCCAATTTTGTATGATGGGTTGGGTTTAAAATGTAGTCAACAAGAGTTGTCAGATGACAGACAAAATCAGTGTTTACAGGTTAAAATGTACTTACGTTGATTGTCGTCAATCAATAACACCACACTGTAATTTCTGCTCACTCCATAAGCACAAACCTGCAATACGCCAATAAATCTATACTTAGCTAAATAATGCACAACAGCCTGAAAACTTTAACATTGATTTGAATTGATAAGCTGTGAAACTGGCAGACAAAGATAAAATAAAGTCCTAAAGGTTTGATTTATTCCAAATATATGCTGTTAAATGGTCACAGATGGTACATAAGCTATACAGAACGGGGGAACCACCACCACCACCACCACAAATGTTGACAAGTGTAGACAATTGTGACGTGTCATTACAAAACAGGGGCCCGTTTCAATATTGCGAATACAATGCAGTGACAACATCACAAGACCAGGGGGCCGTTCACTAAACTTCTTACGACTAAAATGTTTGTAAGTGCAAAATTATTATAGTCTGTAAATTTCACATTAACCATGTTTTCTTGTAAACAATTGATGGATTTACATTTATTGAGCATAGGCTGCATATGCAGCCTATGCTCAATAAATGTAAATCCATCAATTTAAATTTACAAACGATCTTAAATTTGAACTTGCAAACATTTTAGTTGTAAGAAGTTTAGTGAAACGGGCCCCTGTTTACCTTTTAACACTTTCACCCCTTAACAGTAACTGGAATGGAATTTGATACGTTAATTTTGAAACCAATCAAACCTTCACAAAATGATTTTCAGACTAGTCCATTTATGAAAAGAGGGTATTTCTTGTTCGCAAAAATATGAAAATTACTTACAAAAAGTGTAGATCCTGATGAGACGGCTCGTCACGAGCCGGCTCATCTGGATCTACACTTTTTGCCAATACAACTATACAGGCCTGTGGTGCTGAAATCGGAAAATGGTCACAGATTTTACACCAGCTGTGCAGAACTGGAACCACGACATAGACAGTTGTCACATGTCACCGCAAAACAGGTCTTGAGAAGTTGCTACTCCATTGTATTCGCAATACACCTTTACCTGTATGATATTTTTTAAATGTTTTACTTTTGTTATTTCTCAATGTGGCGACAGCAGTCGAACCTGTGCTAAAGACCACCTCCGAATAGCAATCACCTGGCTGTAAAGGCCAGACTTTTGTTGTTCCAATGAATGGCACAATTACTATATAAATGACCCTGCGAATAAAGACCACCTGTGAACGAAGACCTGACTTTTTACTTCCCATGGTTGGCCTTTATTCACAGGTACGTCTGAGCACATATAAAGAATCTATTTAGGATTTTCCACAAAATCGCATATTCTCAGCATGAAATGGCTGAAAAGAGCTCCAGAAAAGATGAGTGTCTGAAGAGTAATGCACTGCTTGATCATTAGCCGATTTCATCAAAATTGCAAAGTATACTTATCTAGCAAAGTATACTTTGAGGGAGTAATCATTTATTTTTCCTGAAATGCATTATGTCATATAGAACTTAACGACTGCATATACATGTATTTGATGATTAAAAGTATGCAGAATTATTATACTGAATGTACATGTATTACATTATCACTGATAATGTAATAAATAGAGTGTAATACAAATTATAAATTTATCCTTAAATTGAAAATTTCTCCCTCAAGACTTTGCCAGCGGAGACTAGTATACTTTGCCATGTTGATGAAATAGGCTACAGAAATTCAACGAGTACTTGATTTATTCTAATAATAGTAGCCCGAGCTGCACGTTTTCTGCTTTATAGGCAACAGGTGGCACTATATCACTACACCACGCCCAACGGTAAAAATTTGCTTAATAGCATTTACATTTCGAGCACTGAAATGTAGAAAAAAAAGCTGCAGGACATGGACGTTCATAGTATTTTATTATTGAGAGACAATTCTACAATATGACACAAAATTATTACCATAAACTTACCTAATGAAGTGTGTATTAGCAAAATTCTTAGGTCACTCTCCATGAAGAAGAAAGCAAACAGAGAACGCTTCAAACGCAAATTTGGAAAGACAACTCCGTCATAACGATTATGTAATGCAGTGTAATGAAATGTAATTAGAGTTATGTACTCAGAACTAAAGTAGCCCCCTCTCTAATTAACCTAGCATCACCTGACAAACATCATTAATCCACTACATTTCGAAAATACTATTACCCGATAGATATACATGTATGAACATTTTGAATTATTTTATTTTTCACTTTTCATAAATCGCAAATCAAGTATATTTTTATGTCTTCAAACTAACCTGAATGGTTGCAAACGATTAGGTTGCTATGAAATCGTCCTAATAATAAAAATCTGCCTACTCTAATCACTCAAATAACCCACCATAGACCATTCCGCTCTACACACAGCCAGTTGGCTAGTCCGCTATTTAAACCCCTCCTATTATTTTTAGGACGCTATCAGGGTGCAGGTATATTTTGTATCTCCCATAATTTCGTTCTAATTTTGAATTTCTGCCGTATATTGTGCCTTATTTGTCATTTGATATTGTTCAATACATATTACTATCACTCATTCGTGTTGCGTGATTATTCTCCATTGCGTTTTTTGGGGTTTTTCACTGTGTTTTATTCTGTGTCACGTATTTTCGCGGTTCGCGTGTACGCGATTCGTACCCTAACGGGTTCGTCCCTTAGTGGATTCGTTCCCGTGACACATTTTTTTTGTAGCGTATTGCGGTGTATTCTATCGGGTTTTGTATTACAATACCGGTTAGCATGCCGCAATCACGCGCTGCTTGTGGGCACATGACTTCTCCGTGGGACACCCATAAGGACAGGTGCTTTGCCTGTTGCGGGTGTTGCAAGGAGAGGCCATGTGAGTTGTCTGTCCGTTGGACGGATACGACGTGGGGTAAGGCCGGGTCTCGTAGGACCCATATCTCACGTTCTAAGAAGTCTGTGGCCGCTTCCCAGCTCTTGGGAGCGGTGGGGCCTTCCGAGGTTGGTAAGGCTTCGGAGGGTGTGCCAGATGGGATCCCCCCATCGGGGAGATCTGGTTCCGTTGAGAAAGTTCGGTCAGGTTCTCTGACTTCGAAACTTTGCTCAGGTTATAGGCCGGTGATCCAGGCAGGGGATACTGGGCTGCTGGGGCCGGTTCTTGATCTTTCACCCGGTTCTCATAGAGCTATACCTATCACAGGGTTGCTGCGGCCGGTTCTTGATACTATATCACCCGGTTCAAAGCGCACCCAGCCTCTCACAGTAGAGGCGCCCGGTAGAGCCTCTCACAGTAGAGGCACCGGGCACCGGGCACCGGGCACCAGGCACCGGTCAGGTACCGGGCACCGAACCGGGCACCGCACCGGTCACCGAACCGGGCACCGGTCATCGAACCGGGCACCGGGCAATGGTCACCGGGCAGCCACCGGGCACCGGGCAGCTACCGGGCACCGGGCAGCTACCGGGCACCGGGCTTCCACCGGGCACCGGGCAGCCACCGGGCACCGGGCAGCCACCGGGCACCGGTCAAACACCGGGCACCAGACTCTCCTTCAGTTTCCTTCTTCCCTGGACAGCCTGCTGCTTCCGGTAGGAAGACGTTCTTGTCTTCGGTTGGTCTTCGTTCTACGTGTTCACGTAAGTCGAGGAGTCGATCTCGTCGTAGGTCGGGCTTGGGTTAGCTCTTCGATTTCGGGTTCGGAGTTTAGATCTTGTTCTTCCTCTTCCTCGAGGTCATTCTCAGGTTTTGGAACCGGTTCATCTAGATCTCGTTCTCCTGTTCGTCGTAGGAGACGGTTGTATAGGGCTTCTACATGTAGTACAGTTCTGTTGAATCAGATGGCGAAGGTTCTGGGGGCTCTGACAAAGTCCCAGAACTTAGTGGGACAGATCGGCCAATAGTTCTTCCGGTCAGCCACGGAGTTGCTGAGGTTTCTTGTCGGCTTCTCCACAGCAGGTGGTTATGCCAGTGGATCCTCCCGGTTATAGCCTTCCACGTATGTGGTAGATGACTGCCAGTCGAGGGTTGCTGCGGCCGGTGCTTATCACATTCACCCGGTCACAGCGTACCCAAACTCTCGCAGGAGAGGTGCCGGTATTGTGTTAGGGCACCGGGCACCGGACACGGGGCACCGGGCACCGGGCAGGCACCGGGTACCGGGCACCGGGGTAGCAACAAGTTTATGACCGGTGTGTTCGTGGGTTCGTATCCTGTGAACATATTTTGTTTTTGTATCCGGCTCCTCGAGATCTAGCTCTTCCGTTCTCGGAGGAGACGGTCGAGGTGGTATTGGACGCCGTGGTGCTTTGGCTCCGTACTTGTCTGGCCTGCTCTTTTATTCGAGTGTATATGAGTTCGAATTCCCAGTCTATATTCAGGACTCGACACGCGATAGAGTTATGATGGTTCAGTTGGCTAAGATTCTGGAGTTCCTGTCTAAGTCCTAGTACTTAGTGGGTTTGTCGGCTCCTTCACAGCTGGTGGTTTTGCCAGTGGAGCCTCCCGTGTGGGTACTTCCTCGGATGGCTGTTGTGAGGCTGATTCGGTGGTGGAGTTGCCGGAGTTGCCGTGGTTTCCTTTCTCTCCTACAGTAGGGCTTCTTGTTACGTAGATTGGGGAGCTTAGGATTTGGCCACTGCGGGGTTCCGAGTGCCCAAAACTTTGATCGCCACACTGGGGTCTAAGTTCTACATGCCCCTCTATGCGGCATGGTTTTTGAGATCTCCCTTTCTGGACAAGGACGCCGCAGCGATTGGGATATCTTCGGCTCCTGGCCCTGGTTCGCGTTTGCGAAGGCATGGGTGTAGGCTGTTTTTAAGTCGATTGTGGCTATGGCGTCAACTTTCGATTTATGTTTGAATCACGATGATTCATCGTCTCTGGACGCAGTGCTTCAGTCGGCGATTTGTGCCGCTAAGCCTCTTGTCAACATGTCTTTGGAGGTTTCTATGGACATGCTCTTGTCCAGGTGAGACGCAGTGATAGCCGGCTCGTTTTTCTTGAACGGTCCTGCCAGAGTTTTGCTTCGTTCGCCTCTTTTGACCTCTGATAAATTGTGCGATCGAACGGCCAAAGGGCAGCTACGGTACCGATGGTCCCTCCTGCTGCTCCGTCTTTTCAACCTCCTGTGGGGTCGTTTCCCCTAACGGGGGTATTTTCAAGGGTTAAGTAGAGTCTCTCTCTTGAAGTATAGTGCTATAGAGGAAGTTCGGGACGTGGTCGGAGCGCCATTTGCCCGGGAGACTGGGCTGTTTCCATAGATCTGCGGGTCTCGTACTTCCACGTGCCCTTCCGCAGATGCTCTCGGAAGTTTTAAGTTTGTTTCCGAGTATTGTGTCTTTTAGTTCTGTGTGATACGGTATCTGGCGGTGGTATGGGGTTTGTTACTCTTCTAGGTTTCTTTTCCTATCTAGACTAGTCGTAGTTGGTTCCCACACAGGATTTTTCTTAGGTGGGAATGAACTTCTTGACCGATCGATCAGTCATCATAGTACCTTTGGACAGGGTGCGTGGCATCTTGACCTAAGTTTTCCGGGTACTGGTCAGAGGTTCTCTGTCAGCTAGGATATTTCTGTCACTCCTGGACTTTCGGGGTGCAGAATATGGGAAGGTTATGTCTGCGACCTCCAGTATTACTTACTAGGGCTATGGAGGCCGCACCCCGATCCTTTGGATCGGTCTCTGCCTAGGATCACCATCTTCCTACGTTGTATCAGATGGTGGGCAGTGGAGGTCTGGTTCCTACAGGGATTTCCCATAGTGTTACCTCCTCCTACTCGCTTTCTGTCCACAGACGCGTCGTGAGAAGGCTGGGGGGGCTCATTTGGAGCCCCTACATCAGTGTTTTTCGGGTTGGTGGTCAGTGCAGGAAACTCAGTGACACATCAACATGTTTTAGCTTTTGGCAGTGTTCCGGGGGTTGACAGCGGCGGATTCTGTTCTGCACGGACAGGTGGTTATGGTTTCTGCGGTCATCTCCGGTTCTGACGGAATGACTTCTGCATCCGTTGGTGTCCAGTGCTATCTTGTCCGGATGGGGGTATCCATTTGTGGATTTGTTGCGGCAAGGCTCAAACGTCGGTTTTTTCCACTGTTTGCGCCCACGTACCGATTCGGACTTTTTAATAAACTCGTTCCAGTACAACTTCGGACCCATGTACTGCATGTTGGACATTGCTAAGGAAGTGATTTGATCGACCAACTGTTCGTGTTTATAAGATCGCATGTAATTCACTCAAATTGTAATTATTATAAACAAGCGTCCGTTAATGATTATGGCATTTACGGCTCGATTCATGTCCCGCAAATAAATTGGCTATTAACAAGAGTAATTTTGTGATTTCACGTCACACTGTCGTTAATTGGTTGACCACGGCTTACGTGGTCGGCTTTGACGGTATTCCGCGATTGTAACACGGTTACCGGCGGCATGTTTTGATCACTTTGAATGTGTGAAAAACTTACCTGTGCCAATCAAGTTTGACCAGACTTTACGACGCCCGCTGTTCAAATTGCATATCGACGTCACAGTATAATGTGTAGGAATTATACCATCGGGACTTGTTTTCCACATCGATATAAACGAAATATCGACATTTCCGATATCGATATATCAGGTATGTAATGTATGAGTTTATATAGCAGTTCAGCCGGGACCACGAGCGTACATCGACATAAGCAGGTATATCGATATAAGCAATGTCGACATAACGCGAATCGACTGTATATACAAACATGCACTTGTCACTCCATCATTTCTGAAGCAATTGGGTATTTCAAAATGTTAATTGTGTTAAATAGAAGCACACTACTGTTTACACATCAGCAGTTTCTCCTATGAATCGGGATTTCTCCCTCAGATACTTTATCCCTTCTCACATGATCTGGAATCAGTTGTGGTTCGGGCCTCCCTCCGTCACGCCTGTCAGCGACAGTGGTTCACACTTTCTGTCCAGTCCGTGCGGTGAAGCATTAGGTTCGGAAGAATTAGGACATCCGGTCCGACCGTAAAGTTTCTTCTTACCAATTTTAGGCCAACGGGAGGTATCGCAATCCATTGTCGTCCGTTGGATAGATAGGGCCATTACTTGAGCTTATACTACAGTAAGTGGTTCTGCAGCTGGGTTGTTTAGGCCCTAAATGCACGAGGTGCGTGTAGTCTCAACTTCTTTCTATGATCGCTCTCTGCACTGGCAGGAGATGCGTAACTGCCAACTGTTACGATTTTTCCGTATTTATTCCGGGAAATACGTTAGATAGACGGTAGTACGGATTACAATTAAAAGTACGATTTTTAATCGGCGCGGGTATATCTGGAAATAATTATTTCGTTTAAAAACAATTCTGCCAATAATCCTATTGTTTTATTTACCCGTAATCATACTCATCTAGGCGATTACCATTTGATATTCCAGCGCTCAGAGATATTGATTTATTCATCACGTAATTCGTATAATTTCTGATCTAAGCGTGCAGCCAACGAATTTGGGGATTGTTTTATCGGAAGAAGTTAGGATAACACATCTGTTCATCTATGATTACAGCGAGACATGGCCCAATTTGGTCCTGTCACAGCGCGGTGATGTTTTTACGTCTTGCAAGCAGTGTTATTGTAGTTATTCGGGTGCTCATGGTAGCCGAAACTAGGGCCAAGGCTATATTTAACTTATTTTATGCATATAGTGAGTACTGATTTGTGTTCCGGAATACATATGTGGTGTTCCGGAAAGTAACCCCCTTTTCTCTCCATGTTCCTCATGTGACCGACATGGGGTTGGCAGCTCAGGGAGATGTTTAAGAACTGGGTACGTTAGTAGCAGCGGGTGCAGTTGTGGGTTTATCAGCCGGTAGCATCAAGTCTAGGAGGCTGTTTGTATCTACCTGTTCGCGATAGGCTGCAATTTTTTCTGATTACCCGTTTATTCGGTTTTTGTCTTTACAGTCCCAGTGGAATCCTGGGGGTTGGTAAGTGTGGTTCACCGCTCGATGAACTTCACTTGCTTTTGTTGATGAACGGGGATCTGTGGTGATCTATGGTTCTTACGGTTCATCACGCTGGCCCAGGAGGCATTGTTTTGTACATGTTTCAATTAGGGCGAGGCTACCTATCTAGTTTGTAGCAGTGTTGTTGCAAAAGGATAGTGTTTCACTTTGGGTTAATGATTCTATTCTCTTTGTCTACTATACAGTCAGAATTCATTACAACGGCACACGTTACAACGGCATATTCGCATTCCGGCACGATACGCCGCCAAACAAATCGGCACGCTCTTTAATCTGTTCGATATACCGGCAAATTCGGCTTCCGGCACCGGCAGAGAAATCCCGCAAACGAATACACAATTTAAGTCGTATTTAATGTTCGCTATAACGGCGCCGGTAACCTGTGTAGCTGGTACCAGGACTGTGACCCAGCTCAGTTATCCGGCATCACCGATGTTCGGGAACCAGTCGCTAAACAATTTCACGGCTGATTAACCCCGACACGATGTCATAAATCGCGTCAATTAACAACGTGTCGGTCTGTATATTGACACAAAATATTGAGCAGAACTCAGTTTTCTGTTTCCGATAAACGTGAGATCGCGGATTATAGTAAATCTCATCCCGGTGTTACGCAGGATTTAATCGCCACTCATTTCACCACGTTATGGGGAAAACAGTTAGGTCGCTCAACTGTCGGGGACATTCTACGCGACAAATCAACGTGGGAGAATGTGCCCAAATCTAACAATGTACGACAACGTTCTGGAAAATACGACACATTAGAAGAGGCTCTTTACACGAGTGTGAACACATTTATCATGCAACATTGTATTTTCATAAATGTTAGCATGTAAATAAAATCAAACTGTTTATTAAACATGTTAAAATGTGCAACATAGTCTCTGGGCCGAGTTCTCGTTGGGGCGAAATGAAATACTGAAAGGGATACAACTCTGTATGTTATTGTTTCGTATTTCATAAATGTTAGCATGTAAATAAAAACAAACTGTTCATTTAAATGTGTTTCTTTTCTTTATGCACTTGTTTGCGAATTTCTAACAATAAAGAAACAACGTTCACATATAATCCGGTAGTCACGTGTCTACGTAATTACCAATTATCACACGAGGTTCGCATGCAACCTTGACCATTGTCAAACATCGGATTATTATTGAATGTTGTTTCTTTCATTGATATAAATTTGTATACATATGCATTGATTTATCAATGAGGTGACAAATAAGTATTTAATTCAGCACATATCGCGCCGATAATGCCGAATTACGCTAGCATAAATTGACAACAAATAACATCGCTACAATGCGTGGTAGCCAATTCCCGACAGATACCAATTCCCGACAGATAACAATTACCGGAATCGGACGGAAAAAATACCCGATTCGTTATACCGACCAATTCGTTATAACGGCAGATTCATCTCAAACAAACTATGCCGTTGTAACGAATTCTGACTGTACATGGGTTTATATGTATAGGTTTTGATCTGGCTTTAGGGCCAGTTTGACTCCTCAGCACTTGCTTGTTAGGATGACCTTAGTGCTTAGGGCGTTTTATACTGTGTTCTCGATATGTACGAGTCATGTGTCGTCATGAGACAATGTTTAGACTTTGAGTATATCTCAGTTGAGCTATTGCGTGTGAAGCGCCGGGCGACTACATTCGCCAGGGCGTCGTTTGGTAGCAGCAGCTATACCATGAGTATTCTCCGGCGTGCTAACCAAGTATAGCAGGTTGGAGTCTACGAGTCAGTCTACGAGACTAGCGTGGTGGTGCTTGTCTTTATCCACCTCTCATCTATTTTCGTAGAAAAGGGGGGGGGGGGGGTGCCGCATTGGGCGCCCCTATGATTCTAGGGTGAGACCATGTTATTACTATATAGGTAACACCCAAGTTTGTACCTAGGCCAAATATTTTTGTCTGTTTTGAGGGTTTTTAAAATCTGCCTTACCATTCCGGTCGAGGATGAGTAGTGAGAATACCTCCCACCATCACTACGAATTCTTTGCAACCATTCAGGTTAGTTTGAAGACATAAAAATGGAAAATTATTACTAATTTTAGTTTTTATTATTCATACTCACCTGAATGGTAAGGTAGACCCTCCTCCCGTACCCCGCTTGATGGTTTCATCTTCTCTCTACTTAAGTTACTTCGGGCTGTTTCTACTAGCAGTTTCATTTCCTTATGGAAATGAGTAACTTTTTGAAGCTGTATACCTAACAATAATAGAAGGGGTTTAAATAGCGGACTAGCCAACTGGCTGTGTGTAGAGCGGAATGGTCTATGGTGGGTTATTTGAGTGATTAGAGTAGGCAGATTTTTATTATTAGGACGATTTCATAGCAACCTAATCGTTTGCAACCATTCAGGTGAGTATGAATAATAAAAACTAAAATTAGTAATAATTTTCCATATTGTGACCATTCACTAGGGTTTCACCCAGCCTAAGTTAGTATGGTGGCGCCATGCCCGATATTACTGGTGCCATGCCCGATCTTGGTGGCATCATGTCGATATTGATGGCGCCATACCCCATCTTGGTGGCGCCATACGCAATATTGGTAGCACCATGCCCGATATTGGTGGCGCCATGCCCGATCTTGGTGGCGCCATGCCCAATATTGGTGGCGCCATGCTCGATCTTGGTGGTGCCATGCCCAATATTGGTGGCACTATGCCCGATCTTGGTGGCGCCATGCCCAATATTGGTGGCACCATGATCGATCTTGGTGGCGCCATGCCCAATATTGGTGGCACCATGACCGATCTTGGTGGCGCCATGTCCGATATTGGTGGCGCCATGCCCATTTTGGTGGCGCCATGCCCGATATTAGTGGCGCCATGCCCAATTTTGATGGCGCCATGTTCAAATTTAGTGGCGCTGTTGCCCGCAAAAAAATATAATGTAAATCTGTTTTTATTTTTAATTGTTTATTAAATTATTACCATTACAGGCGCAATCATTATTCAACCAAAATTTAAACTCTAAATATCTTTTACTGGTATCCAACATTATTACGATTATTATCATAATTCAAAGTTTTACGTGCTAAATGTTCCCTTTTTCCGGCCATACTATGGCCATTTTTAATCATGGGTGAAAAATTAATCATTGAGATGGAGTGTCCTTAGAATGAAGTGAGATAATTTTGTTTCTATAAATAACACTTCTATTCAATATTTCTCCTGAAAATGTTGACACTTTGACGATACATGTATATACGGATATGCTACACTGGCTACACAGCCAATAATCCCCCCTTATTTTCTCTTACAACGAATGGTTACAAGAAAAAGGGTTTCATTTTGATTGCCGTATTTCCGGATCAGCGTGCGCGCTCATACATTGGTCAATACAGGTGTGTGGTATCGTTACCAACATCCAGAACATGTCCCAAATGCAATAGCGACCAGTGTAGCCCCAGATCAGGCTGCGCAAATGCGCAGCCTGATCTGGGGCTACACTGGTCACAAGCTCAATATGCACTGCAGTAACACACATATTATATGACAGAAAATTATACCAAACAAATGGGCTTTCAAATAGATAAATTTACAAAAACAACATCTCAGTTTGCTTATTTGGTATGCATACTGCATACTTTGTATACAAGTGTATGTTACTTCACTATTAAAGTAGGCTTTCTTAAAGGAGCATATCAGGATTTTTTGGGAAAAATTACTATAAAAAATAAAAAGATGTTTTCATCATAGCTCGGAGTAAAGTGGTTTTAATTGAAGATGTATGACGATACTAGGACCACTGGATTTTTTTTTTTTAAGGAAAAATAAAATTCAATTAAACCACTTTACACAGGGCCATGATATTTTGTTTTAAAAAATTCCTGATATGCCACTTTAAAGGTGCATGCCCACTCAGTAGACACAAACTGTTTGCTATATCAGAGACATTTTCAGGAAAAAGAAAAGTTCATTCACAATTACCCCATGTATGGATTGGCAGACGTATACATTTTACATCAGACATAAATTTGCACACTGATATCAGGGGCGATAACCGTGTTTCCTTAAAATGTTAACGGACATTCAGGGCCGTAGCCAGAGGTAAAAATCTACAGAGGCAAATCTTATGAAACGTGTAGCCAGCAGGGTTCAAGTTGGCCAAAAATTTAGGGAGAAGTGACTTCTCCCTTCTGGCAAAATAGGGAGAAGTGAGGCAAAATTAGGGAGAAGTGATAAAAATCATAATTTCACTGAACGTTTCTCTTACGGTTATCGCGTAACTGTAAACTCTATGTTTTCAAAGCATCAAACTGTTCTTGTATATAGACCTTAAATGATCTAGCTGTTGATATGTCATTAAACACCAATATTTAATTTTTTACGAATTGGGTCGCGCTACGCGCTCCCACTGGCCCAGTGGGAGCGCGTAGCGCGACCCAATTCGTGAAAATAAAATCGGCAAATTTTTACCAAGGCAACTGCCTCGGTTCGCCTCAACGTGGCTACGGCCCTGACATTACTATTTATTTTCATTATTTAATTTTGGATTTGGAATGATCATACTTCATAATTTGTCGAAAATATTATTTGTTCCAAGTTATTTTTTAATTAGTATAAATAATTGACCCACACAATATGTCACATTACTGTGTGTGGCTAGAAAATCAATATCTGGTAACACGAGGCATTGTGCCGCTAATCGGGATATATGCGTTATCATGGTTATCGATGTGTGTAACTTCACACGTCACACCAATAAACCAGTGAGATGTTGTGTATTATTTTGGGCATTCGGAGCGTGGATTGAGAAATAGCAGCCGGATTTCATTATTTTCGGACCAAACTTTAAGGATACTTTGCAAATCTGAATCGGTCCGAGATTTCAAAATTCGGTCCAGAACCGACAAACTGAAAATTTTAGAAGCCCTGGATGTGACCACCATTTGAACCGTCTCATCGAGAAAAAACAAAAATAAAATGTTTTAAACAAGAGTGCCGTAAGTCACAAAATACGCCCATCGAAGACGGACCAGACAGTGAAGATGCAGAAATGTGAAACATTAATGAGAATTTGAAAATGTATAGCATTATTTCTTCCTCTAGTTGTGATAAACAGGTACATGTATACTAATTTAGGTAGAGATGTGTAAAATAGAAATTATATAGAATTGGATACAACAAGAGTTGTCAGAAGACAACGAAGCTCGCCTGTTGACAGCCTTCATTCAAACTTGTCACAGTTGTGTAAAAAACATGAATATTATATAACTTGACCTTGGGATAAGGGGTGTGCGGTGGACCTTGACATTGAGGTCAGTGGTGGAAGGTGGGTCGTGGATTTGAAATAGCATGATATAACATATTAAGATGAATGCATGTATGAAATATCAAAGCGTTCAAAGTGTAAAGAAACGGATGTTACACAACATTTACCCCAAAGTTTATGAACATGCTAAGTTTGTGACCTTGACCTTGGGGTAAGGGTTAGGTGGTGGGTTGTGGATTTGCTACAGCATGATAGAGGGTCATCTGAGGAATGTATGTATGAAATATCAAGGCGTTCCATCAAAGGAAACAGTTGTTATCAGACATTTACCCCAACGTTAAGTTTATGAATGTGTCAAGTTTGTGACCTTGACCTTGGGGTAAGGGGTGGGCGGTGGGTCATGGAATTGCTATAGCACGATAGAGTATCATCAGATGAATGCATGTATGAAATATCAAGGCGTTCCATGAAAGGAAACAGATGTTATAAGACATTTACCCCAACGTTAAGTTTATGAATGTGCTAAGTTTGTGACCGTGACCTTGGGGAAAGGGGTGGCGGTTGATCATGGATTTGCTATAGCAAGATAGAGTATCAACAGATGAATGCATGTATGAAATATCAAGGTGTTCGAAGTGTAAAGAAACAGAAGTTACACAACATTTACCCCAACGTTAACTTTATGAACATGCTCAGTTTGTGACCTTGACTTTTGGGTAAGGGTTGGGTGGTGGGTTGTGGATTTGCTACAGCATGACAGAGGGTCATCTGAGGAATGTATGAAATAGCAAGGCGTTCCATGAAAGGAAAGAGACATTTACCCCAATGTTAAGTTTATGAATGTACTAAGTTTGTGACCTTGACCTTGGGGTAAGGGCTGGGTGGTGGGTCATGGATTTGCTACAGCATGATAGAGGGTCATCTGAGGAATGCATGTATGAAATAACAAGGTGTTCCATGAAAGGAAACAGAAGTTATAAGACATTTACCCAACGTTAAGTTTATGAATGTGCCAAGTTTGTGACCTTGACCTTGGGGTAAGGACTGGGTGGTGGGTCATGGATTTGCTACAGCATGATAGAGGGTCATCTGAGGAATGCATGTATGAAATAACAAGGTGTTCCATGAAAGGAAACAGAAGTTATCAGACATTTACCCAAAGTTAAGTTTATGAATGTGCCAAGTGTGTGACCTTGACCTTGGGGTAATGGCTGGGTGGTGGGTCATGGATTTGCTACAGCATGATAGAGGGTCATCTGAGGAATGCATGTATGAAATAACAAGGTGTTCCATGAAAGGAAACAGAAGTTATCAGACATTTACCCAACGTTAAGTTTATGAATGTGCCAAGTTTGTGACCTTGACCTTGGGGTAAGGGCTGGGTGGTGGGTCATGGATTTGCTACAGCATGATAGACGGTCATCTGAGAAATGCATGTATGAAATAACAAGGTGTTCCATGAAAGGAAACAGAAGTTATAACTTATAAGACATTTACCCAAAGTTAAGTTTATGAATGTGCCAAGTTTGTGACCTTTACCTTGGTGTAAGGGCTGGGTGGTGGGTCATGGATTTGCTATAACATGATAGAGGGTCATCTGAGGAATGCATGTATGAAATAACAAGGTGTTCCATGAAAGGAAACAGAAGTTATCAGACATTTACCCAACGTTAAGTTTATGAAAGTGACAAGTTTGTAACCTTGACCTTGGGGTAAGGGCTGGGTGGTGGGTCATGGATTTGCTACAGCATGATAGAGGGTCATCTGAGAAAGCATGTATGAAACAACAAGGTGTTCCATGAAAGGAAACAGAAGTTATAAGACATTTACCCAAAGTTAAGTTTATGTATGTGCCAAGTTTGTGACCTTGACCTTGGGGTAAGGTCTGGGTGGTGGGTCATGGATTTGCTACAGCATGATAGAGGGTCATCTGAGGAATGCATGTATGAAATAACAAGGTGTTCCATGAAAGGAAACAGAAGTTATAAGACATTTACCCAACGTTAAGTTTGTGGACGACGCTGACGCCGACGACGCCGGGGATATGCCATAAGCTCTTCTGCACTTCGTGCAGGCGAGCTAAAAATGTATAAGAACAAGAAACGGGGCAAAGCCACGAAGGCCAGGTTTTTTCCAAGCATAGACACTTGGATAACATAATTATACCCACTTTTTGTAGACCAGATGGCCGTGGCCTGCATGTCGCGCCTTGGGGCGAGGCATGGACACTAAAAAAATAGATATAGTAGATGGAAAAAGTTTAACGAAAAAACTTTAACCGGACACACGGACGTACGGACGGACGGACGTATGCCAAAATGCCGACGATATCGCGCTTTCCGCAAGCGGGTGCAACAATGATGATAAACACCCATGTGAAGTATCAAGGTAATGGGTGAAACAGTTGCAGAGATATAGTACACGAAAAAACTTTAACAAAATAATTCAAAGTAATTTGACCTTGACATTGGGACAGGGGCCACACGGTTGGGGGTTAGAATGAAAATATGGATGATGATAAACACCCATGTGAAGTTTCAAGGTAATGGGCGAAGCAGTTGCAGAGATATAGTATAATGAAAAAGTTTTAACCGAAAAACTTTAACCAGACGTACGTTAAAAAGTTAACGTTGAAAATGGCTAAGTCAATTACGTAGAAATAATAGGTGAAGGTAAAACAAGAAACGAGGCAAAGCCACGAAGGCCAGGTTTTTTCCAAGCATAGACACTTGGATAACATAATTATACCCACTTTTTGTAGACTAGATGGCCGTGGCCTGCATGTCGCGCCTTGGGGCGAGGCATGGACACTAAAAAAATAGATATTAGTATGGAAAAACTTTAACCAAAAAACTTTAACCGGACACACGGACGAACGGACGGACGTATGCCAAAATGCGACGATATCGCGCTTTCCGCAAGCAGGTGTGACAATGATGATAAACACCCATGTGAAGTATCAAGGTATTAGGTGAAGCAGTTGCAGAGATATAGTACACGAAAAAACTTTAACAACAAAAAAATTCAAAGTAATTTGAACTTGACATAGGGCACAGGATCGCGCTTTCTGCAAGCAGGTGCGACAATGATGATAAACACCCATGTGAAGTATCAAAGTATTGGGTGAAGCAGTTGCAGAGATATAGTACACGAAAAAACTTTAACAAAAAAAGTCAAAGTAATTTGACCTTGACATTGGACACAGGATCGCGCTTTCCGCAAGCTGGTGCAACAATGATGATAAACACCCATGTGAAGTATCAAGGTATTGGTGAGTAAGCAGTTGCAGAGATAGTAGTAACACGAAAAAACTTTAACAAAAAAAATCAAAGTAATTTGACCTTGACATTGGGCACAGGGGATCCCCCCGTGCTTTCCGCAAGCAGGTGCAACAATGATGATAAACACCCATGTGAAAGTATCAAGATATTGGGTGTAAGCAGTTGCAGAGATATAGTACACGAAAAAAACTTTAACAAAAAAATTCAAAGTAATTTGACCTTGACATTGGGCACAGGGGCCGCACGGTTGGGGGTTAGAATGAAAATATGGATGATGATAAACACCCATGTGAAGTTTCAAGGTAATGGGCGAAGCAGTTGCAGAGATATAGTATAACGAAAAAGTTTTAAAACCAAAAACTTTAACTAGACGTACGTTAAAAAGTTAACGTTGAAAATGGCTAAGTCAATTACGTAGAAAAAAATGGGTGAAGTTAAAAAAAAAAATGTAACATGTTGGATAGTGATATGTGGTGGGTACCCCTTGATTATGAAGCTGTGAAAGTTTGGTGGTCCTAGGTGGTACAGTACCAAAGAAATGGACTTAAACACGAAAACTTAACATTGTAAACGCGAAAAACACTTAACATTGAAAATGGCTAAGTCGACTACGCGGAAAGGTAAAAAAATGGGTCAAGTTAAAAAAAAAGTAACATGTTGGATAGTGATATGTGGTGGGCACCCCTTTGATTATGAAGCTGTGAAAGTTTGGTGGTCCTAGGTGGTACAGTACCAAAGAAATGGACTTAAAACACGAAAACTTAACATTTTGTAAAAGCGAAAACTTAACATTTGAAAATGGCTAAGTCGACTACGCGGAAAAAAATGGGTCAAGTTAAAAAAAAATGTAACATGTTGGATAGTGATATGTGGTGGGCACCCCTTGATTATGAAGCTGTGAAAGTTTGGTGGTCCTAGGTGGTACAGTAACAAAGAAATGGACTCAAACACGAAAACTTAACATTGATTGTGGACGCCGCCCGCCCGCCCGCCGCCCGCCCGCCCGCCCGCCCGGCTTTCGCCAATCCAATAGCCTGGATTTTTTTTCAAAAAACCTGGCTAAAAATGGTCACATGTTGGATAGTTGTATGTGGTAGGCACCCCTTGGTTATGAAGCTGTGAAAGTTTGGTGGTCCTAGGTGGTACAGTACCAAAGAAATGGACTTAAACACGAAAACTTAACATTGTAAACGCGAAAACTTAACATTGAAAATGGCTAAGTCGACTGCGCGGAAAAAATGGGTCAAGTTAAAAAAAAAGTAACATGTTGGATAGTGATATGTGGTGGGCACCCCTTGATTATGAAGCTGTGAAAGTTTGGTGGTCCTAGGTTTTCAAAAAACCTGGCTAAAAATGTAGAAAAAATGGCTAAGTTAAAAAGGTGACAGTTTTGTTAAATAATATTTTTTCTGCATAAAATACCAAGGTGCACATCTTCAATATGTGTAGAAGACGTATGTATAATTTCAGATCGATTGACTGAACGGTTTTGGAGGAGTTGTGTACACAAACTCTGTACCCTATTTAGGGTAATTAGTTTAATACAAAAATGTAAAAGTCCAAAATTAACCCTTAGACAACTATCTTATTTTTGTTGTCGTCTGCTATTTATTTTCTATTTTTATCATCAAAAACATGCTTTGACAGCACTTTAATAGAATAATTTACAACATGCTTTGACGGCACTTCAGAATCATTTCCATTGGAAATGATTCTGAAGTGCTGTCAAAGCATGTTTTTATTGTCCATCTGCACACCATAAAGAAGATTCATATCAAATATGAAGTCTCCATCTACAACAGTACGCCCCTCTTAATAGTATTTTTTTCACACACAAAAGCCATTTAAATCTTTGTTTTAACCCTTTCCCTGTTTTGCGATATTTCGACTCATCCAAATCCAAAACATCTGAATAAAAGAATCAAATGCTGGGTCAAATGATGGTTAAATTATCTGATAGAGTAGAAAACATTGTGGGAAAAGGAGAAATTGCTTGTTAAAAGAAATTTCTCCTTTTCCCACAATGTTTTCAAAAGACATCTTCTGCAGAGGCGTGAAAAGTCGAGACGACTTTTCACGCCTCTGCAGAAGATGGCATTTGTCTCTGACAATAATGTATTACGGTTTACCAATTAGTAACTCATTAGTAATTCAACCTACCGGTATCGTGTTTATTCTATAAACGCCCCTGTGCAGATCAAATCATGGCAAATAGGATCAAAATATGTTATTTTCACAGACAGCGCCATGTAAAACAAAGTTTAAATGGCTTTTGTATGTGAAAATACTACTACCGTATTAGAGAGGAGGCTACTATTAGAATAAATATGGTGTTTATATTTATGTAATGAACACAAATGTTTAGGTCATGAATATTAATAAGCTATGGCAGATTTGACAACACAGGCCTATTTCTGTTCTAACCAAAGTACAATCTGATCAGCCTCTACACTGATGTCACTTGACCCATTGATGTCTACGGATACAATACATGTACTTCGTATTGAAAATATCCGATTATTTTGTTTGCTTCTCCATTGAGATATGTGGCTGTGACTGGAGAAATGGAAACTATCCTTAACCCTTACAATGCTGAATTAAATTTTGTCACCTGCTGGGAATGTTTTATTTTCAATATTTCTCGACAAAAACCTGTTTTGACAGTACACGAGAATCGTCTCCACTGGAGACGATTATCGTGTGCTGTCAAAACAGGATTTTTGATAAGAATTAAGGCAAACATGAATCAAAGTACTGAACATAGGGTACTACAAGATTAAACTAGATTGATTGATTGATTGTTGGTGTTGCAGTTTCATTAACCCTTAAAGGTACATGCCCACTCAGTAGGTACAAAATGTTCTTTACATCAGAGACATTTCCTGGCAAAATAAACATTCATGCGCCATTATCCCATGTACTGATTGGCATTACTATACATTTTATATCAGACGTAAATTTACACACTGATATCAGGGGCGATAACCGTGTTTGCTTACAATGTTACCGGACATTACTATTTAATCTCTATATTTATTTTATGATGTGCAATGATCATACTTTAAAATCTGTCGAAAATATTATTTTTTCAGGTGACGCATTTCTTTAGTATAAATAATTAAAAAATATCATGCCTCATTTGCATATGAAAATAGCCTGATACCACCGCGCGTCACTATCAGTAAAATAAATATTACTAAATGATTATATCTGTATAGCGGGCACTTGTAACGTTTAGAACTGGTGGAATAGTGACACAGTTATACCAGGGCTGTACAAATTGGAACGCCCGACACCCGGGACAAGTCGGTTTTAATCTCGGGCAAGTGCCTCTATCCTGGAATTTAGTCCCAGGCAAGTCACTATTTTCTGTTAGAACGTCCCGCCACAAGCCCGTTTTTTTGGAACCAGACTGTCATAAACTTAATCCCAAAACTGACCACTTTATCGATCGATAACGCCGCGGGCGTCCTGGCGATTCGCAGCTACTGTGTTACACAGTACCTGTGTATTGCAAGAAAGTGATATAGCAATCTACAGCGACCCTGATTATATTAATTTAATCGAATTTGAAAGTAATTAGCGAATTAGCGAAAATATTCTGCGGCGATCGATGGTTATTGATTTATTTTATGTATGTTAACGTTTTCGTCTCACTGCGTCGACAGGCCAAGACACCTAACTTTAGAGAAATAAATGCATGTTCCTTCATGAAATGGAATTTAAGGTTCTTAATTATCGTTTCTACGCGGCATATAAATGAAGGAAAAAGTGAAATTGAATGGGATGGACATACTATGAAGGTATGTTTGATTCCCAAGGCGATGTTTGAACCCACAACCTCCAGATTGGAAGTCGGTGTTCTAAGCCCTAGGCCACAACCCATACCTTATAAACGAAGGAAACAAATGCTCCTAATGAGCGACCATACGTACTTAGAATAACAGCTGACGTAACGCGCGGTAAACTGAAATGGCCTACGTGACAATTGACATTTACGTTCCAACAAGATTTTCACGGTGTGTAATCGATCGTATTTCTTCGCCACCATATGAAACCCGACTCGAGAAACACAAATTAAGTTGTGGATTTCTGAATTTGTCAATTGTTTGTACGGTCTAAGAAATCAAACAAATGTGACAATTCTTTTTACAAAATATATAAGAATCATTTAAGGAGACAATTCTCATGTGTTGCCAAAACATGTTTTATTAAGACATCGGACAAATGTGAAAAGAAAACCCGAATACATTGATATTTCTTTACAAAAACATATTTTGACAAAATTTGAGAATCGTCTTAGGAAACGATTCTCATGTGCTGCCAAATCTTGGTTTTATCAAGAAATCAAACAAATGTGAAAATGCACAAGCTAATGCGTAATTATCAATTCATCTGCGATGCGATGACGTGAGCGACTACATAGCGTTGTTTTGGTATGTTTGTTTCCACCGAATTCTAAAGGTCAGTCACACTTTGCACGTGAAACTGGATTACCGACTGATGATTGTAAACACCATTGAAAACGCGAGATAGCCAGCCGAAAACGCGAGAATGAATACAATAGAATCTCACGTTTTCGCTTCGCGATTTGCTCTCGCGTTTTCACGATCTTGTGCATAGGTCGACGATGCGATGCAGTAGCATAACCAATAACACGTATCGAAATATGTTTTTTCTCCTCAATAAACGTGTATTGGCAGGCATGGCAGCACATTAGAATCGTCTCCTAAGACGAGTATCATTTTTTGTCAAATTATGTTTTTGTTGTCAAGAAATATAGATTTGTTCTATTTCTTAATAAGAACGTTAAAATGTTTTTGCAGCACATGAGAATCGTCTATTAGGGACATGTGGCAACCTCGCGTTTTCGAGCTTTCGAGACGAAAACGCGAAACTCTATCATATTCAATCTCGCGTTTTGCAATCACGCCGCACATGCATGAGCAAAACTAATCCGAATTTTTCAAAAGCGGAAGGCGAGATCGCGAAAACGCGAGACGATTCTCATTATTTTAGGAAACGATTTTTATGTTTTATTATTGTCGATAAATGTGTTTTGAGTATGCACTCGTCGCAACGTTATGTCCGCGGTGGCACAGTGACAAAAGAACACAAGAATAACTAGATTGGTCAGTAAGCGAGGCTTACAGAATAACCCCCCCTCCCCCCCGCATGGGCCCAGGTACCCCTAAATATGTAAAATTTTCCAAGTCTGTGGGCTTATGACCTTGACTCTGAGCTTAGCGAGGGCGGCACGAACGTGAATGTGAAGCAGATCCGAGCAAGGAAATAGAAGTTATAACCGATTTCTCTGATGTTAAGTTTTGTAAAGAGACTAAGTATGTGATCTTGACCTTGGGATCAGCGGGGATATGTCACAGCATGATAGTAGAGCCTTAGAGGAATGCATGCATGAAATATTAAATTTTTTAGATGAAGTTATAACATATTTCTCTGATGTTAAGTTTTGTAAAGAGACCATGTATTTGACCTTGACCTTGAGATCAGCTGGGATTGGACGGTCGTGGATTTGGCACAGCATGGTAGTAGAGCCTTACAGGAATGCATGTGTGAAATATTAAGCATTTTAGAAGAAGGAAATAGAAGTTATAACAATATTTCTCTGATGTTAAGTTTTGTAAAGAGACTAAGTATATGACCTTGACCATGGGATCAGCGGGGGTTGGACGGTCGTGGATTTGGCACAGCATGGTAGTAGAGCCTTACAGGAATGCATGTGTGAAATATTAATCATTTTAGATGAAGGAAATAGAAGTTATAACAATATTTCTCTGATGTTAAGTTTTGTAAGGAGACTAAGTATATGACCTTGACCATGGGATCAGCGGGGGTTGGACGTCGTGGATTTGGCACAGCATGGTAGTAGAGCCTTACAGGAATGCATGTGTGAAATATTAAGCATTTTAGATGAAGGAAATAGAAGTTATAACAATATTTCTCTGATGTTAAGTTTTGTAAGGAGACGAAGTATATGACCTTGACCATGGGATCAGTGGGGGTTGGACGGTCGTGGATTTGGCACAGCATGGTAGTAGAGCCTTACAGGAATGCATGTGTGAAATATTAAGCATTTCAGATGAAGGAAATAGAAGTTATAACAATATTTCTCTGATGTTAAGTTTATGGACGCATGGACGCACGGACAACCTGACTCCAGTATACACACCCCCCCCCCCACCAGAAATCTTACAAGGTCACTTTTTAAAAATTACTGAAAATTATATTTTCCAGGAAAAGTCGGGGCAAGTCACTTTTTTCAAGTCACTTGTCCGGGACAAGTGGCTAAAAAATCAATTTGTACAGACCTGTATACACTTATTTAATTCCTATAAATGACATTTTGGGCTTACTGAGTGGGCATGTACCTTTAAAGCGCTGGAAACGACAATTGTCGTGTGCTGTATTAAATATTTTTATATTTTCTCCTCAAAAACATACTGAGACGATTCTACTGCGCTGCCAAAACAGGTTTTTAAAGAGATTAAAATATACAAAATGAGGAGACGGCAATTTTCTTTTTCAGCGTTTTAATGGTTAAGGGGTAAACTATTGATATGGCACAAGTACAGTATGCACTGCTACAGTATGTAGTGTAAATCATATATTGACACAAAACACATCATATAATTGACATATGTAGTGAAACAAAGTAGTTAAATTGGCCATATTTTCAATTAATGCATATTGTGTCGTAGTCAGATACTGTAAAAATCAGTGCTCCAAATAAGGAATTAGTAATTGAGTAGTGTCACTCCATCATTTCTGAAGCAATTGGGTATTTCAAAATTTGAATTGGGTAAAATAAAATCACACTGCTTTCAAAGGAAAACACGTCTTGGCATTTCATTAGAATTGTCTCATCCTTGGAGACAATTCTAATGAAATACCAAGATGTGTTTCATGGAAAATAAGAAAAATATGCTATATTTGTAATCTGTTTATTGTTTTCTGCAGGTACCACAAAAAAATTGTATTGCTTTTTGATACTCGCTAATTCTGATTTCAATTTGGTTTTTGGCAATTTTAATTGGGTATTTAAGCAAATACGCAGCTTATCTGGAGCTCTGAAAAATCATCAACACATATGGGAAATATGTACAAATATAGTTTAGAGCATACAACAAGAGCTGTAGGAGAACAGCATAGCTCGACTACGAGGGTTGTCGATGTACACATAGCTTGACAAACAAGGTGGCTGCGGCCTGCATAAAAACCTTAACCAAGGTTGACTAAAAAACTTAACCAAGGGAAATTAAGTAATTCAAGGTTAAATGTAGGTCAATGACAGATACAGGTCAGGGGTTATTGATGTACATCACTAGGAGATGAAGTTTTCCAAGTATGGTTACTGTAGGCCCAGGAGTATTCCATATACAAGCTTGACTAAAAACCTTAACCAAGGGGAAATAACTAAGTAAGCCAAGGATAAAAGTAGGTCAAGGTCAAATATAGGTCAGGGATTATTGATGTACATCACTAGGAGATGAAGTTGTCCAAGTATGGTTGATGTAGGCCCAGGAGTATTCCATATACAAGCTTGACTATAAACATTAACCAAGTAATTCAAGGTTAAATGTAGGTGAAGGTAAAATATAGGTCAGGGTTATTGATGTACATCCCTATGAGAAAAAGTTATCCAAGTATGGGTGTCTGTATGCACAAATAGTATTCCATATACAAGCTTGACTAAAAACCTTAACCAAGGGGAAAGGGAAAAAATCTAAGTAAGCCAAGGATAAAAGTAGGTCAAGGTCAAATATAGGTCAGGGATTATTGATGTACATCACTAGGAGATGAAGTTGTCCAAGTATGGTTGATGTAGGCCCAGGAGTATTCCATATACAAGCTTGACTATAAACATTAACCAAGTAATTCAAGGTTAAATGTAGGTGAAGGTAAAATATAGGTCAGGGTTATTGATGTACATCCCTATGAGAAAAAAGTTATCCAAGTATGGTGTCTGTATGCACAATAGTATTCCATATACAAGCTTGACTAAAAACCTTAACCAAGGTTGACTAAAACCTAAACCAAGGGGGATTAACTAATTAATTCAAGGTTAAATGTAGGTCAAGGTGAAATATAGGTCAGGGGTTGTTGATGTAAAATCACTAGGGAGATGAAGTTGTCCAAGTATGGTTGGTGTAGGGCAGGAGGAGTATTCCATATACAAGCTTGACTAAAAACCATAACCAAGGGGAAATTAACTAAGTAATTGAAGAGGAAATGTAGGTCAAGGTCAAATATAGATCAGGGGTTATTGATGTACATCCCTATGAGAAAAGGTTGTCCAAGTATGGTGTCTGTATGCACAATAGTATTCCATGTACAAGGTTGACTAAAAACCTTAACCAAGGTGACTTAAGTAAGTAATAATTGAAGAGGAAATATAGGTGAAGGTGAAATATATATCAGGGGTTGTTGATGTACATCACTAGGAGATGAAGTTGTCCAAGTATGGTGGGTGTAGGGCCAGTAGTATCCATATACAAGCTTGACTAAAAACCTTAACCAAGGGGAATTAACTAAGTAATTCAAGAGGAAATGTAGGTCAAGGTCAAATATAGATCAGGGGTTATTGATGTACATCGCTATGAGAAAAGGTTGTCCAAGTATGGTGTCTGTATGCACAATAGTATTCCATGTAAAAAGCTTGACTAAAAACCTTAACCATGGTTGACTAAAAACCTTAACCAATGGGGAATTAACTAAGTAGTTCAAGGTTAAATGTAGGTGAAAGTCAAATATAGGTCAGGGGTTGTTGATGTACATCACTAGGAGATAAAGTTGTCCAAGTATGGTTGGTGTAGGGCCAGGAGTATTCCATCTACACCTTGACTAAAAAACCTTAACCAGTTAACTTAACAGGAGATTAACTAAGTAATCAAGAGGAAATTGAAGGTCAAGGTCCAAATGTAGGTCAAGTCAAATATAGAAGCAAGGGTATTGAATAACTCCATAGAGATGAAGTTGTCCAAGTTATGGTGGGTGTAGGTCCCACCAGGAGTATTCATATACAAGCTTGACTAAAAACCTTAACCAAGGAGAATTAAACTAAGTAATTGAAGAGGAAATGTAGGTCAAGGTCAAATATAGGTACCAGGGTTATTGATGTACATCCCTATGGAGATAAAAGATTGTCCAAGTATGGTGTCTGTATGCACAATAGTATTCCAAGTACAAGCTTGACTAAAACCTTAACCAAGGTCGACTAAAAACCTTAACCAAGGGGAATTAACTAGGTAATTCAAGGTTAAATGTAGGTCAAGGTCAAATATAGGTCAGGGTTTGTTGATGTACATCATAGAGATAAAGTTGTCCAAGTATGGTTGGTGTAGGGCTAGGAGTATTCCATCTACAGGTTTGACTAAAACAAAAACCTTAACCAAAGAGAATGAACTAAGTAATTCAAGAGGAAATGTAGGTCAATGTCAAATATAGATCAGGGGTTACTGATGTACATCCCTAGGAGATGAAGTTGTCCAAGTATGGTGGGTGTAGGGCCAGGAGTATTCCATATACAAGCTTGACTAAAAACCTTAACCAAGGATAATTAACTAAGTAATTGAAGAGGAAATGTAGGTCAAGGTCAAATATAGATCAGGGGTTATTGATGTACATCCCTATGAGAAAAGGTTGTCCAAGTATGGTGTCTGTATGCACAATAGTATTCCATGTACAAGCTTGACTAAAAACCTTAACCAAGGTTGACTAAAAACCTTAACCAAGGGGAATTAACTAAGTAATTCAAGAGGAAATGTAGGTCAAGGTCAAATATAGATCAGGGGTTATTGATGTACATCACTAGGAGATGAAGTTGTCCAAGTATGGTGGGTGTAGCACACGATAATACACTTATATCGTCTGTCATTACCAGCTGTCAACAACGACGTCAGCATTGTCAAAAGCGTAAATGGAAGCGACATTTCCAACCTCATTTACTCGATAACGTCATTTTTGCCATAAGGCACCTTTTCGCACGACACGGCTCCTATAACATTTGATGAGGTAAGCCGATGTTCACACTGGTAGTCTACGTTTGAGGGTGTATTTGTGGCATATTTGTGGGGCATTTTAGTAAAATATACACATATCCCAAAAAGGTCGGACAATAATAAAGATCCAGGGATCAGTTTACAGGGCGAAGTGGGCGAAATTTTCTCCCTAAATTGTCTGACTTCTCCCTATTTTGAGTTGAGGGAGAAGTTTTTCGCTATATAAAACAGAAATTTTGGAAAAAATGGTATATTTCAGAGGTCCAGATAAGGTGCGTATTTGCCTAAATACGCAATTAAAAAATGCAAAAACCCAATTAAAATCAGAGACAATGCGTACCAAAAAGCAATTAAAATGTACGGTACGCAATTCTTTTTTATCCTGTAGTGTACTCCTCAAATGTATTTTCAGTCTGTCGCGGACTGCTAGATTTGTTCATGTATACAATCCTACAAAATCATCGCCGATGTGCGGTCGGCCATTCAATGTTTACAAAGTTTGGTCCCGGCTCTAGCTGCGGACAATGTCTCGCTGTATTTCACCGATAACAGCTGGAAACCAGTCCTCGGGTGTATTCGATTTGAACTCCAGGATTTAGCGGGAGCGATTCCGACTCTCAGCGGGGGAAAAAATGGGTCCAACTCAATACGAAACTCTAGTAACCCACCACACGGCAGTTGTTTCGAGTACCGTTCAAGTTAATGATCCCAAATCTAGAATTTCCACCCTTATCGCATCGGCCGATTTTGCCCATATTGATTATGAGAAAAGAGAAGACGGGGCCTATCAATTATGGCGAAAGTTGACAAACTCCAGAGCTCACGCGAGCCGGAATTGATTTTGAGAAAAAAATCGGATAAGACGGGGCCTATCAACTATCAATTATGGCGAAAGTTAACACAAACTTCAGAGCTCACGCGAGCCGGAATTCAATTCCCCTTTACCTCTGAATTTGTTGTCACAATCCACGTCATTTACGGAAAATAGTACTGCTTTTAAAATCAATAAGAGTGGGGAAAAAACGGCGATGCGACACTATTGTGAACCTGAGATCCAGGCTCATTACTAGTCTATTTTCTTCAATTGAAATCGATGTGAAACTGCTTGTTTCGGCGACCCCGAGTCTACTGAAGGTGATGCAACGAAAAACGTCCATAGACATTCGTAAACGACTATCCGCACGGATAAAACAAATGGTACAGTGGAATTGGTTCTGGGGGGGGGGGGGGGGGGGGGGGGGGGGGGGGGGGGGGGGGGGTGCTGACTGGGAGCAGACATTTTATTATTTTGAATGTGTCAGGCTTATATTTTACATGTGGGACAGTATCATAAGTAATAAATGAAAATATGGTAACATTATTACTATTTCGACCAACGCACACGTTGAATAAAATGGCGGTCGAATTAACTAAGTTAAAATAGGACGAGTTCAACGGCGCCCGAATTCACCAAGTAATACAATCGTAGTAGCGATAGACACTATAAATAACACAATCGGATCATGTCAGATTTTGTCGTAGAAAATTGGTGACACATGGCGCAACAAAATGGCAGCCACAACAAACGTGGAAATTTTTTTTTGCAAAAGTCCACCACCAATGTTAACCTTAGTTCTTATTTTACGACCGATGCAAAGGTGGAATCTCAATCCATTGCACAAGGCATCATACAGTCATTTTGTTGAGCTCGGTGTGTGGAGACCCCAAATTAATCGTGATTGACATTATTGATAAATGGCTGTCAAACGTGGTCAGGAAAAAAAAAATGGATCGCATGTTACAAAGATCAATCTGCCAATCAAAGCATTCTTGATCAGCGTATGCACCGTTTGTTATTCAGATAATAACATCTTGCATGATTTTTTGAATACACGATACTGCTTGTAACATAACTTATAACTAAGTGTGCTAGCAGATCCGGAACTGCACTGGTCACAAATGCCATAAGCCCAATTACTCTAGTAACAGTTACTTATATGCACTTGGAATCATTGAAAACTTGAACTAATCATTTTGGTGTTCGTATAAGTAAGTGAAGCAGTGTTACCATACACATGTAAGTATAACACTGCTTCAATTAATTATATGAACAACAAAACAGTACCATTAATCATGTTAATACATAAATTAGTACGATTTGTTTCCGAATCGGTTTTTGTAATCAAAATATGGAAATACCCAATTGAAAAAAATTGATGGGGTAACGTTTTTAAAATACCCAATTGAAAATTGAGAATACCCAATTGATTTCAAAAGTATGGAGTAACAGTACCCAATGTCAAATTCCTTATTTGGAGCCCTGTATTTTCTCAATTTTTTAGTCAAAACTTCTCCCTATTTTGAAGGATTAGCTTGATCGCTGAAGATCAGGGTCTACACCGATACATGTTGTGTATTTGCCCTTTCAAATCGCCGATCGTCAGGCTAGATACGCACCTGGCTGATCCAAGTTGTGGTTACTCAAGCGTTTCAACGTGCACGCTTACATTGTGCATGATTGACTGGCGTGGTCAAAACTGTCATTTCCCTACACAGCGAGCAAAGAATGTACACAGACAATTCTAGGTAGGTTTTAGCTATGTTATTCCTACTGTACACTTGTGAGTTGTGTACACGCTGCCCCATGTTGTTTCAGGGTCCGGGTCCAGATAATTATCCCTGCTGCGTAACCGGATTCAGGAGGTTCCGTCAACTGGAGGTTTCGTCAATTAGGCAAAATAAAGTGAAAAGTCCAGTGGTTCCGTCAACTGGTTACCGGTTCGTCAATTAGGCGATTATAGTTGAATGGTATTTATCACAAATCGGCTAATTGACTTTCGCACTTTCATCAAGTAAAAAGATATGCTAACGTATGTCTTATATTCAACAGCAGGCCCGTAGCGGTGTGTAAAATAATGCCACGGCAGCCTTTTTAGCGGGAAAAATTCCACTTAGACCCTCAAAATTGGATGTTCAACGCATGAAGCTGACAAAAAAAAACATGCCAAAATAATGCCACGGCAGCGCCGTGCTGTCGTAGTGGCCACTACAGCCCTGAACAGATTGTGTATCTGGTGATGGCTGACAAATGATGGCTGACAAATGATGGCTGGCAAATGCTGCAGAAGCGGGTGATTATACAAATACACAAAATATACACCTAAAGATATTTTAAAATGTTATTAAAATATATGCCATACATGATATACATCAAATATCTGCCATTAAATGCCCATATACAACTAAACATACTTTGAAATATCAACAAATATTTGCCATTAAATGCCCATATGCAACTAAACCTACTTTAAAATTGTAACAAATATCTGTCATTAATGTCCACTTAATGACCATCAATTATCTGATCAATTGTATGGCACGTGCCGGTCATTATCGAGTTTTACTCTTAATTGCCTAATTGACGAACCGGACGCCGAGCTGACGAAACCTCTCAGTTGACGAAACCTCCAGTTGACGAAACCTCCGACACCCTGCGTAACCAATGCCCATTTACCCATTCTCCGTGCGAGCCATTCTGACCCTACGACCGTACCCAAAGGATTCAAGGTGTTCCTGAATACCTCCGGCAATATACAGGTACCGTGCTTGTACAATGTAGCCCAGAAAAAAACACCTTATACATAAAATAGGTTATACAAATTCTGATAACGTAAGGAGAGAATACACCGATATGTTTGAGGGTGTATTTGTGGCATATTTTATTAAACTATATTTGAATGTATTTCCCATATGATTGGTGATTCAATGTGCATTAATCAAACATATGGCCAATTTAATAAATTTATTTGACTACATATTATGTCAATTATATGATGTGTTTTGTGTCAATATATATGTTTTACACTACTATCTGACACTATCTATGGTGTATTTGTGGTATATTTTTGTATTTAGACTATATTTAGACTATATTTGGGTGTATTTGGGAGTTTCGAGTAACCGCAACTTTAAAGCGTTTGGATGATCCAGATGTTTTATTAATTTTACAAAAATAAAAGTTTTCAATCTGTCAGGAAACAATTCCAACATATATCACATAACTGATTGTACATAGATATACCTTCTGTAACTTGTAAGGCTTACGGGCAATCAGAAATTCATCATAAAGTCTCAATAAAGGTAAATAAAGATAAGAGAATATAACCGGAAGCTGTATGAAATCCCTGAACTGGTTTGGTAAAATACTATAACGGACATAATATATAATACAAATACATAATTTTTTTTTTTTCAGCTGTATGAACAAGGGTCTGAATGTCTCTGGGTTTTCATTTCTAAGATATAGCTGTAACTCGGCCAATATTTTTTTCCATTTCTACAAGGAAGTGTAACATCATTTTCTTTAAACATGCTTCAAAGATCCCTTCAAAGGTGTGCCCTTGCAAGTATGTCTGATCCATATGCAGTTCATCGTTTTATCGTCCGGGTACTTTAATCGGTAACCGAAGATATCACAGTTTATGATACAAACGCATAGCAGTGACTTAAAATAAACTAAATGCAATTACTACGTCTATTTTTTTTTATAACATTGTAAAGTATACTTTAGTAGCAAAGTATACTTTGAAGGAGAAATTTTCAATTTTATGATAAATTTATTAATTTTTATTATACTGAATTTATTACATTATCACAGTCAATTTGACTGTGATAATGTAATAAATTCAGTATAATAATTCTGCATACTTTTAATCATGAAATATATGCATTTGTTAGTTCTATATGAAATAATGCATTTCAGGAAAAATAAATGATTACTCCCTCAAAGTATACTTTGCTAGTAAAGTATATTTTGCAATTTTGATGAAATCGGCTACTGATCCATCAACTCTCATCGCATGCTGATCGTATTGGCGGAATTCGATCACTTGACATGTTTTTGTGTATCCCGGTGCCATTTCTTGGGGTTAGGACATAATTGGTTCTAGACCCTGACCTGTAGTCGATTTCATCAACATTGCAAAGTATACTTTCCTAGCAAAGTATACTTTGAGGGAGCAATCATTGATTTTTCCGAAATGCATTATTTCATGCAGAACTAACGATTGCATATATTTGATGATTAAAACGAATCCGGGTCAAAACGGCCCAAAACCAAAACGGCCCAGTACCAGAACGGCCCACTGACCAGGACGGCCCGGGTCAAAAAGGCCCACTTACCAGGACGGCCCGGGTCAAAAAGGCCCAGTTTTAAGTAGGACGTTTTGAAATGAAAGTCGAAGGAATATATCATTTTATTGTTTTATTGTTTAATGAATATATACACATGTAAACATTAACAAATGAGACGCGGCATGCGATTTCGTACTTTAGAACATGATTTTAGAAAATTCGCCGTCAATTTTTAAGAATAATAGCGTAAACGAGTAATTAAATATAATTGATTTCTGCATTTACTCTGAAATCTTCGTCTATAAATTAAAATGATTTACAGTGAAACTTTTACATGTCGTAAGGTAAGTTATGGTATGTCGCGCCTCTTAATCAATAACAACATATAATTAACATATAACTAACAAATTGTCATGAACGAAAATCAATAACAAATATTTAACGAATAACAAAACAAAATCATAAACAAATAAATGTAACAATTATCAGTCATAACAAAGTCATAATCATAAACATATATCTAACACCGCATGGTGTACAGGTCGCCGACACTCTGCAGAAACCCCGAGGTCTTCCACTCTCCGGAGGTGTAGCGGTCCCAGCAGGCGGCGATGGCCCTGTCCATCCGGTCCGAATGACGGCTGGTGCCCCTCTCGAGGTCGCCTGTCTCGACTGCGAGCCGCACCAACTCTGCCTCGCGTCGCAGGAGGGGTACGATGCGGTAGAACCCAGACAGGAGCTCCCGGCATTGCTGTTGATGCGGTGATGCCAGCCTAGAAAAGATGAAACATGTGTTATTTTCCGTATATTATGTCGATTGTTGGAGAACATTATGGAACAAATGTAATGCGAAATAAAATTAGACATATGTTCCGTATATAGTTTCTACTGACGTTTGAATGATTGAGTGATTGATTTATTAATAAAGACGATAATACGGTTTGAATAGTTTAATAATAATGTTTAAACTGGATAGTAATTTACCTTCAACATCATTGTTGGTCCTGATAGTCTGGCGGAAGACGGACCAATCCTCTGGATGGAAGATGGGATGCTGGAGCCACTGGCGGCGCATGTAGATGATGAGACCCGCGGTTTCCGGCGTCGTCGCTCGGTCCGCCAGCGTCTCGAAGGCCCGTCGGATGTGGGATGCCGGCAGGAACTGGAGGGACAGCAGCATCCGGACGAACGCGTGGAGCCCCAATCTCTGCCGGTACGTCTCCGCCAGACCTAGCTGCTGCACATGCCGCCACACAGCCTGAGACCAGTGGAAGGCGCAGCCCTTCACCTCCACACCTGGCAGCACCTCTCGGACCGACAACCACGCAGCTGAAATATAAAGCAGAATGATTAAATTGTTGCCGGTCGGAAATGAGGTTATTAAATAATTAGAAATTGCATTTAGTAGAATTCCGCAACTGCATTACAAATTGTTCAGTGCTGGCTGCGCTATATTAGGTACATACCTTGCTCGTAGTCTAGTACGAAGCCTTCTACAGAAACTGGACCCGTCTTCTCCAAGATGGAGCGCAGAACCTGTTGTAATTAGAACAATTATTATGTATTCTCATAGCCTAGTGAGTGAGTGAGTGAGTGAAAATTATGATAATATATATCTTAATCGGGATATATTTAATTTTGATATCACTGTTGCTGTATATTAATACTTACGACGGAGTAGTCGTCCTTGGTCCGGCGGCTCATCAGACAGAACACCAGCGGGAGCTGCTTCGACTGGCCGTTCTTTTCCACGAACGCATGGATGGACATCAGCTGGCCGTGCCTCTTGAAGGGGTCGCCCACCACCTGAAATAAGTGACTATATGTTCAGCTGGTAGTCGGTCGCGAAGACTAAGTGCCGCTGGCCCTGGTATGCGATGTCGGCTACCAGGAATTCGTCGCTGTCGATGAAGCCAGATTCCACCTGTTGTAACACAACACAACATGAATTAACATGCTACATATATGAACGGACGGACAGATGAATAACGGACGTACGAAATGCCATATGTTAACTGTTATGTATGATTATGTACCTCAAAGTCAAGGGACTTAGGTTCTTCTGGGCGCAGATTGGCTCTAGCTCGGTTGGCGATTCTCTTCAATAAACTCTTCTTCATCCTGGCGGTGTTGTTGGGTCGGTGGTTCTCTAGTATGGCATCCTAGACTATGCTCATGGCGGGCTTGAACAATTCATGGCGGGCAGTACCTCTGACCTACAGTATATCGTTACATGAAAGATAATCATGAGACATCCAGTTAATTATAACAAACTACGCACAGACAGACAAACATCGACGTTGACCGAGTGTATACCATTATACAAAATAAATACACGCTGTCGTCACCCGCAAATGGCACCTATAGTATAAAACATCAATACATTATAGCCACCCACCAAATATCGTGGCGTATATGTGACCTTTTTAAAGGGAGAAATTGCGACATGCGACATACGGATACTTTTAATACTACATTTATTATGCAACTTACACCATTAACATCATCCTCATGTTATAGGTATAAAATAAAATTGCGCAATTATTAATAATATACTCTAATAATAATGCTTACGCTCAGTTCGAGTGTGGGCGGCACATCCTCCAGGACAGGTGGCTCGTCATCGGCATCCATGTCGTCGTCACTCGCAACTAGCACCTATAGTATAAAACATCAATACATTATCGCCACCAAATATCGTGACCATTAACATGAGAAGAAATCGGCACTTATAGTATAAAACATCAATAAATTATCGCCACCAACTATCTTGACCATTAACATGAGAAGAAATCGGAGTAACCAACTGAACCAACATTTGCCATCATATCCTCATGTTACAGGCAATTATGAATAATATACTCTAATAATAATGCTTACGCTCAGTTCGAGTGTGGGTGGCACATCCTCCTCGGCACGGCGCTCCCTTCCTACGCACGGCTGGCAAACGAACGTCACCCCGCCCAACCGCACGGCCTCGCGATAGGCAGCAAGAGAAATACCTACAAGTATGCTAAGTTTATATTACGCACAATAATCGTTTCCACTGGAGGCGATTATATTGTCAGTTAGAAACACATTTATAATGAGAAATAAGAAATTAGTATTAATATGTTTATCATTTCATTTTTTAATAATCTCACAATCGTAAGACAATCGTCACAATAACTAACTTATTTTAACTAATATTAAATACAAATATTATGAATACAACATCAACTTACCCGTCCCACACGTGCGATGCTGCCACCCGCCACACCAGTCACAGGCAACGGCATGTTGCCTGGGACGAACCTCGCGGTCACATGCAATACAAGGGTAAGCCATGTTAACACATACAAACGCACAATGTCACAAAACCAATAATTTAAATAAAAAAAAGAAATACAAAATCGAAATTAGAATTAAATCAATCAAAATTATAATAAATGGAAAAACACAAATTATATCTATATGAACAATACTGACGCAGAATAAATCAGCCGCAAATATCTATGTATCCAGAAGCATACGCTAAATGAACACTGAGAGACCGTATGAGAGTTTTCTGTGGATATATATGCCCTCAATCTTTTACTCAATAAATTCCGATGATAAACAAATAATATTGCACAACAAAAACTAACATTATCACCTTTCATAATGAAAATACATCAAACATATTTTGACAACTGGCTTTCAGTAATTGGCGGTATCGTCTGATTAACTTCTTTTGTAGACGTGATTAAAGATGTGGTATCCCAAATCCGAAGCCACTTCACAACATGTCAATTAAGTTACCGGCACACGCGGTAAAATTACGTGAATTAGCTAATCAATCACACATGATTCACACGAACTTGCAATTACACTCCATTATTAGTTACATGTTAGGTATTAAATTGTTGTTAATACCTAACAATGTTTAACACATAATAATAATGCACGAAATAAACCATACCCGCAATCAACAAAATATTCTTCCATCGTGTTCTTTCAAAATTGTATATTCTCCCCGTTATATAGCACATAAATAAAGTGGGCCGTTCTGACCCGCCTAAAACTGGGCCTTTTTGGTATACCTTTTGAAAGTGGGCCGTTTTGACCCGGGCCGTCCTGGTAAGTGGGCCGTTTTGACCCGCTACCATTAAAACTATGCAGAATTATTATACTGAATGTATTACATTATGACAGCCAAAATTGGCTGTGATAATGTAATAAATTCAGTATAATAAAAATTAATAAATTGATCCTAAAATTGAAAATTTCTCCCTCAAAGTATACTTTGCTAGGAAAGTATACTTTGCAATGTTGATGAAATCGGCTACAGATCTCCGACTGCAATGGGTGGGAGCCGTTTTGTATGGTCGAACCAGTGTTCAGCAGCCCTCAAAACCGTCGGTGAACACGCTCGTTCACTCTGGCGACTGAATCCAGTTAGCGCTGCGCCGTAAGCCTCCGCTGACATCGTCATCATGTATCATAATGTATCCTTATTACTAAACATGCAAAGTAACAAAAAGGACGAGCATAAACATTGAATAAGACAAAATAGTGATAACGACACAATCTACAGTATGCACTAAATAAATGGTAATATTGTTAACATAATTGTATGAAAGAACAAAATATATCGGCAAAAAAGCAATCCATAAAGGATAGCACTATTACTAGTTCTACAAACGATGCATATACGCTGCTCGATGTTGCGAATTCCACTGTCACAAATAATATTTCTGTTTGATTTAACTGTCGTATGACAGGGCATAATTATTTCCCACTACTATATATGAGCGCACGATCCTTATCTGAGAATTAAACCATGTTACTAAAATTGTACCTAAAAGATGTGAACGTATTGAAAATATCGCACATTTTGTAAATATTTTTCGTAAGATATCGCACATCTTCTTAAGTACAAAACCACATGGCTTGTCTCATATACGCGTACGTATTGCTCATCCGGAGCTACAGTTCCGATGCTCATACATGTGTACTCCTAGCTCAGAGCGGGGCAGGTTTAGTTAGGAGCACATTATATATCCGCGTAAAACACATTTTAGATACAAAATAAGTGGTTCAATTGCATACATGTTTATGGAATATAGCTTCTTCGTAATGTTTGTGACAAACCAGAATTCTTATTTTATGTGACTTTGTGTACGTTAGTGTACTTTGTGCGCTGCCCGTCGATATCCCGGGTGAACAGACACATTCATGACAACTCTGATTTTTTTAAAAGTACAGTAGGTGAACAGAAGTAATTTCCCACCCATTGAAATCTTATAGACTTACATGTATTTGTAACTGTGCTTGTTAGCATACATATTTTAAAGAAATAAAATGCACTGAATAGCCAATATATTTGAACAGAATTTGATTCATATGTGTATTCAATATTCAAAGTAGTTTACAAAATGCATGCAGTTAAACATATGGAAGTGTTTTTTTTTAAATGCAAGGGGCATATTGTGTGTTTTGTTCTTATTAGATTTAGCGCACTTATTTGTTCCCCCCACCGGGCTACCCATTGGACTGGCATTTGGGGTGGATGTTTTAATGTTGTTGGTTGCTGCCTCTGTGTGTTGTTTCGTAACATTTCTATGACCTTCTGCTATGTTGTATGTGTTAATGTTGTCGCTGGAACTATACTATTTTGTGATATATTTGATAAGCATAGAGGTGATGACGCTGGGGCGGATTTGTTGGGGCTATTGTTTACGACTGGGCAGCAAGGACTTTTTGCGCTAGTGAAATGCTTGTAATACACCGATTTATGCAGAATATACAGTTCGCAATAATCATCATTGGTTCATTGTTGACGAAGGCAAACTGAATGAATAAAGCCGAGTAATCCGTACTACCGGAAATAAACAAGCCGAGGTACTCCGAAACTATCGTCGACTAGTTTGATTTCAGTAAGAGATTGAATATAACCGGAAGCTGTATAAAATCCCTGAACTGGTTTGGTAAATTACTATAACGGACATAATATATAATACAAAATACACGATTTAGTTTTGTTCAGCTGTATAAACAGGGGTCTGAATGTCTCTGGGTTTTCATTTCAAAGATATAGCTGTAACTCGGCCAATATTTGTTTTCCATTTCTACAAGCAAGTGTAACATCATTTTCTTTAAACATGCTTCAAAGATCCCTTCAAAGGTGTGCCCTTGCAAGTATGTCTGATCCAGTTCATCGTTTTATCATCGTTTAATCGGTAGCCGAATATATCACAGTTTATGATACAAACGCCTAACAGTGACTTAAAATAAACTCAATGCAATTACTACGGCTATGTAAACAATGCAAAAACTTTTTTTTTTATAATATTAAATTTTATAAAAATTTCAGAATCAGCCCTCATTTTACTGTTTGGTCCAATATTGTTTTTATTGCAAAACATAATCCTCATGTTAAATCTCCATAGACGATGATGGGGATTTAACATAAGGGGATTTGTTTCCAATTTCCGAAACAGTGGACCTTTTTTCAAAATGTAACTTTTGTTTTCTTAGCTATATTATTTGCAATCTATGTATATATCTATATAGCCAGGCTTCATGCAGTCAGTTTCCAAATGCTATCGTTTTGCTACTCATCCTCCATGTTCTCCATCTCTTTTTCCACATGGATGTTAAATTCCCATAGAGAAAACTTTTTTGGTAATAAAATAAATATTTGACAAAAGTTTACGAAATAAAAAGATTAAGGCTCATTCTTAAAGGTACATGCCCACTCAGTAGGTACAAAATGTTCTTTACATCAGAGACATCACCTGAGACATTTCCTGGCAAAATAAACATTCATGCGCCATTATCCCATGTACTGATTGGCATTATTATACATTTTATATCAGACGTAAATGTACACACTGATATCAGGGGCGATAACCGTGTTTGCTTAAAATGTTAACGGACATTACTATTTAATCTCTGTATTTATTTTATGATGTGCAATGATCATACTTTAAAATCTGTCGAAAATATTATTTTTTCAGGTGACGCATTTCTTTAGTATAAATAAATAAAAAATATCATGTCTCATTTGCATATGAAAATAGCTTGATATCACCGCGCGTAACTATCAGTAAAATAAATATTACTAAATGTTTATATCTGTACGTATAGCAGTGATTCTATATTGTATGTACATATTGGTGCCGTTTTTCTAGTTTTGATGTAGAACCAATAATTCATTAATCTGTGTGTATTCCATTGTGTGACAGTCCAGGTGTTACATTTATAATAGTATAGCCAATTGTTCTCGTCATTTTATATATTTTATTTCCACTTTAAGGGACCAAGGGTCTCAGAAATGTCATTTCCGTTACACACATTTACATGACTTAAGTATAGCTTTACATTTACATTTTTTTCTTTTCAACGGCATACAACATAAAACTGAAGGGGCATCTATTTAGAAAAGTGTCAAGAATATGGTAAGCTAATTGTATTAGTTTGAAACAGAGAAATTTAGTAGCGAGTCGTGGAATTTCTCATTTATGGTAACCCAACAACATGTATTTAATATAAATCAGTAAAGTTAAGCAAAACAAAATAGCTTTGCATGTAACAGAATGCCGTGTTTTACCGCATGTACCAAACATCGTTATAAAGCTACATTTAATTAATAGCACAGCCTCCAAAAATATGGGCGTAACGGAAATGATTATGTAACGGTAACGACAAAACGTAACGGTAATGACTCTCCATTTATTTAAAATACTAAATACAGCATATATAACAAACATATTTATACTTTGAATATGCTGTACAATATAACTTCAAGTTAATGTTTACTTTTAATGTGATTGCCACTAGAAACCCACACTCATTGAAGCTGTGTCTGTTTTTTGTTGTTTCAGAGCTTTTACTAATTAAATCCTGATATATAAATGTTGTAGGTCTGAATAAATGTGCCATTACTGACCGACAACTGATGGGACCTGGTATATATCTAATTGACGCATGAACTGACTGGTTAGTATGGTAATTTATCATTGCCGTTACACGATCGTCATTACCGTTACACAATTTCGTAACGGAAATGACCATAACGGTAATGATTTTTCTTTAAAAACTCCCATTTTCACCCCTCTGTATGCAACGCATCATGAAGGTAGTATATGCAAATGTAACGTTGTAAGTGTGTCTATCCATCCATTTTGGTTTCAGTCGACCTACATACATATGGACGTGTATAAACCCCGAACGGTAATGATGCATGTAATGTGTAACCTTAAAATTCCGAATACAGACCGGCCTCGTTCTCGGCAATGACTTAAGTTGTGTTAACACCGTGTTTATTTATAAATCTGGCGCCCATAAACAGTGTTCATTGCATTAGTAGCTGAGAGTAGTAAAGAGAGGTTACTCTGATTTTACATGTTTTGTTCAGCGTAACGGTAATGATTCGATTTCGCGGGACAGATACATTAACGTCAGTATTTTTCACAACAAAAGGCACATTTATTGCAGAATAAGTTTAATGTCAATGTTAAACTATTTTAAGTCAGATGCAATGTATAGTAAAGTACAAAAGGACAAGATTTGATAATTACGGGCTTGTGAACTGTGCTGATTGATGATCGGGACATGCCGATTTGGTGCACCACACGTATGCCAACAACAGAAAATAATAACTAAACACACATAACAAGAATTGTAAATACTGTTTTCTTAATGGATTGGTATTATACATATAGTTTCTTTACTGAAAAAAAAGAAATTTTCCTTATAAATTGTGTGATTAGTCAGTAAATTACACCGGGACACCAGATGTACATAAACTATAGAATCACTGATAGCGGGAACTTGTAACGTTTAGAACTGGTGGAATAGTGACACAGTTATACACTTATTTAATTCCTATAAATTACATTTTGGGCTTACTAAGTGGGCATGTACCTTTAAATTTTATAAAAATTAATATTATGGACAAAAATATTGTGTTTGCATTGTTTATTTGGGCAGGTTTCGTGAAACAGACAGTTTTAGTAGGACACTGTTAAAGTGGCCCTATCTTAGATGGTACTTACGAAGAAGCATTTTACAAAAAAATCAAAACAGAATGAATACAGTCGCACATTGTTCTTTGTGATAAACATGCATTTGTCGGCTATATCTGATCGGAAAAGATGGTGGGCTCCACCAGGGAGTCGTATTGCCTTTCTCACAGCGGCTGAGCATGGTAGTCTCCAATGTGAGCTTGGTCATTGGAGGTCTCTCTGGTGATATGTCGGCTGAAGCTGGTGTTAGACTAACAGGTGACCACAGGTGACTGAACACAATCCCATGTTACTATTGTCTCTAGTATAAGAGTATTTATATTAGAAACTAGATCATCAGATGATTTTTTTTCTGGAACCTGTGTAGGTGACCAGGGGGTGACCATGGGGTAATGAGTGTTGACGCAATCGGTGGAGGTTTGGCAGTGCTGGTTTGTACAGCATGTTTTTCCCACTACTATGGCGCACGATCCTTATCTGGGACAATTAAACCATGTTACTAAAATTGTACATACAAGATGTGAAAGTATTGAAAATATCGCACATTTTGTAAATATTGTTCGTAAGATAGCGCACATCTTCTTAAGTACAAAACCACATGGCTTGTCTCATATACGCGTACGTATTGCTCATCCGGAGCTACAGTTCCGATGCTCATACATGTGTACTCCTTACTAGCTCAGAGCGGGGCAGGTTTAGTTAGGAGCACATTATATATCCGCGTAAAACACATTTTAGATACACAAAAACGTTAGTAATTAAAACAAAATAAATAATAATAATAATAGTTTTTACTATTTCGGGTATTTTTCTGTAAATCAGCCAGCGAAGTTGGACGATATAGAGGAGTATCAATGCTTGACAGTTTGTCCTTTTATTTTGCTTAGAAAACGGTAGTGGAGATCTGGGCAACTTGACAACTGGACAAGATGGCACAGCGCAGGTGTTTAGTACGTAACGTCATGCATTGCGCTGATTGTTGTACATGTATAACCATGACCAATTGATTGTTCCACATACTTTATCCATTGATTTGTTAACATGACTTTTTGAATGGAATATATTCGGTGGTTTATTTTTTTATACTATTTTAATAAAATCTGAGATAAGTACTTTTTTTTTATATACAACTTGTTAAATACCAAACTTAATTAATGTCTAACAGAATCCCGGATTTTTGACATTTTCATAATTAGTAGATATAAAGATATAAAATAAACTTTTTTTTCTGGTCACATTATAGTTAAATTAAATTATGTATATGGGGCAACATGATACACGCCCTCCTGGGAAAGTTGTTACAGTAAAGTAAGTGTTTCAATTTCATACATGTTTATGGAATATAGCTTCTTCGTAATGTGTGTGGACAAACCAGAATTCTTATTGTATGTGACTTTGTGTACGTTAGTGTACTTTGTGCTCTGCCCGTCGATATCGCGGGTGAACAGACACATTCATGACAACTCTGATTTTTTTTAAAGTACAGTAGGTGAACAGAAGTAATTTCCCACCCATTGGAATCTTATAGACTTACATGTATTTGTAACTGTGCTTGTTAGCATATTACTTCAAATATGCTATACAGATTTTAATGAAAAAAATGCACTGAATAGCCAATATATTTGAGCAGAATTTGATTCATATGTGTATTAAATATTCAAAGTAGTTTACAAAATGCATGCACTTAAACATATGGATTTTTTTTTGAAATGCTGTTCCCATTGACGTCAATGGTGACGTCGCTCAAAAAGTGACGTCAAATAATTACGCCATATTTAAAAACATGTATCTATCAAACTGCTTGTGATAATCAGTAACCAAAACATTCATATTCTGCATAAATCTATTTTCTTTCAAACACTTTATATTTCATTCAAATTGGTAAAGTATGTACTGAGCTACATATTTGAGAGTAAATATGGAAATACATGTAAGTCTATGGGATTTTAACTTTCTGGAAATTACTTCTGTCCAGCTACTGTACCTCTAACTTTGAAATTCAGCGAGTACATGTACTTCCCTTATAGTTATAAATGCGTTATCTTTTTAACTGTTCTGTGTAATATACATCAAATCAAGCCAGATGTACACAACATTCAACGCCAATATTGTATTATACTGTGGTTTACATTCTGTGCGTATCTATTTGCCCCGAGTGTTGTATCAAATATTCCCCGTTCCATTAAACATTGAAATCGGCGAACATACTTCACAGTAGAATGAAGAAAAGAAAAAAAGTGCGACAACTTGCCCCGGTCTCCACTATAAGGTTTGGTCATGTCCAGCCGTGTGCAAACGTTTGCTGTGGCCCGAGGGAACTGTTTGAATCCCAAGGCCGCAGGCCGCGGGTTCAAACAGTTCCCGAGGGCCACAGCAAACGTTTGCACACGGCTGGACATGATCAAACGTTATTGTTACATTTCCAACAAAAAACTGATGTAATTTGAGCATTATATTCAGTATTTTCAGTACTTTTATAAAATCGTCCCATTCACGTAGATAATTTTCGGTATGCATATTCCGGGGCCGCGTCATGAACGTCATGAACGTCATGAAGTACTGACGTCATGAAAACACTTCCCCGTAGTGACGTCATGAAGGCAATTCCATTACGCGCGGCCCCGGAATGAACATTGCCTAAAGCCATGTGCAAACAGCACGCGCTATTTGTTTGCACATATGCAAACAACGGAAACCATGTAACAATATGCAATTATTGAAGATAAACTCCATGTATCAATAAACATCCTATTTGTAATGAAATAAAATAGCAATGCATGCATGTACCACACCAATGCTTGAAATGATACACGTGCATCAACATAACAATGACAGTTCAAACGGCTAGTGACGTGCTTTGCTAAATATAGTACATGTATTTTTTCCAGCGAATGCACTCAATATTAGTATCATGTGGCAAATATCGCTGATATTACGTCATCGACTACGTGAGAGATTATATTCAGTTCTCATATTGGTAATTCGGTTACCTTTACTTATCATGCATGCACATCATTGTCATTTGGTCACAACGTGGGATGGTGCTTTGTTTTGCATACGATCCACGTCTGACCACCCAAAGTCAAGCTAGCCTAGTCACTGTATGTTCACCGTGTTTGTAAATCAAATTGGAAAGGAAACATGTTTTTCCCTAATAATATAACCAGAGATATATATAGGCTAACGTACGGCTATTTATATCTCTGATATAACTAATGAACCGCTTCACCAATTTTGTTAAATTTTGACCACAATGTGTGTCTATATATGGAGAGTGCTTTGTTTTGCATACGACCCACGCCCGACCGCCCAAGGTCAAGGTCACTGAGGACTGATGTTCACCGTGTTTGTAAGGCAAATTTGTAAGGCAAACATTTTGTGATAAAAGCATGAACTTTTACACACAGACTCTTTGAAGAATATCAAATCATTAAAAAACGAGTACCCATGGATATCACCATAGTAACTACCGCCATCTTGAAAATAAAAATGGCCGCCATGAGATACATTTATTTTACAATATGTTGTATTATAAACATCTTGGCAACACAATTTGTGAGCAATCCAGCATATAAAGAATAAGCAAATCTAAATACATGTATTAAATTTGAATGATGCGAACGCATGATAAACATCCAAATAAACAAAATGGCTACCAACAATATGAATAAATTAGAAAAGTTTACTTCTATGAAACATTTGCACTGTGTAATCCCAGGAGTGTGTTGTTATTAAGTACTATCTAAGTAATCAATTGTTATCACAGGTTACAGTCTGATTTTTTTTCGGTGGCATTTTATTTAAAAAAGGCTGCCATCAAAACTGCGTTTACTCGTATCTTGGTCATCAAGTTTAACTTTTATATGTGTCTATATCCATGTTTATTGGACCAGAGACACTAATAATACAATTGGCTGATTTGGTTGACGAAGCCATCATGAAAATCAAAATGGTCGTCAAACACATCATTCTTCTCCATGTCGCAGTATTCTGTAAATACTGATATTATATTTTTGAGCATATGTACACGTGCTATTTGTATTAATGAATATTTTGAATAACATATAAATAACAGCAATGCAGTATCTGCAATATAAATGTTGATCATATAATAGAGCTCACAGTGCAACCTGCAGCTTCTCGATTGTATGACTCAGTTGCAATTCAGGTAACTGACCCTTCACGTGCAATGTTGATACCTGTACCAGGTCAATATCCTTTCTAGTAGTTATTGTTGTTAAATGCACAGTCATGAGGCGTGTTTCGGCTTTCATCGGGATAACTATACATATATGAACAAGGCTTCCAACTTTGGTCAAACACGACCTCGTATCATAACACATTCCGTGATTTTATTAACGCTAATGTGAATATTTTGGCAGAAAGTGCACATGTTAATTTGAGAATTATTGTTATCTTGCTAAAATGGCATAGTTAGAACATACTTATGCAAAGAATATCGAATTACAGTTACTTTTCCTAGGTCGGACACAACCACGTATCATAACAAATTAAATAATATGTTTAAGGCTCTAACGTCAACATTGTAGTGGAAAGTTCATATCATCATTTGAGAATTATTGTTATCCTGCAGAAATACATAGAATGCATAGAACATTACAATTTTAAACATGTTATTTTGTTATGATACGAGCTCGTGTCCGACCAAAGTTAGAAGCCTTGTTCATATATTATATAAAGTGATACCGATGGAAGCCAAAACACGCCGAATGCCTGTGGTTAAATGGACTTCTATTTTACATACATTACTATATCTTTTGTCGCTGAATGTGCTGTGTAAATGTACTATTAATGATGCTATAAGGTACATAGAACATACTTGTTTGCACGTCGGTGGCAGGGCAATCCGTACTTACTATACATTGATTAATTAAAAGTTGGCCAGTAGGATACATTTTGCATGTGTGTGACATTGTGACATGTTCATGTCAGATTGACCCCTACCAACACTACTACTCACATATAAGCATTGATGTAGGCACCAAAGTGTATGCATTTCTTATTATCCCTCGCCGATAGACAATATGGATATAGCGCCAGTCCATATACGTACGTGCGTGCGTGCGTACGTTAGTAACACCTTTCATTTTTAAATAACTTATGAACCCCTTCGTCGATTTTGATAATATTTGACCACAATGTGTGTCTATGAATGGTGCTTCGTTTTGCATACGACTCACGTCCGACCACCCAATGTCAAGGTCACTGAGCTCTTATGTTCATCTTGTTTGTAAGACAAATGTGTTAAAAAAATGTTTTTAATGTGTTATCAAGGCTGCCAGCGAGGGGATTAGCCTCGTAATAATGATGCCATTGTTTTATAACTCTGGCAAATGATGACACGTGGATCTTTTATTTTCTTTTGACAGCACCGATCAGTCCAGCATTTATGATGACAACCAAATGGGTTAAAATGTGCTAGGTCTTAGGAATTGCTGCATGGGCAATAAACTGCAATGTCTGTCCACTCAGCCATAGCCAAGTGCACCAAGGGTGTGGCTTACAATGAGAAGCATCTCCCATTCCGGACCACAAATAACATGGACACTTATAACACTTATAACACTTGGCGAGTGGCAACTCATCCAATGCATATCTGATGACATTGGGTTGCAGTTTATCAAAGGCAGTGTTACTTGGTGCCATTACGCACCTGTACCTCATACGTTTACGCATTTCCATGTCTGCATTAGACAACAGTGTTTCTCCAAATTCGAAGAGGTCGACAACTGGACTGGAGACCAGAGCTACATGATTGGTTCCATCTTTGAGATGGAAGGAGGAGATCTCGAAGAACTGTGGGGTATGGTGGCATTCGATGCTAAAACCACCAGTCACACATGGCAATTTAATAGACCATACCAGATGCTGTTACCACATATGGGAGTCAGTTCTTTCTGCCAGCTGTCTGGCTCTTGCACACGGATCACAGAAGACCAATACCAGACTATATTCCCACGAACATAATTTACTCATCCAGAAACATCCCACTGAGCACAACCTTACTCAAATCACGATGGAGTGTTCCGTCCAATATCTGTTTTCTACATTAAATCCATCAACACTTGTCCAGAGTGGAAGTCTGGTTGAAGCATAGTCTGTCGAGTCCGAGTCTCTCGCCAGCACAGGAACCAACTACGATTGATCTGATTTGCCCTGACCAACCCTCAAATAGCATCATCATATAGGATACCACAGTCACGGCTGAGTTACTCATACTAATCCATTAACACGGTCCGACATACTGGCACAGTGCGATAGGAGAATGAACTAGCTAGGTTAAGTTAACCGTTTCATAACGTCCTAATTAACCCCGTAATTTATTTCGACTGCATTGCAACTAATACTAAATTCGGAAAGGAAAACGGGCCAACGACCATTGGCTTGACATTTCTGGGCTCATATGCCCGGGTATGAAAGGTTCTTTGAACCAGGGACCATACATACATTCTTCGTCCCAGTTTGAACAAATTCCCATCCTTAAATATCCCATCGATTACATTGATAATTTTATGAGTGTACACCCTTGTTTAGTACTGGAATACTGAACTTATCGTTTTATAAATAATGCTTTATAAATAATGGGGAGGGCTGGCCTAGCCCCCACCCCCAATAATTCTGTAAATTTTGGATTTGTTATTCTAATATATTTGTGTAATCATGAGTACTGTGAACTTTGCTGAGAACTTTGCTGAGAATGCAGGTAATGGCGTTTCACACCATTTGGATTTCAAAAATTCCCGGGGGGGGGGGGGGCATGCCCCCGGACCCCCCTAGCGCTATCGGGCCCTTTGGGCCCTCAAAAGTTGGGCCCCCCCCCCCAATAATATGTATATTGCACTCATGCTTATTGTGGAGAAGAATTCATATAAGATTTTTCAAGCTTGTTTTCCAATCCACACACTAGTTAATGCTTGTATCATACCATGTATTGTTCCTTTACATGACTTATAACTTAATAAATATTGTTTAAACTAAATATAAGATAACTAAATACCGTGTTTATTGTGATTATCAGAGACATAATACAGAACCTACAAAGAATGCAAATCTTGGTTCTGTAACATAAACATAATATGTCATGAGCAAAATTAAGTAACTTTTTTGACAGTGCATGTTTGTTAATCAAATGTGAAATGCCGCGTGGAGATTAAAAATCCGTACCAGACTGCAAAGGCTTTCTGAATTCATAGGACCATATATTATATCACATTAAAACGTCGTTTTGATAAGCGCATATATATCTACCTCAAATAGCAAGCTATTATAACACCGTTAATAATAATAATAATAATAATAATAATAATAATAATAACCACAAAATGATGCGTATAAATTAATCCGTTTGATGATTTAATGCGGTCCCAACTTTATCAACATCCCATGATTTCCTTGTTCTGTCTGAAAGTAGATTTATAGAAATCTTGAAGTAACTTCAATGCCAGACGGATTCCGACATGTTCTACAATGCCGAGGATGATGAACAGGACTTTCTTTCCCCAGGAGGGTGGGTGGACGCTTGATTTTGCCTGAGTTAATGATACAATCCCTCATGTGCCATGATGTGGGAGTTTCCCCATGAATTAAGCTACTTTCGGTTTTTGAGTTACTGCCCTTTGCTACGGGTATCGCGCTCCAGATTAGTTGCTCAGACACGTTTACCCGTGAAAAAAGATACATAAGAAGCAAATTATCATTGAGATTAATATTACTGCTAGAAGACCCATTTTCCGTCCGTACCTATTTTCCATCCACCCTAATCTATTGTTAGAAATTGTTGCTCTACTAAACTTGGAAAAGTCGCGGGAATACTGGACGAAGGCCGGAAGGCCTCGTCCAGTATTCCCGTGACTTTTCCAAGTTATACTCGTCATACTAAGACAGTAAGAGTAAGAAGAGTAACGAGATGGGTTCTTCAGTACAAAATCACATGACGTGTCTCATATCGGTATTTGAATGTGTTGCAGGTCGAAGCTTGGTGCCCTGTTTGGTATGGATAAAGCTGGTGCCCAGCGAGGGAATGAGTCCCTGACCTACACCGCACCCAAACAACCAAGGAAGAAGGGTAATTCATGAATGTGCCTGGAGAATGGTGCTCCATGATATTAAAGGCACTGTATCTCACGATGTCTCCAATATCCAATATTGTATGTTTTTTTTCGCTTCATGTACATTACTACAAATGACATACCAACCAATTGCATAATTTTATACTCGAGTATGTACGATCAGAAACCGTTTTAAACCAGGGAGATAATTTGGTTTGACATACTTGCAGAGCTGCAGATAAAGTGCGTATTGGCGTATTTTACACATTATTTTAGCTGAATACGCATTGATTATCAAAAGTGGGAGTACACAATATGCACAGCAATGTGAAAATACACATTGATTTTCAAATTGAGTAGTGAAAATACTGTCATAAAGTTGAAAATTCACTTATTTGAGCTGCAAAAAGCAAACAGTACAGCTGAAATGTAAGTGCGTGTTTAAATTTCTTATATTTAAATTTCTTTTATCATTTGTTCCCTATTTATAAAAGTATATAAAATACGCAATGATTTTGAAATCAGGGGGTGTATTACGCTTTAGACACAAAGCTTATCTGGAGCTCTGTACTTTGGCATTTTCGCTATACATGCATGTACCAGTTAGGAAAACATGTGAGATTTATTTTTTGTTGTAAAGTGACCAAATTTAAAGTGAAGTACCCATTATAGACGACACTAGTGTAATTAATTTAAACTAGGTTCAGAAACACGATACAAATCTACGATTGAACTATTCTTTTTCTAATCTGTTTCATCACATTTTAGACATATCTGAGACCCAGTGCCTTTAAAGGGGCTATTTTCAGCTTATATAGTTTGCTGTGATGTTTTTGCGTAAATCAACAATCAAACATGTGTTTAGACAATCTTCAAAACATTGAACATAATTTTGAGTCAATTGAGGATTTTGCAGCTAATAAAATTATAAATGTTTATACTGCCAAGTCTTGTGTGTTTACCGCTACCTGACCTATCTACAATGTACAGGTCAATTACAATATTGCTTTTCAAATCAACCAACCAATATCACATACTGCAGTCAGTGGTCTAATAATATATTTGTATTTTTTTTATTTTGTGTGGTATACAACAAGCTATATATAGCCTGGTATTCTCTGTTTACAGAGCCATCACCCCCGGGGAAGGGTGGAGCACCTGCTGTGTCGTTTGCATGTGCCGTACATGCATACAAATAGTGAGTATTTGCTAGGCAAAATATGGGACCCATTGCTGTCTTCAATCACCTAAGCTTTCAGTTATACATAACTCACTATGAGGAGGAAATGTTATCTGTGTCCAATTTGTTCATTCGTTAGTGGGATGGTATGGTAAACCAGAGACCCGGGATGGGTGCTATCTTTTCTCGCCCTGTGACAGACACTTGTAGTACAGTGTAACCTCCCTAAATCGGACAGGTTCCGGACCAGCCAAAATTATTGTGAACAAACATATAGACCCATTCAATCAATCATTCAATCAATTCATCAATCTATCACTTAATAAATCAGTCAACCAATCTATAAATCAATCCTTCTTTTTTGAATATCCCTTGTATGAAACCTCATTGTTGAACAAACGTACATACCGATGTAATCAACCAATCAATCATTGCTTTTTTTAATGTCCTTTGTATATAGGCTATCAATCAACCAACTAACAAATCACTCGATCATTTAATCAATCCATCCACAAATCAATCAATTAATCTATCAATCATCCAACTAACCAATAAATCAATACATCAACCAGTCAATTGTTAATCAACCAATCACTGATCAATTAACCAACCGATCAATCAATCCACCAATCAATCATTTTCAGTGTGGACAACAAGTATGCGAGCCAGGGAAAGCTGGGAGCGGCCATCCTGGCCAGTCATGCCACCAATGAGGTACCACATAAGGGCTGTAATTATTCATCTTTCTGAGCATTAATTTGAAACTTTAACCTATTACATGCTACGGCTATTTACTTTTTCAAGCGTGAAAGAAATCTGTGAACAAAAAGCAAAGGGAGATAACTTAAAATATCAGTGAGGCAAGAATTGTCATTCATGCGAGACACACCTTTGGGTGTTGGTCTCGGCATGTGTGAGATTTCATGAAAATATACCAAGGCATATTTGAGTTATGCTCTAGACACTTAATCTGTGCAAAACAACCCAAAGGGAGATAACTCGAACATCAGGTAGGCAAGACTAGCCATTATTATGTGCGACACACCTTTTGGTTGTGATCTATGAATGTGTGAAGTTTCATGAAAATATTCCAAAGGGTATTTGAGTTATGCTCCGGACAAGTTTCAGTGGTGGACGCAGACGTGGGACTATGTCAAATCACAGGTTGAAGTAATGGACATGGTCTATAAGTACATTAAATATACCTAAATGCATTAATAAGGGGAACAAAATAAGCTAAACAAATTCTTTACTCCCTCCTTCCTATTCGCAGTAACCGTGTATAGGAGGGAGTAAAGAATTGTTTTTAGCTTTCACTTATTAATGCTTTTAGATATATTTAATGTATTTATAGACCTCGTTCCGTTACTTCTGTGTGTCAAATCTGTACTACCTCCCTACTTTTGTCTTGGGGATGCATTTACAATGGGCTTTTTTACTACTTGTTATTACTAATGTGGATTCAGACTAGCAATGAACAGCAACCTCGTACAATGTAACAGTTTACATGTTTTGATGGATGTGTAAGTATTGATGGTCATTGATTGAATGGCAAACAATGCACATGGGTTATAGTTTAACCCTCGCTACGCACGAGACGAAAATTGTCGTCTGCTGTTTTTCATTTTTGCCTTAATTATTAACAAAAAACCTGTTTTGGCAGCACATGAGAATCGTCTCCATTGGAGACGATTCTCATGCGCTGTCAAAACAGGTTTATCAAATATTGAAAATAAAACATTTCCAGCAGACGACATGTAATTCAGCATAGTAAGGGTTAATATGATATTTATTTTTTAAAAAGTTTTCATAAGAAATGAGTCTATGCCAAGTGTCTCTGAAATCAGTGTAATCAGTACAAGTTTATTAACTCTTTGCATGCTGGGAAACATGTGGGCTATAAATAGTTCAAATCTAGCGGACAATAAGTCATCATATTTTCTTGTATTTCTCCCCGTAAATATCATGAATATGTCTTGGAATTTCATTAGAATTGAGTCCTGAGGACTCAATTCTAATGAAATTTCAAGACATATTTACAGAGAGAAATAAAACATATACTCCTAATTCGTTTGGCGGATGTTTTCGCCGCTAGCATGCAAAGAGTTAAATAATCATATTACCGATAAATCAATGTGTTTGATTCTATTTATTGCATAAGCACAGCATTATCTGAGCTGTACTGGTCACCTAATATGTTTTCTGTTATGGTCTCGTTTATAAAATTATTAAATAGTTATTACAGGGCTCCAGATAAGGAATTTGACATTGGGTACTGTTACTCCATACTTTTGAAATCAATTGGGTATTCTCAATTTTCAATTGGGTATTTTAAAAACGTTACCCCATCAATTTTGTTCAATTGGGTATTTCCATATTTTGATTACAAACACCGATTCGGAAACAAATCGTACTAATTTATGTATTAATGGTACTGTTTTGTTGTTCATATAATTAATTGAAGCAGTGTTATACTTACATGTGTATGGTAACACTGCTTCACTTACTTATAAGAACAGCAAAATGATTAGTTCAAGTTTTCAATGATTCCAAGTACATAAGTAACTGTTACTAGAGTAATTGGGCTTATGACATTTGTGACCAGTGTCGTTCCATATCTGCTAGCACACTTGTAGTTATACGTTATGTAACAAGCAGTATCATGTATTCAAAAAAGCATGCAATATGTTTCATTATCTGAATAACAAACAGTACATACGCTGATCAAGAATGCTTTGATTGGCAGATTGATATTTGCAACACGCGATCCATTTTTTTTTTGGCTAACCACGTTTGACAGCAATTCATCAATAATGCCAATCACGATTAATTTTGGGTCTCCACACACCGAGCTCAACACAATGACTGTATGATGCCTTGTGCAATGGATTGAGATTCCACCTTTGCATCGGTCGTAAAATAAATCGAAATAAGGTTAACATTGGTGGTGGACTTTTGCAATTTTTTTCTTCCACGTTTGTTTGTTGTGGCCGCCATTTTGTTGCGCCATGTGTCACCAATTTTCTACAAAAAAATCTGACATGATCCGATTGTGTTATTTATAGTGTCTATCGCTACTACGATTATATTAATTGGTGAATTCGGGCGCCGTTCAACTCGTCCTATTTTAACTTTAATAGTTAATTCGACCGCCATTTTATTCAACGTGTGCGTTGGTCGAAATAGTAATAATGTTACCATATTTTCATTTATTACTTGTGATACTGTCCCACATGTAAAATATAAACCTGACACATTCAAAATAATAAAATGTCTGCTGTGCCCCGCCCTCCCGCAGGACCAATTCCACTGAAACATTTATTTTATCCGTGCGGATAGTCGTTTACGAATGTCTACGGACATTTTTCATTGCATCTCCTTGAGTAGACTCGGGGTCGTCGAAACAAGCAGTTTCACATCGATTTGAATTTTTCCACAATTATTTATTTGAAAATCAGTAATATTTTCCGTAAATGACGTGGATTGTGACAACACATTCAGAGGTAAAGGGGAATTCAATTACAGTTCGCGTGAGCTCTGAAGTTTGTGTTAACTTTCGCCATAATTGATAGGCTATGTCTTATCCGATTTTTTTTCTCAAAATCAATATGGGCAAAAAACGGCCGATGCGATAAGGGTGGAAATTCTAGATTTGGGATCATTAACTTGAAGGGTACTCGAAACAAATACCGTGTGGTGGGTTACTAGAGTTTCGTATTGAGTTGGACCCATTTTTTCCTGCTGAGAGTCGGAATCGCTCCCGCTAAATCCTGGAGTTCAAATCGAATACACCCGAAGACTAGTTTCCAGCCGTTATCGATGAAATACAGCGAGACATTGTCCGCAGCTAGAGCCAGGACCAGACTTTGTAAACATTGAATGGCCGACCGCACAGATCATCGGCGATGATTTTGTAGGATTGTATACATGAACAAATCTAGCAGTACGCGAAAGACTGAAAATACATTTGAGGAGTACGCTACAGGATAAAAAAGTATTGCATACCGGACATTTTAATTGCTTTTTGGTACGCATTGTCTCTGATTTTAATTGGGTTTTTGCTTTTTAATTGGGTTTTTGCATTTTTTAATTGCGTATTTGCGTAAATACGCACCTTATCTGGACCTCTGGTTATTATGATATTTAACACACCACGTTATTACTCTGTAAAAGCAGATTTTATGCAATTAATTCAATATTTATTACACTGCATAAGTAGCAAATCTTGATTTCGATTACCTGGAGGACGTTTTTACCAGTGTAGCTCCTGATCAATTACCACACACCTGTGTCTGATTGTGATCTATATTGTTTGTTGTTAGAAGCGCCATTAATGTTTTCCAATTAAATGGCAAGTCATGTAGACACTGATACGCATGCGCATCTATGTGCAATCTGTAGCCTATTTCACCAACATTGCAAAGTATACTTATCTAGCAAAGTATGCTTTGAGGGAGACATTTTCAATTTAAGGATAAATTTATTAATTTTTATTATACTGCATTTATTACATTATCACAGCCATTTTGGCTGTGATAATGTAATAAATTCAGTATAATAATTCTGCATACTTTTAATCATCAAATATATGCAGTGGTTAGTTCTATATGAAATAATGCATTTCAGGAAAAATCAATGATTACTCCCTCAAAGTATACTTTGCTAGATAAGTATACTTTGCAATGTTGGTGAAATCGGCTACAGATCTAGAAACACTAGCAGTTACTTTTTTATCATAACGAGTGGCTAATATGAACTCAGATCATCCCACAGGGCTCCAGATAAGGATTAGTAATTGATTACTTTCAGTCCAGGCAATTGGGTATTTCAACATTTTAATTGGGTAAAATAAAATCACATTACTGTTTACACATCAACAGACAGCAATTATTGAATTAGTTTGCTTCGAAACGAAAATATATCTTAGCATTTCATTAGAATTGTCTCCTTGGATGTGTTTTCATGGAAAATAAGAAAAATATACTATATTTGTGGTCTGTTAATTGTTTTCTGCAGCATGATAAAGGTACCACAAAATTGTTATTGCTTTTTGATACTCGCTACTTCTGATTTCAATTGTGTTTTTTTTTTGGCCTTTTAATTGGGTATTTACGCAAATACGCAGCTTATCTGGAGATCTGATGCATTTCCTCAGTTTCATCAGGGTATGGACTGCTACTCTTATTGTCAGTGGAACATCCGTAATGTTTCAGAGAGCACAATTTAACAGTCGGAAAGTGAGACATATTATTCACAATTCTTGTAGTGTCATTGTCGTAGACAACAATTTTGAATATATGTCAAAGTTTGCCTATCTCCTGATACGTATCACGTATCAGGAGATAGACAAAAAGTTGACATAGTCAATTGACAATCATAGTCGGATCTTCACAAACTTCATCAATAGTTTCCTCGCATTGATCGCCAACCACTCAATGACATTGACCTACTTTTCTCATGTGTGAAACACTCCAGCCTTGCCCCAATTTATGTCTGTACATCTGTTGTACATTTCAGTATTCCATTTTGATGTACGTGTCTAAACAACAAACAGTTACCAAGGCAACTATATCTTCAGCTTTTACATTTACAGTAAGTATTTACATGGTATTTCCATTTTACTTGTTTATGGGATAATACATAAAAACTAAGGTTCCATAAGTTTGCCTAGTGAAACCATACAACAATTTGACAATAAGTTGAATACGATGTTTGCATTCTTGACAATTGAGACATGCCATTTGATGTTTTACCTAAGAATGTGTGTGATATTTCATGAAAAGTATTTATAAAGTTTACGATAATTTCCATAATTACGTCAACTGTTTGTGAAATGTTCAAAGCGATTGCGGAATTGAATTGAAATCCGCATTTACTATGAACATTTTGTCATCTTTCAAAAATAATTTAAAGAAAATATCACAGTTTCTGTAAATATATTTCATGAAAAAATCGCACATCTTCTTAGGTACAAAATCACATGGCATGTCTCAAATATTGAGAATGCAAGCACTAAATTCAACTTATTAAATAACTACAGCAGCATACATCAATGTTTCACTGATCACCTAATGTTTTCTGTAGCCATCTTCTTTACATAATTATTACACTAGGGCATCCGGGTTTGCAATATCCTCCAGAAGTCAATAGTCAAAACTAAAGGCCGATCAAGACTAAATTTAGGTGTTAAATACAAATTTTGTCATAGTGTCTACACTCTTTTACTCAACGTCCAGGGAGTTAACGAACATTTGAGCTAATGTGAGTTATTATATAGGAAAACCAGGGACCAGGAATTTGAATTGAGTTATCAATCAGTAGTTTGATTTGAGAGAGTTTGGGGTAACGAGTGTAGACTGTATGTGCTGCAAATTCCAGGAAATAAAATCAAATTTTGAAGGTGAAAATGTCCAAAAGAGTCTCTATTGAAAACCCTGGTGTATTATAATTGTTAACCCTTAGAATGCGGGAAACTAAAATTGTCGTCTGCTGCTGTTTCATATTTTACCTTCTTCCTCAACAAAATCATAGTTTGACAGCACTTTAGAATCATTTCCATTGGAAATGATTCTAAAGTGCTGCCAAACTATGTTTTTGTTCATAAAAAAGGAAAATAAAAAGTATTCAGCAGATGATAAATTTAATTCAGCAGACGATACATTTAATTCAGCAGTGTAATATACTGTGTTATAGCACTGCAACGGCCTATTATAGTGTTTGTATATGGTGGGTGATTGGTCTGGTGAACGCGATGGCGTAAATTAACAGTAGGGGTTCCTCCTTATAGGAATCACAATTTGCCTGGTTTGGTCCTCAGGTACGTTTTTATCTTTGGCTCTTTTGTTACCTGGGAGTTGAATTGGGTTATTGCCCATTATAAAAGTAGTAATATTATTACTGATCTTACTGCTTTTGGGAGGGGGCCAAGTGATTCTGGTGTGGTGAGGACTTGGCATCAGATCAGGATTATTCCCTCCCCCCCTCCCATTTGTACAGGTAATAAGGTAATACTAAACCCATTGCTCCCACAGTGTATGTATATGCAATCAATCTAATTTACTCTACATTGATTTCCAGAAACAAGCAAATAACTACGGCAATTTCTACGACGACGCCCGTCAGGTGTGGTCAGTGTTGTTCGATAATGAACAGAATTTTACTCAGTTCGCCAAACATGTAAGTGTTTATGTGTGGTTGTAGCGAAAACATAGTGTGCTTTTGACTTGATTCTCAATGACTGGTTGACATTACCTGTGTAAGTCCTATGACTTTCGGTGGTGAGCTTACCATGACGGCACACAATCAGAAGATACTGAAATTAACGTAAATTTACGATGGCCGAGTTGTATTCAGGAGCTCAAGCGCCCATTTCACCAAAATTGCAAAGTATACTTATCTAGCAATGTATACTTTGAGGGAGTAATCATTTATTTTTCCCGAAATGCATTATTTCATATAGAACTAACCACTGCATATATTTGATGAATAAAAGTATGCAGAATTATTATACTGAATTTATTACATTATCACAGCCAAAATGGCTGTGATAATGTAATAAATTCAGGGCTGTGATAATGTAATAAATTCAGTATAATAAAAATTAATAAAGTTATCCTTAAAGTGAAAATTTCTCCCTCAAAGTATACTTTGCTAGATAAGTATACTTTGCAATGTTGGTGAAATAGGCTACTGGTAAATATCTCTCTAAGACATAATTGTGCGATCGCATTGCTGAAAAAATATCGTAAATTATTCATATGAACCTATTTTAACGATTTTAGATAACAAAAAAAGTGGAATCCCAGAAGACCTTTAAAGGCTAATCTGAGAATGTTAAATTTTCGAAAATGGATACCGGAAATTGTCGTTGGCTGTTTCTCTCAATAAAAACATGGTTTGACGGTTGGTCGGTCGGTCAGTCACACCATTAACCCTTTCAACACTACAGGCTTCTATAGCGGTGTTTGCAAACAGTGTTAGACCAAATGAGCCGGCTCGATGCTTTTTGAAGGAATTTTCATATTGTAAGAAGACTAAAACACACCCCTTTTCATAAATGGCTTAGTCTGAAAATCATTTTGTGCCGATTGGGTTGGACGGAAAATAACACATCAAAATCCATTCCAGTTATTTAGGTTTGAAAATGTTAAATCAATTTTCCACTTTCGTGGAAACAGTTTAAATTGAAATATGCTATGGACAGGCCGCTAAACAATATAGGTTCCTAATCCAATAAAAACTATTTTTCTTTTATGATAGGGAAGGGTTGTGGCCTAGGGGTTAGAACACCTGACTTCCAATCCAGAGATTGTGGGTTCAAACCTCGCCTTAGGCATCAAAAAATACTTTCATGGTATTTCCATCCCACTGGTCTTTCAGATGAGACTGGAAACCGAGGTCCCGTCTATATATGACCGTAGCTATTGCTGTCGCGATAAACCCATTCATTTTCACTTTTAAACAATATATAAATAAAAAACAAATCCATTATGACTGTTGTCCTGTATGCCAGGTGTGCCTGGCCAAGGCCCTATCCACGGGCAGTACACAGAATGGTATCGTGAGCCAGGACCTGACCGCAGGGGATGGGGGTTCATTGGAGCCCGGGGACTCTGCAGAGGTCAAGTACACCGGCTGGCTGCTCACCAATAACACGTTCGGGGAGGTGTTTGATACCAACATGAACGCAGACAAAGTGTTCAGATTTAAACTCGGTGCTGGCAAAGTTATAAAGGTAAATTATTAGTTTAACCCTTTCAACACCACAGGTCTGTATAGTGGTATTGGCAAAACATGTAGATCCAGATGAGCCGTCTTGTGACGAGCCGTCTCATCAGGATATGCACTTTTTGCAGGTACTTTTCATGCTAGTGCATCGCCATTAAACAGATTTTCCGACCTATCATTTTCTGATATACGCCGCAAATTTGAAAATTACAATACAGTTAACCCTATAATTAATCCATCAGTCATGTGGTTGAATCAATCAATCTATATCTGTAGGGCTGGGACACGGGAGTGATAGGAATGAAGAAGGGTAGCCGACGGTTCCTGGTTGTGCCCTCAAACCTGGCCTACGGTAGCCAGGGAACGGGAACCAAAGTCCCGCCAAACGCAACACTCTTGTTCGAAATCGAGGTTGTTCGGGTGAGTTCTATTTCAAGTCCGCATGGCTAGGATTTAAATAAAAGTTTAAAAAGCTTTATTTATTTTACAGCGACTACAAGCAATGGTGAGAGCACTCGTGTTATGTGTAACAGGGCTCCAGATAAGGAATTAGTAATTGAGTATTGTCACTCCATCATTTCTGAAGCAATTGGGTATTTCAAAATGTTAATTGTGTAACATAGAATCACACTACTGTTTACACATCAGCAGACCGCACTTATTTGCTTCTAAATGAAAACACATCTTGGTATTTCATTAGAATTGTCTCCTTGGTGACAATTCTAATGAAATACCAAGATGTGTTTTCATGGAAAAATAAGAAAATATGCTATTTATTGTTTTCTGTAGCATGATAAAGATACCACAAATGTTTCATTGCTTTTTGTTACTCACTACTTCTGATTTCAATTGTGTTTTTGGCAATTTTAACTGGGTATTTACGCAAATACGCAGCTTATCTGAAGCTCTGGTGTAATGTTTACACATGCCACTGTAATAAATAATTCCCTTACCTAATGTACTTACACAGTGGAACCTCTCTAAAACAGTTTAGAGAGGTTCCACTGTAGTTCTGGTATATGCACATCTAATGACATGTTATTATACGCCCGTTTGAAAAAACGGGACGTATTATGTATTCATCTTGTACTGGCGGGCGGGTGGGCGGGCACAGCTTGTCCACGCAATAACTAGAGTTCTACTTGACGGATTTTAACCAAATTCGGTATACATGTTTATCACGGCAAGATGAAGAAGCCTATTTATTTTCAAAAATTTCCAATTACTTATCTCCCCTTGGTGGCCACTTTTATTTTTCGCACTCTATCCTTGTCCACGCAATAACTCAAGTTCTACTTTATCGCTCGTAACCAAATTCGGTATACATGTTTATCACGGCAAGACGAAGAAGTCTATTTATTTTGACAGATCGTGACCAAATTCAATATACATGTTTATCACGACAAGAACCTATTAATTGTCAGTGAGTTATCTCCTCTTGCCTCGACAGGCATATATTGTGACCTTCGGCAATCTTGTTGCGTTTTGTAATCATGAACAGACATGATCATCAGAGACCGAGTAAAATAAAACCCACAAAATTCAATTGCATAATTATGTACCTTAGTAAACCCGATTGTGTTCATGGCCTAAATATACCTTTTCAATGCTTCTTCATTTCTTATATTCTAAACTTAACCCTTAGACCGCTACTCACAACAATTGTCTTCTGCTGTTGCTTTTATATCTTTCCTTATTTATCAATAAAACATGGTTTGACAGCACTTCAGAATAATTTCCAATGTTTTTGATGATAAAAATGGAAAATAGAAAATAAACAGCAGACGACCAAAAAAATAAGATAGCGGTCTAAGGGTTAATAATCAATGCGTATTCAGCTAAAATAAGTGCGTAAAATATGCCATTACGCCCCTTATCTTGAGCGCTGTAGTGTTCTAAACTTGCGCTATTCTTTATAGACTCTCGGGAGGATATGAGAGTCTGCGTATCTTACTGATGGATCCTTTCTATAGGATTGGTATCTTTTAACAGTGAATCTTAATGAATCTTAATGGTATTCACGGCTGGGCTAAATGATCCGGTGCTGTAAGGGTGCCTGGCATTGGAATAGGACAATGTATTTCAGTGCTGAAAGTTATTATTACAATGTCGGTGTTGAAAGTATGGTACTGGTGCATTCACATCTGTATATGGCCTTGCTGTGGAACGGACATAAAACCACATTCAATCAATCAATCGATCATTAATCAATCTATCAATCAAACAGTATTGAGCAATTGATGAGTCAATCAATCAAACAAACAATAAATCAATCAATCAATCCTCACTATGAAGTGATCCAATCAATGAAACAACCAGTCCATCGATAAATCAATCAAATAAACTAGTCAACCAACCAACCAACCAACCAACCAAACTAAACCAAACTAAACCAAACCAACCAAACCAACCAACCAACCAACCCAACCAACCAACCAACCAACCAATCCTCCATGTCAGGTGAAGCTGCTGGGCCGCGAGTCGTCCCCCGCCCCGCCCCCCAGCAACCCGACGCCCCCATCCCTGCCGACCATGGACGACTTCGAGGATGAGGGCGACTTTGACGGGCACACAGTGAAAGGTCGCACAAAGTCAATCACAGACCAGATGGCACACGTAAGACTTGCTCATACTGAAACATGCTGAATGAACCTGGCTATTGAATAGTTTCTGACAACATATTCTGATCATCAGTGCATATGGTAGATACTTTTTCTCGTCCCTATGCAGTATATATTTGTTAATCTGAAAATATTTATTAAGACTTTATGTCCCACCACGATAGTGGAGGGGGAATTTAGTGTTACCCTTGTCCGTCCCGGTCCGTCCTTCCTTCCGTCCGTCACCAGACTTGTAACTCGTAAAACTTTTAAACCGTACTAGCTACATACCTGAAACTTGGTATGTAACTTCCTTATGATGAGTAGATGCGCACAATTTATTTCAATTATTTCTTCGACCCCCAGGTAATGGATTATCTCCCCCTTTTCGACTTAGAATTTGGCAATTTTACCTTGTGACTCGTAATTATTAATACTTTTAAACCGTAATAGCTACAGACCTGAAACTTGGTATGTGGCTTCCTTATGATGAGTAGATGTGCAAAGTTTATTTTTATTTTTTATTCGACCCCCGGGTCGTAGATTATCATAGATTATCTCCCCCTTTTCGACTTAGAATTTCAACATTTTATCTTGTAACTTGTAAAACGTCTAAATCGTATTTGATTGATGCCTGGTATGTAGCTTTTTTAGGGTGTGTAGATGCACAAAGTTCTATTTTTGCTTTGACATTGAGCCATGGATTATCTCCCACTTTCGGATTAGGAATTTGCCTCGTTCACTATCAAAGCGATATGTTCTCCATGTTAGCAATGGGTTGAAAAAAAGTTTTCTCCCATAAATCAGACACTAATGCCATTTCAGTGGATAGTTTACATAGAGTTTATTCATTGCCATTTTGAAATACTGGATTTATTTCCCCGAGGCATTTGGAAATCCGATAAAGAAACATATTTGTCGGATTTACAGATGTCAAGGGAAATAAATCTGGTATTTCAAAATGGTAGTGGAATAAATTGTATATTGCGGGCTCTTAGAAAAATGTGAAATTTGCTCTTAGACCAGCTTATAACGACGTCGTCAAAATTTACAATTTTGACATTAGCGTATAATTCCAGCACAAAAATATTTACACAATTCCCTAACATTTGATTGGCCCGTAGCAAGTCTCTGTCCAAAATGTATATCCCAGTAAACTCTCACGCCGAACTACTTTCCGTGACCGTGAGGCGCAGTTAAATAATTCTTAAGAAAATGGAAAATAAAGACATTTTCTTGATGAATTTATTTCAAATGCTGGAATTATAAGGAATGAATGTCCTTTTTGTGGAATTTATCGGGGATATAAACTTGGAAAAGTCGCGGGAATACTGGACGAGGCCTTCCGGCCTTCGTCCAGTATTCCCGTGACTTTTCCAAGTTTATACCCCGATAAATTCCACAAAAAGGACATTCATTAATATTGATCTTTGCGGTTTTTACCACAGGCCTTTGGCGTGTTTCGGCTTTCATCGGTATAACTCTATATATTATATGAAAAAGGCTTCTAACTTTGATCGGACACGACCTCGTATCATAACAAAATAACATGTTTAAAATTGTAATTTTCTATGCATTATGTGTATTTCTGTAGGATATCGATAATTTTCAAATGATCATATGAACTTGCCACTACAATATTGACGGTAGAGCCTTAAACACATTACCGTATTTCATTTGTTATGATACAAGGTTGTGTCCGACCTAGGAAAAGGAGCTGTAATTCGATATTATTTGCATAAATATGTTCTAACTATGCTATTTTAGCAAGATAACAATAATTCTCAAATGAACATGTGCACTTTCGTGTCCGACCAAAGTTAGAAGCCATGTTCATATATATATAGACTTACACCGATGAAAGCCGAAACACGCCGAATGCCTGTGGTTTTTACTACATAATTATTATAAACAGTTTAGTCTATCCACACGATCGATTATTTATTGTAGTACGGACGAATGTACCGTTGATTTGAACCGTCACACGGATATCAATTGTTCTAACTAAAGTTAATAAATTGTTGAAATTATCTAATCTTTTATCTGTTCCCTGGACGGCCAGCCTGCAGCGGCACCCGTGTTCCCGTACTTACAGATGTGCAGCATCTAGTCCAGGTCTGAGAGACACAGGTTGCAGGCTACACAGATCTACTGATTGATAACTCTATAGGCAGACGCTACCATTTGTCGGTCAATCAGTCATCTATAGCCCGCAATGCGTGTTAGATACTGGGTAGTATACGCAATGCAAGGGTTTGGTACAGCGTGCAAGAGCTTGCAGCAACACACGCAGCCTAGGCAGGGTCTACACTGGGTAGAATAGACGCACCACTACCGGCGCATAACAGTATTATACAATTATTGTCTTTTGACACGATATTTACGGACCTGAGGAAAGTCATATTCACCGAGACTGAAGGCTGAGGTGAATATGTTGTTTCGAAGGTCCGTAAATCTTGTGTACACCGACTCAAAAGACAATAATTATTTTATTATATGACCCATATTACAGAACGTATATGATACAACAACTCATGCTTTGGTTGCATGATCAGTGACACGCGCATGCTTCTTATTGAATATTAATACTTTTTATTATATGACTCAATTTCAACAATGAGATTGTCCAATTTCAGGGGCCTATTTCAGCAAAATTGCAAAGTATACTTTCCTAGCAAAGTATACTTTGAGGGAGAAATTTTCAATTTTAGAATAAATTTATTAATTTTTATTATACTGAATTTATTACATTATGACAGCCAATTTTGGCTGTGATAATGTAATAAATTCAGTATAATAATTCTGCATAGTTTTAATCATCAAATATATGCAATCGTTAGTTCTGCATGAAATAATGCATTTCGGAAAAATCAATGATTGCTCCCTCAAAGTATACTTTGCTAGGAAAGTATACTTTGCAATTTTGATGAAATCGGCTACTGGTCACATGATTTTATCGGAGACTGATATCCAGGTGACTATCATATATTTCCACAATCATGTGACCCGAAATTGGACAATCTCATTGGTTGAAATTGTCAGTCATATAATAAGAAGTATTATCAAATTAATATTCAATGTCATCACCATGCAGCCCTGGCGACGCCAACGTCACATGTTGCTAATGTCATCAAAATTAAAACGACATCATGACGTTATGCCGTGATAATAAGCATGTCAACAGCCATTAACCCTTACTACGGTGAATTAAATGTTGTCGTCTGCTGGAAATGTTTTATTTTCAATATTTCTCGACAAAAATCTGGTTTTGACAGCACATGAGAATCGTCTCCAATGGAGACGATTCTCATGTGCTGTCAAAACCAGTTTTTTGTTAAGAATTAAAGCAAAAATGAAATGCAGCAGACGGCAATTTCTGTCGACAGCGTAGGAAGGGTTAAAAACAATACACATCAAACTTATTCATTATTTTAACGGGTCACTGTAAGACACATTAGCCGTGATATTAGAAAATGTATCGTGAGACAAGCGCGTGTAGTGTGAGACGAGGAAATCTCACATGGGCATAGCTATATGGACATCCTTGTCTCGGGGCACCTGGTGGGCGAGAAATTCCTATTTGAAATTTGTGATCTTTGTTTCCACTCGATATACTTCTCAGGGATGGGCTGTGGCCTAGGGGTTAGAACATATGATTGCCAATCTGGAGGTTGTGGGTTCAAACCTCGTCTTAGGCATCAAAAATACTTTCATAGTATTTCCATCCCACTGGTCTGTCGGATGAGACTTTAAACTGTGGTCACGTCTCTACATGACCTTAGCTGTTGCTGGGACGTTAAACCCATTCACTTTTTATCCTCACCAGTCGCCGACCCAGGACACGAGTAAAGCGAAGTTGATCTCGCGTATGGCCAAGATGGGAAAGCCGATGTTGCCGATGTCGGGCGCTGTTGCCGCTGGGCCTGATAGTGACGACGACTCGGTGCCCGTAAGTTCTCTCAGATGGTAAACCCCAATCAATCAATCAGTCAGTCAATCAGTCAGTCAATCAGTCAGTCAATCAGTCAATCAGTCAGTCAATCAGTCAGTCAATCTCTCAACCTGACCTTCTATCCTGTCGGTACACATATAAAAATAATAATATCAAAAGTTGACAAAATATAATCCGCATGTACTCTAAAAAAATTGTCAACTTTTCATGCCATTTACGGAAAACATTGTAAACGTTGTAAACATATTTCATGAAATTACGCAGATGTCCGAAGGTACAAAATCACATGGCATGTCTCAAATGACTGCTGCCAGTGAATTTTCTTAGAGACTATTTAATGACTATTTAATGAATAATGTCCGTGAGTCCGTACGTCCGTCTGTTTGTGTGTCCGGCACTTTAAGAAGTTCGCCAGAGTTTATAAATTATGTTGTAACTTCTAAATCCCTTGAAATGAAGGATTGCTTAAATATTTCAACACAGCATACTTGTGGATAAATACCACATATCCATGCTGCCCTTAATATGATCTTGACCTTTTGACTTTGACAACGTTGAACTTTTTCACATATTAAGCAGTATACCAGAGTTCTCAATTCTGTCATATCTTCTACCAGTATATCAGATCTCCTGATAAGGTACGCAAATACACAATTAACAAGTGTGAAAATCAAATTAAAATCAGACCCAATGCGTACCACAAAGCAATGAAATGTCCGGTACACAATAGATTTTTATTTTGTAATGTACTGCTCAAAGTATTTTCAATCTGTAGTGTACTGCTAGGTTTGTTCGTGTACAAAGCTACAGAAAGCTACCGAATATCTATCGGTCGGCCATTGACTTTTGTTTACACATTCTGGTCCTGGCTCTAGTTGTGGACAATGTATCGATAGCTGTATTTCGCCGATGAGTAATACAAATGTGTCTGCTGCAATGCTCTCAGGGACACGGTGTGGGATAAGAAAAGTGTGACTAAATGTTTAACTTTTATTTTAAAGTAGATTTTTTGTCGAGCCTGCTTGCGGAAAGCGAGACATAGTGATCACAATGACGTCCGGGTGTCCGTCCATGCGTCCGTCCGACGTACAGCGTCCGTCCGTGCGTCCGTCCGTGCGTCCGTCCGTCCGTCTGTCCGAGCTTACAAATGGATACATATGTGGCTAGGAGAACAATAGGTTATGTAATATTCTATTGTTCCGTGACATTATGTGGCTAAAAATGGGTTTATGTGGCTACAGAACAATAGGGATGAACAAAGGAAAAGGTTAGAGTTAGCCACATAAGTATCCATTTGTAGGAACGTCCGTCCGAAATCTGCATTAAAGTCACATTGACTTGAAACTTTATATGCTTATTAGTCATGATCCATATATTCATGCTGTATCTCACCCATGTGGCCCCTGTGCCCAAGGTCAAGGTCAAATGACTTAGAAGTTTGTGTTCCGAAATCTGCGTTAAAGTTTTTAAATACCTTATATCTCTGCAGTCCTAAGTCACATTGACTTGAAACTTCATATGCTTATTAGTCATCATCCATATATTCATTCTGTGTCCCACTCATGCGGCCCCTGTGCCCCTATGTCAAGGTCAAATGACTTAGACGTTTGCGTTAAAGTTTCTGTCAAAATTTGCGTCAAAGTTTTCACATACCTACTATCTCTGTAACCGTAAGATTTGCTTGAAACTTTGTATGCTTATTGGGCATCAAACTTCAAATAAATACACTCTGAGACCATCAAATGCCTCGGCGTGCTCGACATGCGGGCCGCGGCCATCTCGTCTTCAATATATAGCAATGTTTTCTGGATATGTCTGTGTTGTAGGAGTCACCACAGCCAGTGACAGCCGTCCCAGTGCATCCACAGGTGTCTGCACGTAAACCAGTGCTCAGGCCACACCCACAGCATGCAGCTCCTCCTCAAGTACAGCCACAACAGCCAATCACAGTGCAATATGTAACAGAACAACCAATAGCATCACAGCAGCCTGCTCAACCTGCCTTCCTACAAAGTATGAAAAGTTAAAAGTTCATTAAATATATTTACAAAATTTACAACATTTTTCACAAATAACGTCATAAGGTGACACAATTTATATTCCGTATGTACCTACTCTGAGAATTTTGACGCCTTTTACGGAAAATATTGTAAATTTTGTAAATGACATTCATGAAATTACGCAGATGTACGAAGGTACAAAATCACATGGCGTGTCTCAAATGTGACTTTGGCCAATCACATTGTTGATCTTCAAAATGGAAAACAATACAGACCCCATTCAGACTGCATGGTTTACACTCGTTCCAAATGATATAATGATTTTCAAACTAGTCCATTTATGAAATGGGAGTGTTTTTTATCTAAAAAATATGAAAATTACGTCCAAAAAGTACAGATCTGGATCTACACTGTTTGCAAACACTTCTATAGAGGGCTGTAGTGTTGAAACTTGGCTCCTCACTGGTTCCCATTTCAGACTTACCTGGTGCTCAGCAAATGTCGGTCTACCAGCCACCTCAGACATTCCAACCACAACAACAACAACAACAAGCGTTTTTGCAGCAACAACAACCACAAATGCAGGTAATGTGACACGATTATAACCTGTGTCAAAATAACCATTTGTAGCCACTATTTAATAAAATCAGTCAATAAATAAGTTTATTAAATATCGTATAAAGGTAGCTCAAATGAAATGCTAGATTCTATTTATTCCATGCACACAACTATATACGAAGGTTTACTGATCACCTACCATGTGTTCTATTCTGGAAGTCGGCATTACGTAAACCGGTCACCTGACACAAATTTTGCCATCTTAAGTTTGGGGTAACCCACTATACGATGCATCATATTCACAACAGAAAATATATTATAGGAATGAATGGCTTTTTTGTGGAATTTATCGGGGTATAAACTTGAAAAAGTCGCGGGAATACTGGACAAAGCGATAAAAAATTAAATAAAAAAAAAAAGATTTTGATTTTTTTTTTCGAAAATTGTAATTTTTTAAGGCCTCGTCCAGTATTCCCGCGACTTTTCCAAGTTTATATTCCCGATAAATTCCACAAAAAGGCCATTCATTCCTTATAATTCCAGCATTTGAAATCAATTCATCAAGAAAATGTGTTTATTTTCCGTTTTCTTAAGAATTATTTTAACTGCGCCTCACGGTTACGGAAAGTAGTTTGGCGTGGGAGTTTACTGGGATATAAATTTTGGACAGAAACTTGCTACGAGCCAATCAAATGTTAGGGAATTGTGTAAATATTTTTGTTATGGAATTATTGTTAGAATAATTGTCGCGCCTGCTTTAGCAGAAGAAGGCGTGACTATAGTCGTCCTTTTTCCGTCGTTGTCGTCCGTGTCGTCGTCCGAAATGTCAAAAAGTTTGTACAAGCTTCGTCATGGTATAACTTTAATATTACTTGACGGATTGCTTCAATGTTTGGACACTTTATACAAGTGAGCATTTGGTGACGTCACTTTTTGACGCAAAAAATGGCTAAGTGGTTCTGCAAAAATGTGAATGTAAAAAGGTCAAGGTCATGTTAATGGCTGCCATTAACATGACCTTGACCTTTTTACATTCACATTTTTGCAGAACCACTTAGCCATTTTTTGCGTCAAAAAGTTTGTACAAGTTTCTTCATCATCGTATAACATTAATATTACTTGATGGATTGTTTCAATATTTGGACACTTGATGCATGTAAAAGTCAAAAGGTTTCTTCAACCTTGACCTTTTTCTTGTTATAAGCATGCACTTCTTTAGCATATTTCCATGATCATGTTACAGTCACATGCCTCGGCAGGTGCGACACTGCTTCCGTGTCGGAATTATTGTGTACTAAGCAAATGCAAGAATATTTTTTTACCTACTATAAGTTTGCCTTTTCACTTTCTCAAATGATCTGGAATTAGTTGTTAGAAGCATTCAAAAATGATTAAATTATATAGGAAGTCAGGTGAGATATCCCACACGCAAAATAAACACATTTCTTGATGAATTTATTTCAAAGCGGCTGGAATTATAAGGAATGAATGGCCTTTTTGTGGAATTTATCAGGGATATAAACTTGGAAAACTGGTCCAGTATTCCCGCGACTTTTCCAAGTTTATACCCCGATAAATTCCACAAAAGGCCATTCATTCCTATAGTAAATCCTGTGCCATGTAGCTCAAAATGTTTCATATCTCCTGATATGTAGTCAGATCATTACCAAACTTTTTGAATAGATTTCTCACATTGGCGGCTAATTACCATGTGTATTACGGGTCACCTTGACTTTTGTGGGCGAGACACTCACCAGCAATTGCTTTTTATCACGTCAACACAGTGCGTATGTGCCGTGAAACACGGTGCCGTGAAACATTTTTGATATTCTGTCAATGCGACCTAATCACTGCGTATGAATATGTGCAGTGACTGGGGTTATTTGTTTGCCATTTGTAGGTGTTGACGGGATAAATAGAATAGTAAGTTAGTGCCGTGAATGGGAAAAAATATCTGGCGCGGCACGGAAACGGGATGTGTTCGATAGAGCCTCGCCCAGCCTGTTTACTAAGCCTTGCCAGATATTTTTTTCCATTCACGGCACTAACCTACTATTCTCTATGTATATAAAAACATTTTGAGATCACCATTTGATCTGGGCCTACACTGATTTCGAATGTTTTGCACATGTTTCAGTTGAGGGAGAATACAAAATCTAGTTAAATTGTAAAATGATGTTTTCTATAGATCTCTTATTAAGATTTCTTAATTGAAAACACAATATTTTCTCCATTCAGCCTGGTTTCCAGCCCACTGGCCAGTTATATGGGGGAGGAGTTTCTACTCAGCCACAGATTGCTGTTCCAGGTACCTCCCTTCCACAGTATATTGTCCAAGGTAGCTTTCCTAAACGCACGCTTGCTAGCACTGTTCCCAACTACGTTTTATAATAGTACTGTATTTTGTCGAGTAAATTCGGGATAAAAAACAGAATTTTCAGGGCTCCAGACAGTCCTTTTCAGACAGTCCAGGGTACAAGACAAATTATTACCCAACTCCCTATATAAGTTGATAATCCATAGTTTTGACTAATTCCCTTAAGTCAGGGAAACAGTTTCACCTGCCCGGTCAACAGTTCCGCGTGCCAGTGGAATAGTCATAACTATTTCACCCCTGAAAATCATGACGTCATCATTTTTGTCGAAGATTACGTCACAAATTGAACGTAATTTAGATTGGTCTGTCGATGTGCCTCACATCAAATTTACGTTCATTGTGTCGCATACACTTTTACAGGTGGAGTAATAAAACAGTTATTTCATGGTCATTCGGCGAACAGTCAAAACATATTGCCCCTCGGTGCTGTGGACGATTTGATGCACTATTGCCCTCGGCCTCTGGGTAATAGTGCCTCGGGTCGTCCACAGCACCTTGAGGCAATAGTTTTGACTGTTCCCGAATGTCCATGAAATAACTGTATATTAGTACACGGGGTTCCATGATTATAACTACAGCAATGGAGGCAACTTTTCATTGCTGATTTTGTAATTTTTTTGGTAAGTTTTTGTTACTTTGGTGCATCATATATTCTCATGTAAACACTTTCCCAGGATTTTGGGCTGGAAATAATGGTGTGACTTAAATACACTTGCGTCTAATACACGGCGAAATACGGTAATATCATAAGTTTCATTTACACGCAAATATTAATACCATATCCAAGATTTCTTTCCGTTACACGCAAATATTAGTCCAAGATAGCTTTCTTTTACACACAAATATTAATACCATGTCCAAGATAGCTTTCCTTCACATGCAAATAAATAATACCATGTCCAAGATGGCTTTCCTTTACACACACATATTAATACCATGTCCAAGATAGCTTTCCTTCACACACAAATAGTAACACCATGTTAGCTTTCCTTTACACACAAATATTAATACCATGTCCAAGATAGCTTTCCTTCACACACACATATTAATACCATGTCCAAGATACCTTTTTTTTTTACACACAAATATTGATATCATGTCCAAGATAGCTTTCTTTTACACACAAATATTAATACCATGTCCAAGATAGCTTTCCTTCACACACAAATATAAATACCATGTCCAAGATAGCTTTCCTTCACACACAAATATTAATACCATGACCAAGATCCGCTTTTCTTCACACACAAATATTAATACCATGTCCAAGATAGCTTTTCTTCACACACAAATATTAATACCATGTCCAAGATAGCCATGCTTTCACACACAAATATTAATACCATCCAAGACTTTCTTACACACAAATATTGATACCATGTCCAAGATAGCTTTTTCCTTTCACACACACAAAATACTTAATACCATGTTCAAGATAGCTTTTCTTCACACACAAATTGATACCATGTCTCAAGATAACTTCTTCACACACAAATATTACATACCATGTCCAAGATAGCATTATCTTCACACACAAATATTAATACCATGTCAAGATAGCTTTCTTCACACACAAATATAATACCATGTCCAAGATAGCTTTCCTTCACACACAAATATTAATACCATGTCCAAGGAATATCTTTTCTTCACACACAAATATTAATACCCATGTCCCAAGATAAGCTTTTTCTTACCACACAACAAATATTAATACCATGATCCAAGATAGATTTCCTTCACACACAAATATAATACCAATGTCTAAGATAGCTTTTCTTCACACACAATATTAAATACCATGTCCAAGAAACTTTCCTTTCACACACAAATATGTAATACCTTGTCCCAAGATAGCTTGTCCTTCACACACAACTTATTAATACCAATGTCCAAGTTACGCTTTTCTTTTCCCTTCACACACAAATATTAATACAAGTCCAAGAAGAGCTTTTCTTCACACAAAGCAAATATGTAATACCATGTCCAAGATAGCTTTTCTTCACACGACAATATTAATAACCATGTCCAAGAAAGCTTTCCTTCACACACAAATATTAAATACCATGTTCAAGATAGCTTTCTTCACACACAAAATAGAATATACCATGTCCCAAGATACCTCTTTTCTTCACACAAAACTATTAATACCATGTCCAAGATAGCTTTTCTTCACACACAAATATTAATACCATGTCCAAGATAGCTTTCCTTCACACACAAATATTAATACCATGTCCAAGATAGCTTTTCTTCACACACAAATATTAATACCATGTCCAAGATAGCTTTTCTTCACACACAAATATTAAAACCAATCCAAGATACTTTTTCTTCAACACACAAATTATTGAAGTTACATTCCAGAATATCCCTTTCCTTCCAACCACCACATTAATACCATGTCCAAGAAAGCCTTTGTCTCCTTTTCTTCACACACAAATATTAATACCATGTTCAAAGAGCTTTTCTCACACACAAAATATTAATACCATGTCCAAGATAGCTTTTTCCTTCAACACACAAATATAATACCATGTCCCCAAGATAGCTTTTCCTTCACACACACAAATATTAATACCATGTCCAAGATAAGCTTTCCTCACACATCAAATATTAATAACCATTGTCCTCCAAGATAGCTTTTCTTCACACACAAATATTTAATACCATGTCCCTAAGAAATCTTTCCCCTTCACACACAAATATAATAACCATGTCCAAGATAGCTCCTTTTCCAAGAAACACTTACACAAATATTAAATACCCATGTCCAAGATTTTACTTTCTTCACACACAAATTATACCATGTCCAAGATAGCTTTCCTCACACACAAATATTTAATACCAGTCCAAGATAGCTTTTCCCTTCCACACACAAATATTAATACCTGTCCAAGATAGCTTTTCCTTCACACACAAATATATACCATGTCAAGATAGCTTTCCCTTCCTTTCACACACAAATATTAATACCATGTCCAAGATAGCTTTTCTTCACACACAAATATTAATACCATGTCCAAGATAGCTTTCCTTCACACACAAATATTAATACCATAAGTCCAAGATAACCTGTTTCTCCTTCACACAACATCAACAAATATAATACCATGTCCAAGATAGCTTTTCCTTCACACACAAATATTAATACCATGTCAAGAATAGCTTTTTCCCTACACACACAAATATTAATACCAGTCCTAGATAGCTTTCCTTTCACCACAAATATTAATACCCATGTCCAAGATAGCTTTTTCCTTCACACACATTAATATATCAATACATGTCCCAAGATAGCTTTCCTCACACACATTACCAGTCCAAATATTAATAATCCATGTCCAAGATAGCTTTTTCTTCACACACAAATATTAATATCACCCAAGATAGCTTTTTCTTTCACACACAAATGTAATACCATGTCCAAGATAGCTTTTCTTCACACACAATATTAAAAAAAATATGTCCAAGATAGCTTTCACACACAAATATTAATACCTGTCACAGCTAAGCTCCTCACACACAAATATTAATACCATGTCCAAGATAGCTTTTCCCTCACACACAAATATTAATACCATGTCCAAGATAGCTTTCCTTTACATCAAATCAACATATTATCAATCCATGTCCCAAGATGCTTTTCTTCACACACATTAATACCATGTCAAGAAATAGCTTTCCTTACTCACAAATATAATCCATGTCCAAGATAGCTTTCTTACACACAAAATATTAAATACAAATCCCAAGATAGCTTTCTTTTACAACCAAATATTAATACCATCCAAGATAGCTTTTTCTTTCACACACAAATATTAATATCATGTCCAAGATAGCTTTCCTTCACACACCAATATTAATATCAATACCCAAGATAGCTTTCCTTTACACTGAAATATTAATACCATATCCAAGATAGCTTTTCTTCACACACAAATATTAATACCATGTCCAAGATAGCTTTCCTTCACACACAAATATTAATATCAATACCCAAGATAGCTTTCCTTTACACACAAATATTAATATCAATACCCAAGATAGCTTTCCTTTACACTGAAATATTAATACCATATCCAAGATAGCTTTTCTTCACACACAGATATTAATACCATGTCCAAGATAGCTTTCCTTCACACACAAATATTAATATCATTACCCAAGATAGCTTTCCTACACACAAATATTAATATCAATACCCAAGATAGCTTTCCTTTACACTGAAATATTAATACCATATCCAAGATAGCTTTCTTCACACACCATATTTAAATACCATGTCCAAGATAGCTTTTCCTTCACACACAAAAATAATATACCATATCCAAGATAGCTTTCCTTTACACTGAAAAATTTAATACCATCTCCAAGAGCTTTTCTTCACACACAAATATTAATACCATATCCAAGATAGCTTTCCTTCACACACAAATATTAATACCATGTCTAAGATAGCTTTCCTTCACACACAAATATTAATATCAATACCCAAGATAGCTTTCCTTTACACTGAAATATTAATACCATGTCTAAGATAGCTTTCCTTTACACACAAATATTAATATCAATACCCAAGATAGCTTTCCTTTACACTGAAATATTAATACCATATCCAAGATAGCTTTTCTTCACACACAAATATTAATACCATGTCCAAGATAGCTTTCCTTCACACACAAATATTAATACCATGTCCAAGATAGCTTTCCTTCACACACAAATATTAATACCATGTCCAAGATAGCTTTCCTTCACACACAAATATTGATACCATGTCAAATATCAATACCCAAGATAGCTTTCCTTTACACTGAAATATTAATACCATATCCAAGATAGCTTTTCTTCACACACAAATATTAATACCATGTCCAAGATAGCTTTCCTTCACACACAAATATTAATACCATGTCCAAGATAGCTTTCCTTCACACACAAATATTAATACCATGTCCAAGATTTCCTTCACACACAAATATTAATACCATGTCCAAGATAGCTTTCCTTCACACACAAATATTAATACCATGTCCAAGATAGCTTTCCTTCACACACAAATATTGATACCATGTCCAAGCTAGCTTTCCCCTACCTGCAAATAGTATGGGGATTGTGTGTGGTGGGGGGGGGGGGGGTTAAAAAACGTTTGCCCTGTTAATGGCATTTTTGTCCCGCCTGCTTTAGCTTTTCCATCGGCGTATGTGTCGGCGGCGTCAACATTTCATGTTACGTTTTTGCGTTTAGCTCAGTTTCCAGAAAACTATAAGTCCTACGACCTCCATACTTGGTATACATCAACACAGTGGTGTAACCATCTCACACATAGGGAGCCCATATGACCTTGACCTAGTTTTAATGGTTCATTGACCTACTTTTCACATGCATTCAACGTTAAGTTTTTGCGTTTAGCTCTGTTTCTAAAACTTAACGCTCAGGTTAATTCATTGTAACTTCTGTTTCCCTCAATGGAATGCTTTAATATTCAATACATGCATGTGTAACAACATCCCGCATCATTCTACAGAAAGCCCATGTTGCCCGCTAACCCCAAAGGTCAAGGTCACGGGCTTTTGTTTCCCTTGATGGAATGCTTTAATACTTCTTAGGTGTAAACTATAGCCACATCCGGCATGATTCTACAGAAAGCCCATGGTGCCCGCTAACCCCAAGGTCTTAAACTTAATGCTTGGGTTAATTTATTGTAACTTCCGTTTCCCTTGATGGAATGTTTTAATATTTCATACATGCATTTGTAAGAACATTCCGCATCATCTGCAGAAAGTTCATGGTGTCTGGTAGCCCCAAGGTCAAGGTCACGGACTTCAAAAATGTCTAGCATAGAAATTTAGCATCGGTGCCAGGAGATACATGTCGTTGGCGGCATTCTTGTTTGTGTTTAGCTGTGTTTGTTGGAAAATAAATGTTTTGGTTTCAGTTTATTATCCCCTCACGTAGCGAAAATGGGATATAGGGATGCAAAAGTTGTCTGTTCGTCCGTCTGTCCGTCTGTCCATCACAAACATTAACATTGGGGTTAATCTGCAATAACTTCTGTTTCCATTGATGGAATGCTTTAATATTTCATAGGTTCATTTGTAACATCATCCTGCATCAGTCTACAGAAAGCGTATGGTGCCCGCTAACCCCAAGATCAAGGACGTATTAGAAAATGTTTTGTTTCAAAAACTTTACTCTTCATTATAACTTCCCTTTCCCTCAATCGAATGCTTTAATATTTCATAGGTGTATTTTTAACAACATCTCATATCATTCTACAGAAAGCCCATGGTGCTCACTAACCCTAAGGTTATTACAAGCTCCTTATGTACTATCAAACTACGGTTTATTAACTGTTATTTTGACAAAATATTCACTGTTAACTGCATTTGGCCAATTTTGTTATTAAAACTATATTTGCATGCTTGTGGTCTGGTTAAATGGAACTACAGTGGAACCCCTCTAAACCGGACACCCTGGGCCACATTGTACTTAATTTAGATGGGGTTCAATGTAATTTATTTCATTGTTCTGTCTGTTCATAACTGACAATGACAACAATTGGTCATCAAGTGCTTAAGACAGTGGAACCCCTCTAAACTGGACACCCTGGTGACCTCCCAGGGTGTCCGGTTTAGAGAGGTTCCACTGTATATTTGAAATCATTAAAATATAACAGAAACAAGAAAATGTGGCCTATCGGCACATGAATGCCCCCAGTGGCAGATTGGAGAAGCTATGGCAAACTTAATTAACCAGGTGATAAGTATTCATAATGTTCATGTTTATATGTAATCAGAGTTGTTCACCTGTGATAGTCACATGTTGCTACATACAGGCGTGTCCCAAGGTCAGGATGTGATGGTGCTAACGGAGACGCGACAACAGAACACAGAGGTCAGGCTCTCCCTCGGCAAGGTCGCAGATAAAGTGGACGAAGTCTTACAGAAGGTAAACACAAACATTTTCACCCACGAATTGGAAGCTAACACCAATTTAGTGGATAGTTTATAAAGTATTGTCAAATTAATGCTCAGTGTCATCACCATGCAACCCTAATGACGCTAAAATGAATGTCGCTCGTTGCTGAGATTATCAACATTCAAATGACGTCATGATGCTATGACGTGATAATAAATACGTCAACAACCATTAAAAGCAATACACACCAAACTTATTTATTATTTTATTGTGTAGTTGTAAGACAGATTAACCGTAATATTGTCCTATCAGATAATTTGTCATTGCTAGATGTGAGACAGGTGTGTGTAGGGTGAGAGAAGGAAATCTCCATGGGCGTGACTACGGATATCCTTGTCTCGGGGCATCTGTAGCCTATTTCATCAACATTGCAAAGTATACTTTAGTAGCAAAGTATACTTTGAGGGAGAAATTTTCAATTTTATGATAAATTTATTAATTTTTATTATACTGAATTTATTACATTATCACAGCCAATTTGGCTGTGATAATGTAATAAATTCAGTATAATAATTCTGCATACTTTTAATCATGAAATATATGCATTTGTTAGTTCTATATGAAATAATGCATTTCAGGAAAAATAAATGATTACTCCCTCAAAGTACAGTGCGACCCCGTTAGTACACGCTTCACTATAACACGAATTCGGTTAGTACACGGTTGTGCCTTGGCTCCCGAATTTTTTTCCTATTTGTATATCAAAATCGTGTTAAATTTGTAACACGACTATTGTCAGAAATCATGTTAAATTTGCGATTCTTTCCCAAATTAGACCCAAAATGGACGATTTTTTTTTTATGTGCGCATAGCCTCCTATTATCTCACCGATGTGAATGTGCAGCTGATCACGTTTGCACATTTCGTAAATTAATCCGAGCAAACTGGGAATAAGATCAGTAAGACCAGTAACAAAGCAGTGCTAATTGTTATGTGCTCGATTTCATTTTTCCGGCATGCGTTCGCGCTCACCATTGGTGGAATATTAATTAGGTGTAAAGGCTGACCAATCGGAGATCGCGTATCAGTCGCGCAGATTAACTCGACCCAGATTAACTAAATTCTTACAGCACTGCCCACGCCCCCGGCGCATGTACACATTGTGTACATGACAACTGGCCTTGTTTCGTTTCGCTAGTCATAATTGAGCCAGTGCATGAGATAATCAACTTTATTATATACGGTTACTGAGATTTTCGCCGAGAATGATTTGACTATTTTCTGCTAATATATCGGAAAGTTGATAACATTTTCAGAGCAAATGCGTAATATTAATTACTAATTTAATATTCGTCAACATTCGATATCGTTTACAGAAAATGTACACTATTATCAGATTCATCTTCGGCGAAAATCTCGCGTGATAAGCCTGATTACCTCATGAACTGGCGCAATATTATAACAGTCTGGCAAAACATGTCTCGACAGGTCTGTACTCAAACCCACAGGTGGAATAGTCGGACGTGTGACACAAAATAAAATGACCATTACAAAAATATCCATTACCCCACCCACTTGATCTCGTTCTATTATTAACGTCATGTACAGTACGATACCAGGTGGGTGGGATAATGGGATTTTTTTAATAGGCATTTATTTTGGTGTCATAGGTCCGTGTCTTTCACCTGTGCTCACCATATGAGTAAACACAGATTGCAACGCACGAGCTTGTCCGTGATGTTGCAGCTGATGGAACAGGATATCGGTCATTGGGTCATTGCGTCATCATTACTACACTTTTTTCTACACGCGTTTACAATAATGGATTGCACGGACCTGTGTAGATCTTCATTCTACATGAACATGATGAATAAATAAAACATGACGTTAACGATTCTTGGATTCAATATATTTATTATATGCGAAGATAACAGTGAAAACTTATGGCATATTATAGGCATTGGCGACGTCGTTCATTCGCAGTCACAGTGTACAGTGTACATGTATTTTTTGTTGACATTATGATGCGTCTTGGGCGAGAACGGATATAGCACGGTTCGGATAAGCAACACGGAAGGTTGTATGTCGCCGGACTTCCGTGTACTAACGGGGTCGCACTGTATACTTTGCTAGTAAAGTATACTTTGCAATGTTGATGAAATAGGCTCTAGGTGGGCGAGAAATAGTGATCACAGATTTACATGAAGCTTCATATGCTTGTTTATCATCATCCATGTTTTCATTCTATGGCCCATCTATACAACCCGCATGTTCAAGGTCAAGGTGAAATTACTCGGAAATCTGTGCTTAAAATTTTAAATATCGTGACAGATGTTTCAGTGATCGAATGGTGAACAGTGCAGATCCTGATCAGACTATGGGGTTGCACAGGCTGATCTGGATCTACACTGGTCGCAAAACCCATAAGCCACATTTTTCCAGTCATTTTTCCATGACCTTGCTTGTGAATTTGTCATGCTACACTGATTGTATCTAATTTGATATCTCGTTCCCAGTTGCTTCATTGATGGAATGGCGAACCGTGCAGATCCTGATCAGACTGTGCGGATGCACAGGCTGATCTGGATCTACACTGGTCGCACACCGCATAAGACCCATTTATCCAGTGACGGCCACAAATATCATGTGATTCTCATTGCCAGTTGGACAAGGCCCAAGTGCAGGCCTCCAATACAGCCATGATGCCGAGTCTGGAAACGTCCGAGATTCTACACAACATCCAGCGAATTGTACAGGTCAGTAAAGTTGAATTAATTTGTCTAACCCTTTCACCCTTAAGTAACTGGAATGGAATATTCCATTTTATACTTCAGTTACTTATTAATCCGAAAATGGAGAATTTCATAAAATCCATTAATAGTGTAGATCCTGATGAGACGGCTCATTATGAGCCGGCTCATTATGATCTACACTGTTTGCCAACTTTGGGATAGTGGCCTGGGGGTATGTTTCACTAAATTTTGTACAACAAATGTTCGTACGTGCAAATTTAGGATTGTCTGGAAATTTCAATTGATGGATTTACATTTATTGAACATAGGCTGCATCACATGCTCAATAAATGTAGATCCAATAATTGTTTACAAGAAGACATTGTTAAAGACAGAAATTTACTGACTATCATAATTTTTCACTTACAAACATTTTAGTAAAACGACCCCCTGTTGTGTTAATTGGCATTATTTTCTTACATTTCAACAAATAGTTTTCACAAATATAACAGTAAATTACACCACTCGTTTTTGTGGCGCCTGCTTTAGCAGAGGCGCGACTATAATCAGTGCTTTTTCCGTTGTCGTCTTCCGCGTCGTCATCCGCGTCGTCGTCCGTGTCGTCCGTTTTTTTTGTAAGGCAAATGCGTTAAAGTTATTGTTTTTTCACAATATCTCTTTAACCCCTTGCCAGACTTTGATAATATTTCACATCAATGTTTGTCTAGGGATGATGCTTCATTACGCACACTCCCACATCCAAATTCTCAAGGTCAAGGTCATTTATTTACTTGTAATGTTCACGGTCAAATGCCTCGGCAGGCGCGATACCGCTTCTGTGGCGGAATTCTTGTGTAGAGTGGCAGTAGTTTACAACTCTAATCAGAGTCTTATGTTTTACATATAGGGAGAAATAATGTTAGCAGGGGTGTCGGAACAGGTCCGGCAGGTCTGGCGACTGCCGGATTAATAATGTTGACATATTTGGAATTCACATACATAAAAAAAAACGGAATGTAAATATTTTTTCTGCTATTTTTCTCGTTTCTCATCAGAAATGTATGTTGTTACCACTCAGTTGAACCGTCTCGTCTCTGTATGACCTTGCCATGTTGCTGGGACGTTTACATTGTAACACTTTCACTTGCTCAACTCGTGAACACCAAACATCTAGTGAAGAACAACAAGTGAAACAAGAACTGACATCGTTAATGAAGCTGGCAGCTTTGATAAAAAACTTTAACATTTTTACCTTACAAACAAGGTGAATATATGTCCTGATTGACCTGGAGCGGTCGGACGTGGGTCGTATGCAAAGCAAAACACCATCCCTAGACACATTCTGGCCAAATATTATCAAAATTGGAGAAGCGGTTCACGAGTTAATAATTCCAGCATAAAAATATTTACACAATTCCCTAACATTTGATTGGCTCGTAGCAAGTCTCTGTCCAAAATTTATATCCCAGTAAACTCCCACGCCAAACTACTTTCCGTAACCGTGAGGCGCAGTTAAATAATTCTTAAGAAAACGGAAAATAAAGACATTTTCTTGATGAATTTATTTCAAATGCTGGAATTATAAGGAATGAATGGCCTTTTTGTGGAATTTATCGGGGATATAAACTTGGAAAAGTCGCGGGAATACTGGACGAGGCCTTCCGGCCTTCGTCCAGTATTCCCGCGACTTTTCCAAGTTTATACCCCGATAAATTCCACAAAAAGGCCATTCATTCCTATGTTGAAAAATGAAAGGTGTTATGTACGTACATGGACTAATGCTATATCCCCTCCTGCCTATCGGCGAGGGATAAATATGGCATTTGGTGTTCAATTAATGAAAAATAAGCCAGTCTTACACTGTAAACCAGAAACATTCTGTAAATGTTTCCAGGAGAATGAGAGGTTGAAGAGAGATGTGTTTGAGAAGAGCGGAAAGATAGAGACACAGAATGAGAAGATTTCTGAACTGTTACAACGAAACCAAAGGTAATCATGCCCACTCGTTAACTCAACATGTCACTTTCACGCAGGTCCTTCTTTGTCAAAACTGGCCTAGTGATTATAAAACTTTGCCAGCTGAGAAAGGGACCTTATAGCGATGAGGTCTCATTGCAATATGGCTTTGACTTGAGCAGTATATGAGACACGCCATGTGATTTTGTACCTTTGGACATCTGCGTAATTTCATGAAATATGTTTACAAAATTTACAATAATTTTCACAAATAAAATCAAAAGTTGACAAAATTTTCAGAATACATGCGGAATTATATTCCGCATGTACTCTGAAAGGTTTGTCAACTTGTGAGTCCATTTATGGAAAATATTGTAAATTTTGTAAACGTATTTCATGAAATTACGCAGATGTCCGAAGGTACAAAAATCACAAGGCGTGTCTCATATGTGCAGTATTAAATGTGTGGGTTAAGATGAGATTATGTTGGAGAATCTTCGAGAACTCAGCCCAATGATATTTCAAGCCCAAATGGCATTGACAGTTTAGCCCTAACTGACATGGGCCCTTGTGATCAAACCACGAGATATGAAATTATCACAATTATTTAGGTTAATAGGGTATACTCGATCACTAATGTATCACCAATTGTGATATTACAGTTATGTGGAGAAGAGCCAGGTTATGATAGAGCAGCGTAATGAGGGAATGGTAACCACGGCCGCCAACACACAAACAAAAGTCCTCACTCTAGAACAAGATAAAGTAAGTGGTAACCCACCGGTAATACTACATGTATAGTTTTTAAATACCTTATATCTCTGCAGTCCTAAGTCATATTGACTTGAAACTTCATATGCTTATTAGTCATCATCCATATATTCATGCTGTATCTCACTCATGCGGCCCCTGTGCACAAGGTCAAGGTCAAATGACTTTGAAGTTTGCGTTCCGTAATCTGCGTTAAAGTTTTTAAATACCTTATATCTCTGCAGTCCTAAGTCACATTGACTTGAAACTTCATATGCTTATTAGTCTTCATCCATATATTCATTCTGTGTCCCACTCATGAAGTTTGCGTTAAAGTTTCTGTCAAAATTTGCGTTAAAGTTTTCACATACAGTCAAACCTGTCTTAAGCAGCCACCCAAGAGAAGTGACGAAACTGGCTGCTTAACAGAGGTGACCTCTTAATAGAGGGTTGTGTTTTCAGGTACATTTCAGGTAAATTTTGAAAATTGAAGATAAAGATAACATAGACATGTATGTTGTCAGACTTGATAATACAAATGTAATAAATAATATTAATAATTAATTTAAAAATTATAGTACCATATGATTAAATATCAATATAAATGTATATCTTTATATTTATTTAATATTTTCAAAATTGAACCTGAACATGTAATGAGTGGATTTCTTAACAAGTAACAAATATTTAGTGAAATGAAATAAAAAATTCTATCAACAAATAAAAACACCAATGTTCACGTTTTTGTTATTTTACAGCCTACTGCAACTGCTAATCTGCAAGACTTATATTGTAGACAACTTATTGTACTAGATAATAGGGCATAATCGGAAATGGTGTGGGATAAGTTATGCAAATTTATTTTTTTTTTTTTTTTTGTCGGGTATTGGTCAAGTCGAATTTGGATTCATTTCCAGTCGCGTATGTAAATAATGCATAGGCGATGTCAGCAAAAGCAGTCAATAAGTCTGACATTCGGCTCATATTCGACATATGAGGCCGTTTGCTTAAATTATATTTGAGCCGGTTACACTCGGTCCTTGGCAATACACACCAATTATATCAGCTGTGTTTTGTCAATTTGGTAATTGGCAATGGCTGTTCCTTTTTACAACATTTGTGTCGGTAACCTATAGAAATTACGAATCGACGGACAAGGGTGCAAGAACCCGGATGCGATCGGCTGTTCTTTCAATAATGCGCCGACAGTTCGGGCAATACAATTTGCACCTGTGAAACATACCCTCTCAATATCTCCGACGCGGCGATGTGTTTGGTGTTTTAATTACCCGCATTGACTGCTGACATCATTGTTAATTCGCGCTTCGGTAACGACCGCCGCAGGGTACATTGAAATCGGGATTAGCGGTGACCGTTTAATGAAATTGGATCACTAGTTTGGGACGATAATTAATGACCGCTGGCCACGTTAGACGAGTGACCGTTGAATGAAAGCGTTTTATATAGCAAAAATGCGCGGGGGGAAATTGAAGTGGCCGCTTAACGGCGGTGACCGCTGATTAAAGGTGACCGCCCGAGCAGGTTCGACTGTACCTACTATCTCTGTAACCGTAAGTCAGATTTGCTTGAAACTTTGTATGCTTATTGGACATCATCCATATAATCATTCTGTGTCCCACTCATGTGGCCCCTGTGCCCCAAGGTCAAGGCCAAATGGCTTAGAAGTTTGCGTTATTATAAAATCTGAAGTTTTTACATATCTTATATCTCCACAATTGTGACTCCAATTTACTTCCAACTTCCAATACTTTTCATCATCCATATTTTCATTCCATACCCTGCCCATGTGGTCCACATGCCAAAGGTCAAGGTGAAATGGCTTTGAAATTTGTGTTAAAGTTTTTACATAACTTATATCTCCACTACACTTACTCTGATTTACTTCAAATAGTTCTTTATTATCATCCATATTTTCATTCTATAGCCCATCCATGCGGCCCACATGCCTAAGATCAAGGTCAAATGACTTTAACATTTGCATTAAAGCTTTTACATACCTTATATCTCCACAACCCTTAATTTAAACTTCAAATAAATACTCTCTGAGACCATCAAAAACCTCGGCGGACTCGACATGCGGGCCGCGGCCATCTGGTTTTTATTTCACACACTCATCCTTCAGGTATGTTGTATTGAAAATAATAGGCAAAACCTATTTTGCTATAAGCTATAATGTCTGTGCCATTACAGTAAATATTTATACTACAAATCAAGGAAAATATCAACACCACGAAAATATGTGAAACAGTATATTGGTTACTGCCTGAGAGAAAGGCTTCTACGGCATTGCCACATTTATAGATTCTGGATTCGTGCTTATAAAACCTCTCAACACGTACTCCATTCTCATTTTCAAGTCTACTGATTTGAACAGTTTACCAATAATCAAACGAATTGATGAATAAATCAACAAATTGTTCAATTTCTAGTTATTGTCGGAACTGAGCACTAATATATGCCTTATCTGGCTCTATGCTAGCTCTGTAACATGCTATGTGTCATCAAAATCACTAAGTGTACGAATCTAGTGTATAGGTTTAACCGCACTAAATCATCAGATATTCGTGCGTGGTGTAGTCAAAAGTAAGTAATCTGTTTAAAAAAAAGAAGCCATATTTGATATGCCATAGACACTCTTGCACACCTTGCTTGCTGAAACCGGTCAATTGATGTACTTATCTACTTCAAGGCATGTTAATGTATCATTTACATCAGTTTCAAGCATATGCTTTGGGATTATTTTGTAACTCAGAACATGTTTTTATCTTTCTTATCAATAATTAAACCTATATTTTAATTATGCTCCCGTCTCGGTAGAGCCGGAGGCATATAGTGTTTGGACTGTGTGTCCGTGTGTCCGGCACATTAAGAAGTTTCGAAATTCTGTTATAACTTCTGTATCCCTTTAAGGATTACTTAAATATTTCAACACAGTATACCTGTGGACAAATGCCACACATCCATGCTGCTCTTAATATGACCTTGACCTTTTGACCTTGACAACTTTGAACTTTTTCCCACATTAAGAAGTAGCTTCTCATTTCTGTCATAACTTTTATATCCCTTGATGGATTACTTTAATATGACAATACATCATACTTGTGGACAAATGCCACACATAAACACTGCCCTTAATATAACCTGTTGGCCCGGCCTTAAATGACTTTAGCTGTTGATAGGCCATTAAATACTAATACATCAATCAAATCAACCCACAGGTGCAGTTATTGTCTGAACTGAGCACGGCAACGTCCCAGATCAGCGGCCTACAGCTGGAGGTGACCGGCCTGAAGAAGAAGGAGTTCGACCTCACCCAGCAGCTTGGGTCATCCACCCAGGACTCGCGCCGTCAGAATGAGGACATGGACTCACTCAGGGCACAGCTCAAAGGTATAGGAAATAAAGGATAGACTCGCTCAGGGCACAGCTCAAAGGTATAGGAAATAAAGGATAGACTCGCTCAGGGCACAGCTCAAAGGTATAGAAAATAAAGGATAGACTCACTCAGGGCACAGCTCAAAGGTATAGAAAATAAAGGATAGACTCGCTCAGGGCACAGCTCAAAGGTATAGAAAATAAAGGATAGACTCACTCAGGGCACAGCTCAAAGGTATAGGAAATAAAGGATAGACTCACTCGGGGCACAGCTCAAATGTATAGTAATTAAAAGATAGAGTCACTCAGGGCACAGCTCAAAGGTATAGGAAATAAAGGATAGACTCACTCACTCAGGGCACAGCTCAAAGGTATAGGAAATAAAGGATAGACTCACTCAGGGCACAGCTCAAAGGTACAGCTGATTCTCGTGATCTCGATATCACTTACCTCGATATAAGTCTGAGGTCCTGTCCGAATCCCCTATTTAGATCATGTATTTTACTCCTGATCAATCGATATCAAAAACGTTCATTCACATTTGTATTCTGCTTTGTCGATGTGAAAATTATGCGCCCGGCACCGCCAAGTCTGAATCAGTGAGATTATCTCAGGTATTTTACTTTAGCTTAAAAATGGCGGTGGCATTCAAGTCAATTGAACTTGGCATTTCTTAATGGGATAATAAAAATAATCACAAATTGATTGACCTGTCATAACTAAGTAAATACACCATTGTGTCTTATAAATACGGAAAACTGGTCGAACAAATCACGTTTCGCAAAGTCTAAGCAAAAGAGAATAGCTTGCGAAGGACCCTGCCTAATAAGAGTTGGGGTGGGTAAAATGTGTAGCTTGCATGATACGATTGAATAATAACATCGTCAGAAGAGACGGCGAGCATTGTCATTTAGATGTAACGATTATTCATTAATGTGTATTGGTTATGTGTTGCAAAACAAATGTTGTGTACCTGAAACTGTATTATGCATATGCGATATATTTTAATAGTAACAACGCATGCATGTTTCGTAAAAGAAAGTGCATGGTTTATAAAAACTCGGAATTAAAGTAAAGTCTGTATTTTTGAAGCGATTCTGTTTGGATTTTTTCGAGAATGGTCGCTAAATTTGGCAAATATTTATCTCGAAGTTCAGATATGTTGTGGGTTCAAACCTTGCCTTAGATGTCAAAAAATACTTTTTTATTATTTTCATCACACTCTTCTTTCGGATGAGACTTGAAACCGAGATCTCGCTCCCTCTTTGACCTTAGCTGTTGCTAGGACATTAAATCCATTCATTTTCACTTTTGTTGTCACTGTGACTTGAGAAATGGGGCTTATGGGATTTGTGACCAGTGTAGCTCCAGATCAATAGCATACTCCTGTAGCCTGATAACAATGTATATTGCTTGTTAGGAACATGATGGGTGTTTCATAGATGGAATGGCGAACAGTGCAGATCCTGATCAGACTGTGCGGATGCACAGGCTGATCTGGATCTACACTGGTTGCAACACACATAAGCCCCATTTCTCCAGCCACAGCCACATTTAATTATATGGTATTTATAAAACATGTGTATCATGCTTGTGTCGGAAACTAGCCTTGCCTGATAGACCTGTAGCCTATTTCACCAACATTGCAAAGTATACTTATCTAGCAAAGTATACTTTGAGGGAGAAATTTTAAATTTTAGGATAAATTTATTAATTTTTATTATACTGAATTTATTACATTATCACAGCCAATTTGGCTGTGATAATGTAATAAATTCAGTATAATAATTCTGCATACTTTTAATCATGAAATATATGCAGTCGTTAGTTCTATATGAAATAATGCATTTCAGAAAAAATAAATGATTACTCCCTCAAAGTATACTTTGCAATGTTCGTGAAATAGGCTACTGATGTCAAAAGACACGAGCCAGATATTCTCTATTTGACACACTGTATGTTTGTTGTCAGAGGCAGAAGGTCAGATATCAGACTTTACGAGACAACTGAAGGAAGAAAGAACGTTGAGAAAGTCCGCGGAAAGCAGCATGGCGCAGCTCAATGAGGAAATCACGGATTTGAAAGCATCAAAGACATCGCTAGAAAAGGTAGGCAGTCTATCTGGTTGTTGTAACAAATGTGCTTAAGTTATTTGGAGTAGACTGAAAACACCAAACTTTACTCAGCGAAAGCGGAAAGCGAGACATAGGTTTTACTATTCTGGAGTCGGCGTCGTCGTCGGCAGCGGCGTCGTCAGCGTCGGCGGCGGCGTCATCATTCAATGTTAAGTTTTCGTGTTACAGTCATTACTTCAACACCTTATCAGCTACAGTCATCAAACTTTATACATACCTTTACTATGATATGTAGATGAATATAGGACTATTCTCGGGGCCCATGGGTCAAGGTCAAGGCCCTAGGGTCAAGGTCAAGGCGGAACAAGGTGAGACATTTGATTCCGCGGAATTCTTGTTAGTCATGTGACTACCCTGCATTTTTTACTATTAAACAAACGAGGATTGAGTTATGTGATGTTTTGAGCGTATCAAGAGCACCTGACAGCAAATCAGGATATCATAGATCACTTAATATGTAATTTCTCCCGTTGCAGATGAGTTATACGCAGTTGACAGTCTGTTTATGACCTCATTGTTAATCGACGGTTATCTCGAGCAATCGTCAACCAATCTGTTCAGTCACTTTTGAGAGTTTAAATGGGCATGTACAAGAAATAGAATGATACATTGTGAATAATAGGCTAGTGAATTTTTATATAAAGTTCATCAGGTGAATCTGGGAAACATGTAAAATTCCTCGGCCAGCCTCGGAATTCCTACACATTTCCTAACCTCACCTGATAAACTTGATATCAAAATAGACTTGCCTGGTATTATGTTTATCATGAAAAGTTTTATGCTATGAATTTCCTTTTAGAGAGCAATGTTGCTTTTATTGAAAGAAACACAGACACATTTACATTTCAACATCACACTGAAATCATTTGGCAACATCATGTGTCATCAGGGGCCCGTTTCACTAAACTTCTTACGACTAAAATGTTCGTAAGTTCAAATTTAAGATCGTCTGTAAATATTAAATTTATGGATTTACATTTATTGAGCATAGGCTGCATATGCAGCCTATGCTCAATAAATGTAAATCCATCAATTGTTTACAAGAAAACATTGTTAATGTGAAATTTACAGACTATCATAATTTTGCACTTACGAATATTTTAGTCGTACGAAGTTTAGTGAAACAGCCCCCAGACCACGAAATAAACATAAGCAAGAGTACTTTTCAAATACGGACTGACTGTATTCAGTCACGATGACCGTGATACATTGTCAAAGATACGGCAATCTGATGCCGTGTACACAGTCAATGCACAGCAGGTTACATGATAAATTGCCATTGCAGAACCTGTCGGAGAGGAAGAGGAAGTCGGCGGAGGACCGACAGCAGCACGAGGATGATATTGAGGACATGAAGGCTAACCTCGAGGTGACATACACAATTACAGGCTAGGGTCTTTTCATGTCAAGTTTATCAGGCAAGGCTATGAAACCCGTCAGGAAATTCCTACAGTTTCTGACCCTTGCCTGATCAACTTGATATAGAAAATACCTACTGTCCGTTTCACGAAACCTGCCCAAATTTTACTGCTATATAAACAATGCAAACATTTGTTGTTTTTTAGGGAAGCTCATGTGAGCTATTGTTACCGCAATGTGTCCGTCGTCGTCCGTGAACATTTTCAAACGTCTTCTCCTCGGTAACCATTGGGCCTATAGTCACCAAACTTCATGGTCATGGTCCTTAGGTAGGGGGATTACAAAATTGTTAAAATGACGTCATTACGTAATCCAAGATGGCCGCCATCTAAAAATAGCACAAATTCTTCAAAAATCTTCTTCTGAAGAACCGCCAACCGGATTTCGACAAAACTTGGTAGGAATGATCGATGTACAATGCTCTTTCAAAGTTGTTAAAATGGTGACCCCGGGGTCAAAAATGGGTGTGGCCCGTGGGGTCAAATTGGGGTCAAATTTTATTTTTGTCTGAATATGGTCATATCATATATCAAATAGAAGGTATCAACGAGGCGATCACTCTGGTGCATTTTTTGTCGAAATCGGATGGTTATGTCGTCCAAGATGGCCGCCAAAAGGTCAAAAAGTTGTTCTTTTATTAGAGATTTCAAAATTCTTCTTCACACGAACTACTTGGCCCATGGTGGCCAAACTTCATAGTTATGGTCCATGGGTGAAGCCTTTTCATATTTGTTAAAATGGAGGTCGTCGCTAATCCAAGATGGCCGCCGTCTAAAAATAGCACAAATTCTTAAAAAATCTGCTTCTCATGAACCGCCAGCCGGATTTCGATGAAACTTTGTAGGAATGATCGATGTACAATGCTCTTTCAAAGTTGTTAAAATGGTGACCCCGGGGTCAGAAATGGGCGTGGCCCATGGGGTCAAATTGGGGTCAAATTTTATTTTTGACCGAATATGGTCATGTCTATATCAAATTGAAAGTATCAAAGAGGCGATCGCTCTGGTACATTTTTTGTCGAAATTGGATGGTCATGTCATCCAAGATGGCCACCGAAAGGTCAAAAGGTCGTTCTTTTATTAGAGATTTCAAAATTCTTCTTCACACGAACCACTAGGCCCATGGTGGCCAAACTTCACAATTATGGTCCATGGGTGAAGCCTTTTCAGATTTGTTAAAATGGAGGTCATCGCTAATCCAAGATGGCCGCCATGTAAAAATAGCACAAATTCTTAAAAAATCTTCTTCTCATGAACCGCCAGCCGGATTTCGATGAAACATGGTAGGAATGATCGATGTACAATGCTCTTTCAAAGTTGTTAAAATGGTGACCCCGGGGTCAAAAATGGGCGTGGCCCGTGGGGTCAATTTGGGGTCCAATTTTATTTTTGACCGAATATGGTCATGTCTATATCAAATCGAAAGTATCAAAGAGGCGATCGCTCTGGTACATTTTTTGTCGAAATTGGATTGTCATATCATCCAAGATGGCCACCAAAAGATCGTTCTTTTATTAGATTTCAAAATTCTTCTTCACACGAACCACTTGGCCCATGGTGGTCAAACTTCAGTTATGGTCCATGGGTGAAGCCTATTCAGATTTGTTAAAACGGAGGTCGTCGCTAATCCAAGATGGCCGCCGTCTATAGCACAAATTCTTAAAAAATATTTTTCTCATGAACCGCGAACCAGATTTCGACGAAACTTGGTAGGAATGATCGACGTAGAATGCTCTTTCAAAGGTGTTAAAATGGTGACCCCAGGATCAAAAATGGGCGTGGCCCGTGGGGTCAAATTTTATTTTTTGACCAAATATGGTCATGTCATATATCAAATTGAAGATATTGATGAGGCGATTGCTCTGGTGCAATATTTGTCAAAATCGGATGATTATGTCATCCATGATGGCCTCCAACAGGTCCATTTATTCAAGATTTTGAACGTCTTTTTCTCAGGAACCACATGGCCGATGCTGGCCAAACTTCATAGTAAGTTAAGATCCTTGGGTGAAGCATTTTCAGATTTGGTAAAATGAGTCATCGCTTAATCCAAGATGACTGCCATCTAAAAATAGCACAATTTTTTTAAAACACATGAACTCAATGTCACATTCTCCTCTGGTGTTCATAGAGTCAGGTGAGCGAATTAGGGCCATCATGGCCCTCTTGTTTTAGATATGTTTCAATTTTATCAAAATTTGAGAATGAGCCTTCTTTCTGTTTCGTGAAATTTGTTCCAATATTGATTTTATTGCTAAAAAACAATTTCCCCATGTTCAATCCCCATAGACTCGTTCGAGTGAAGATGTCTATGAGGATTTAACACAGGGAAATTTTGCTAATTTCAGAAATAGTGGACCGATTTTCAAAATTTAACTTTTGTTTTCCTAGATAAGTTATCTAGGTTTCAGAGTCCATTTAATTTTATTTTTTTTTTACTCCACAGCTCGTCCACCTCCTTATCCCCCATTTTAAATTCCCATAGACAAATAATTTTTTCGTAATAAAATCAATATCTGACAAAATTTCACGAAATCACAAGAAGGCACATTCTTAAATTTTGCTAAAATTTACTACTTTCGAAAAAATATTGTTTTTATGCCCCCTGTCTCGGTAGAGCCGGAGGAATATCGTATTTTTACTGTGTGTCCGTCCGTCTGTCTGTGTGTCCATCACATTAACAAGTTTGCCAGAGTTTCTCAATTATGGTATAACTTCTATATCCCTTGAAGGATTACTTAAATAGTTCAACACAGCATACTTGTGGACAAATGTCACATATCCATGCTGCCCTTAATATGACGTTGACATTGTGACCTTCACAACTTTGATCTTTTTCACACATTAAGAAGTTAGCCGGAGTTTCTCATTTCTGTCATAACTTCTATATCCCTTGAAGGATCACTTTAATATTTCAATACATCATACTTGTGGACAAATGCCACATATCCATGCTGACCTTTTGACCTTCTCACCTTTGAACTTGTTCACACATTAAATTTTTACCGGAGTTTACATAAGACTTGTGCACAAATGTCATACAATCGTGCTGCCGTTAATACGACCTTCATCATTTAACCTTCACTACTGCGCTTATGAACACTTATCACTTTTGGTTAATTAACTTCGTCACAGTATCTCCAATCTGCCACCGGGGGACATTCGTGTGCCAACAGGCCACATTTTCTTGTTGCATTCAGAGCTCCAGTTAAGGTGCGTAATTTGACCAACTTTGGGTGAAATTTTGTTATTTCTTCATCAAAAATGGCAAGTTGGGAGTCCTTTAGAATCGTCTCATTGAGACGATTCTAAAGCACTCCCAACTTGCCATTTTTGATGGAGAAATAAGAAATTTACCTCCAAATTACGCACCTTAACTGGAGCCCTGTGCATTATATATAGCCGTAAAATTTTGGGCAGCTTTCGTGAAACGGAAGTAGCTATGGTCTTTTGATATCAAGTTTATCAGGCAAGGCTATAAAGCATGTAGGAGTTGCGAGGCTTGCCCTTTCTGAGTCGAGCATGATCAACTTGATATACGGAACACCATGCTTTTGATATCAAGTTTACCAGTAGCCTATTTCACCAAAATTGCAAAGTATGCTTATCTAGCAAAGTATAATTTGAGGGAGAAATTTTCAATTTAAGGATAAATTTATTATTTTTTATTATACTGAATTTATTACATTATCACAGCCATTTTGGCAGTGATAATGTAATCAATTCAGTAAATAATTCTGCATACTTTTAATCATGAAATGTATGCAGTCGTTCTATATGAAATATTGCATTTCGTGAAAAATAAATTATTACTCCCTGAAAGTATACTTTGCTAGATAAGTATACTTTGCAATTTCGATGAAATCGGCTACTGGTGAGGCTAGGAGACATGTATGGAATTTCTGAGTCGAGCCGTGATATCAAAAGACATTACAGGGCTCCAGATAAGCTGCGTATTTGCGTAAATACCCATTAAAATTGTCAAAAACCCAATTGAAATCAGAAGTAGCGAATATCAAAAAGCAATAAATATTTTATGGTACCTTTATCATGCTGCAGAAAACAATAAACAGACCACAAATATAGCATATTTTTATTATTTTTCATGAAAACACATCTTGCTATTTCATTAGAGTTGTCTCCGGAGACAATTGTAATGAAATACCAAGATATATTTTCATGGAAAAATATGCTATATTTGTGGTCTGTTTATTGTTTTCTGCAGCATGATAAAGGTACCACAAAATTTGTATTGCTTTTTGATGCTCGCTACTTCTGATTTCAATTGGGTTTTTGGCCATTTTAATTGGGTATTTACGCAAATACGCAGCTTATCTGGAGCTCTGTAGGCCCCATTTCTCCAGTCACAGCCACAATTGAGATTGATTTCACTGTAATTGTATTTCATTGTCGTGTCAGTTCATGATTGAAATAACAAAAATATTCATGGAGTGCTTAATTACAATTGAGGAACCTCTGTAAAAAGCTGGACACCCTGGGAGGGTGTATGTAGCAACATTGCAAAGTATACTTTGAGGGAGTAATCATTTATTTTGCTAAAATCCATTATTTCATATAAAACTAACAACTGCATATATTTGATGATTAAAAGAATGCAGAATTATTATACTCAATTGATTACATTATCACAGCCAAAATGGCTGTGATAATGTAATAAATTCAGTGTAATAAAAATTAATAAATTTATCATAAAATTGAAAATTTCTCCCTCAAAGTATACTTTGCAATTTTGATGAAATAGGCTACTGGTTTAGAGAGATTCCACATTACAAATCCCCTTGCAGGCAGAGATCCAGTCATTAAAGACCAAACTACGGAAACAGAAGGCCACCACCAACATGGCTAATTCGGAACAGGTTTGTTCGCTGTTAAATATTTTTGTGGTACAAATAGTTGCCACCTGTCCATCTGTTTGTGTGTCTGTCTGTCTGTCCGAGATTTGCGTTAAAGTTTTCACCTACCTACTATTTCTGTGTTACCGTAAGTTGAATTGGCTTGAAACTTCATATGCTTATTTATCACCATCCATGTATTCATTTTATAGCCCACCCATGTGGCCTTGTGTTGAAGGTCAGGGGCTAGGAATGGGCCATGGCCTAGTGGATACAGCATTGGACTTCGGAGTTTGTGAGTTCAATCCTCACCTAAGGCGTGAAAACTACTTACATAGTTATTTCCATTCCATTGGTCTGTCGGATGACACTTTAAGCTGTGGTCCCGTCTCTAACTTGACCTTAGACCCATTCACTTTCACTTTCAAGGTCAGTATCAAATTTTAAAATTTGTGTTCATTTTTTTGGCTTTAATGTTTTTGAAGGTTACATCCACCAGTGTTACATGGTATAAATTGTCAAAACTGCATACAATAACTTGTACATAATCATATTGTCTAAAATGTATACTGGTTTTCCATTTTGAAACGCCTGAAAACAACAACAACAATGTATTCACCTTGTACATGCATGCAGGCAGCGGGTAGACACAGCATGTCCACACAATAACTCATGTTCTACTTGACGGATCTTAACCAAATTCCCTACAAGAGAAAGAACAATATTGATTTTTTGCTGGCCATTTTTAGCTCGCCTGCACGAAGTGCAGAAGAGCTTATGGCATACCCCCGGTGTCGTCGGCGTCATCGGCGTCGTTGGCGTCTCGTCAGCATCCACAAACTTAACGTTGGGGTAAATGTCTTATAACTTCTGTTTTCTTCTATGGAACACCTTGTTATTTCATACATGCATTCCTCAGATGACCCTCTATCATGCTGTAGCAAATCCATGACCCACCACCCAACCCTTACCTCAAGGTCAAGGTCACAAACTTAGCACATTCATAAACTTAACGTTGGATAAATGTCTTATAACATCTGTTTCCTTTCATGGAACGCCTTGATATTTCATACATGCATTCATCTGATGATACTCTATCGTGCTATAGCAAATCCATGACCCACCACCCACCCCTTACCCCAAGGTCAAGGTCACAAACTTAGCACATTCATAGATTTAAAACGTTGGGGTAAATGTCTTATAACATCTGTTTCCTTTCATGGAACGCCTTGATATTTCATACATGCACTCATCTGATGATACTCTATCGTGCTATAGCAAATCCATGACCCACCACCCACCCCTTACCCCAAGGTCAAGGTCACAAACTTAGCACATTCATAGATTTGAAACGTTGGGGTAAATGTCTTATAACACCTGTTTCCTTTCATGGAATGCCTTGATATTTCATACAATAGTTCCTCAGATAACCCTCAGATAATCATGCTGTAGCAAATCCATGACCCACACAAACTTAGCATGTTCATAAACTTAACGTTGGGGTAAATGTTGTGTAACTTCTGTTTATTTACAGGGAACACCTTCATATTTCATACATGCATTCATCTGATGATACTCTATCGTGCTATAGCAAAACCATGACCCCTTTCCCCAAGGTCAAGGTCACAAACTTGGCACATTCATTAACTTAACGTTGGGGTAAATATCTTATAACACCTGTTTCCTTTCATGGAACGCCTTGATATTTCATACATGCATTCATCTGATGATACTCTATCATGCTATAGCAAACCCATGACCCCCACCTACCCATTTCCCCAAGGTCAAGGTCACAAACTTGGCACATTCATTAGCTTAACGTTGGGGTAAATGTCTTCTAACATCTGTTTCCTTTCATGGAACACCTTGATATTTCATACATGCATTCATCTGGGTAAATGTTGTGTAACTTCTGTTTCTTTACAGGGAACAACTTCATATTTCATACATGCATTCCTCAGATGACCCTCTATCATGCTGTAGCAAATCCACAGCCCAACACCCAACGCTTACCCTAAGGTCAAGGTCATAAACTTAGCATATTCATAAACTTAACGTTGGGGTAAATGTCTTATAACATCTGTTTCCTTTCATGGAACGCCTTTATATTTCATACATGCATTCATCTGATGATACTCTATCGTACTATAGCAAATTCATGACCCACCGCCCACCCCTTACCCCAAGGTCAAGGTCACAAACTTAGCACATTCATAAACTTAACATTGGGGTAAATGTCTTATAACACCTGTTTCCTTTCATGGAACGCCTTGATATTTCATACATGCATTCCTCAGATGACCCTCTATCATGGTGTAGCAAATCCACAATCCATCACCCAACCCTTACCCCAAGGTCAAGGTCAAGGTCACAAACTTAGCATGTTCATAAACTTAACGTTGGGGTAAATGTCTTATAACATCTGTTTCCTTTCATGGAACACCTTGATGTTTCATACATGCATTCATCTGATGATATTCTATCATGCTGTAGCAAATCCACGACCCACCACCCAACCCTTACCCCAAGGTCAAGGTCACAAACATAGCATGTTCATAAACTTAACGTTGGGGTAAATGTTGTGTAACTTCTGTTTCTTTACAGGAACACCTTCATATTTCCAACATGCATTCATCTGATGATACTCTATCGTGCTATAGCAAATCCATGACCCACCGCCCACCCCTTTCCCCAAGGTCAAGGTCATAAACTTAGCATATTCATTAACTTAATGTCTTATAACATTTGTTACCTTTCATGGAACACCTTGATATTTCATACATGCATTCCTCAGATGACCCTCTATCATGCTGTAGCAAATCCACGACCCACCACTCAGCCCTTACCCCAAGTTGAAGGTCAGACACTTAACATGTTCGTAAACTTAACGTTGGGGTAAATGTTGTGTAACTTCTGTTTCTTTACAGGGAATGCCTTCATATTTCATACATGCATTCATCTGATGATACTCTATCGTACTATAGCAAATCCATGACCCACCACCCACCCCTTTCCCCAAGATCTACATTATAAACTTAACGCCTTGATATTTGATACATGCATTCATCTGATGATCCTCTATTGTGCTACAGCAAATCAATGACCCACCCCATCCCTTTCCCCAAGGTCAAGGTCACAAACTTAGCACATTCATACATGCATTCCTCATGTGAATAGCTATCATTCTGTAGAAAATCACCGACTTAGTGCGTTCATAAACTTAACGTTGGATTAAATTTTGTATAACTTCTGTTTTCATGGAGCGCATTGATATTTCATACATGCATTCATCTTAATATGCTATATCATGCTATAGCAAATTCACGACCCACCTTCCACCACTGACCCCAATGTCAAGGTCCACCGCACACCCCTTAACACAAGGTGAAGTTATTCATTCATTCGGCTCATATTTAAGGGTGGGAATTGGCTGGAACACCTTCCATACCCGGGATATATAGCCCAGTAAAGAAGCAGACCGATGGTCGTCGGTCTGGTTTATATTTCCAAATTTTGATAAATGTTGCATTTATAATTCAGGCTCCAAAAATGTGCGTCAAATATAGGAGAATCTATGCAGGTATGGTAACCTATAATTTGAGGCCTCCTATAGCACCCATCAGCTTATATGTGTGTGATATAGTATGGCTGGTTATCGATTATAGATGATTGAGGGGAACCCATACTAGTTTACGTGATTTGTGCGTTTTGCACAAGGTGAAGTTATATAATATTCATGTTTTTCATACAACTGTGCCAAGTTTGAGTGAAGGCTGCCAACAAGCGAGCTTTGTTGTCTTCTGACAACTCTCGTTATTATTATTATCCCATCACGTAGCGAAAATGGGATATTGGGATGCAAAAGTCGTCTGTCCGTCTTTATGTCCGTCATGTTTTCCATTCTGCTATAACTTTGCTACCGTATGACTGATTGGCTTGAAACTTCATGTGCATGTTTATTATCATCCATATTTACATTCCCCACCCCACCCATACTTCCCCATGCCCAAGGTCAAGGTCAAATGACTTAGAAAAATTTGCATCCAATAGATTCATGCACATTTATACTATCTCCTATAACTTCTTTTCTGTATGACCAATTGGCTTCAAACTTTATGTGCATTTTATCCATTATTCATAGTTATATTCCACAGCCACTCCACCCATGCTGTCCCCATGACCAAGGTTAAGGTCAAACAATTTGCATCCAGTAGATCGAGTGCGCATTTCTGAATTCTCTTATAACTTCATTAATACCAATTGGCTTGAAACTTCATCTGCATGTTTAGTATCAACCATGTTTTCATTCCCCACCCCACCCATGCTCTCCCCATGCCCAAGGTTAAAGTCAAATTACTTTGAAATTAGTGTCCAGTAGATGTGTGTGCGATGTATGCGCTTTCCGTCATTAATTAAATAAATTGATACTTGATATGTACAGTAGCTTCCATATGGTTTGTTGTTGGGCAAAATTAATTTCAAGTTTTCGATCCAGCCCCCATACCTTGTATTATCTCCCCCTTTTGAACTTAGACATTTGCCATCATTCATAGTTTCACGAAACCTGCCCAAATTTTACGGCTATATAAATAATGCAAAAACAATAAATTTTAGATAATATTAAATTATAGCAAAATTTAATGGTACTAGGCACAAAATGTTCTTTATAGGAATTAAATAAGTGTATAATTGTGTCACTATTCTACCAATACTTAAAAATTTGTTTGCCCACTTTACAGAGATAATCATTTAGTAATATGTATTTTACTGATAGTGACGCGCGGTGGTATCAGGTTATTTTCATATGCAAATGAGGCATGCTATTTTTTAATTATTTATACTAATTAAATGCGTCACCTGAAAAAATAATATGTTAGACAGATTATAAAGTATGATCATTGCACATCAAAAAATAAATACAGAGAATAAATAGTAATGTCCATTAACATTTTAAGGAAACACAGTTATCGCCCCTGATATCAGTGTGAAAATTTACGTCTGATATAAAATATATAATAATGCCAATCAGTACGTGGGGTAATGGTGAATGAATGTTTATTTTGCCAGAAAATGTCTCAGATGATATCTCTGATATAAAGAACAGTGTGTGCCTACTGAGTGGGCATGTACCTTTAAGAATGAGCTGACTTTTTATTTCGTGAAATTTGGTCCAATATTGATTTTATTGCGAAAAAACAATTTCCAAATGTTAAATCCCCATGGGGATTTAACATGTGGAAATTTTTCTAATTTCGAAAATAGTGGACTGATTTTCAAAATGTAACTTTTGTTTTCTTAGTTAGATCATTCCCAAGCTATCTAGCTAGATTTCAGAAACAATTTCCAAGGTTCTCCACTTTTTTTTTCCCATGTTTTTTTCCCATTTTTCGTAATAAAATCAATATTTGACCAAATTTCACGAAATAAAAAGAAGGCTCATTCTTAAATTTTGATAAAATTTAATATTATCGAAAGAAATATTATTTTTTCATTGTTTATATGGCCGTAACATTTGGGCACGTTTCGTGAAACAGACAGTAGACAAGTGGATGAATTCATCGTTAAGATGTGCATGCTTGAAGTAATGGAATTGAATTCTAATATTTGCCTCTTGTCATTGAAAATGGGCCTGTCAGAGTAAAACGGTGGCTTATGACAAATACAACCAGCATCTTTCCATATCATGCATAGTCTGATCAGAGTCTATGCTGTTGCCATTTAGACACTCACATAATTTAAATTTTCTGGTAGCCATAATTTCTAAGATTGAGAGTTATGCATGGTGTTGCTTCATCTCCTGCTGCCATATTAAAATAGATATTTTTTGTATGTCCAGGTTGATCACAAATGTAACCGGAAAGTCCATATTGCCTTATTTCAATCATAATTGTCTAACTTGTAATGTTCAATAGGGAGAGATAATCCACGACCTGTGGATCAAATCAAACATCAAAATTCACTGTGCAAACATAGAAGGAAGCTATACATCAGGGCCTGGTTGCTCAAAACCTCTGTTAGCTTAACAGACTGTTAAATCCTTAACATTGTTAAGGATTTAACAGTCTGTTAAGCTAACAGAAGCTTTGAGTAACCGGGTCCAGACTACTTTCAAGTCCAAATGGGGGAGATGATCCATGAACCAGGATTGAATCAACATCAAAAATAACATTGCCCACCTATAAACCATGTGAAAACTATACACCAGGTATTAAGCCTTCACCTACTGCAGTTTAAATGTTTGTACCAGATTTCCAAAATTGGGAGATACATGTAACCCTTGTTATAACAGACCACAAGAAACAAGATATTATTAATGTTATACTTTATTTTTAAAATCATAGAGATAATTATAGTTCAGGAGCAGCAGTACTATTGCTGAGGTGGAGAGAGAGAGTGTGTGAGATAGATAGAGGGAGAGAGAGAGAGAAAGACAGAGAGAGAGAGAGAGAGAGTGAGAGAGCTATTAAAAAAGTGAGTTAAAAGTTTTATACAAAAATTAACTGTACACAAACAAAACAATATATTCAACAAGCATTAACAAACTATCAATAGTTTTCACCTTCAAGCACTTCAAGTTCATTTAGCACATTTAGTACACTCCCCACTACCACTACAGTCAGAATTGGTCCATGTCTCTCAATGTCTTAAGAATTTGTATCACATCACTCCATGCTGAATATTAATGTTTTTTTCACATTTCCAAATAATCGTGTTGTGGTTCTGTGTTACAACTCTCAATGTTGGTGCCGTGACCAGGATTGTCCCTCAGAACGACAGTGTGAGTTGTGTGAGGCTCCTGCGTAGTGCCCGTCGTTTGGGTTTCTGTGCCTTGTCTCCCGCCGCCCACGACTTGGACTTGACCCGGAAATGGCGGAGATCTTCCCCGTGGTCCGTGTGTAACATTGGCATGTAGGTGTCTGGCGCACACAGGTCCTGGAAATGGATAAACATGACATTGATTATAATGAAATTGTTATATTGCCGGTATAATGAGAAAACTTTGTTCAGTTCTGTACAAATTTAAGGAATGTCTAACAAGACGGTCATATAGAAATGTGAGTCAGCCTACTGTATTGGTGTAATTTAACTGCACATTCAACTGCTTGCTATTTTTCAGAAATATAAATAATGAATGATTGAATGAAATTTGGAGAGACTATTATTTACACACTTGTTTGCAAACGCAGTGTAATAAATGCGTAATGACAACGCACCTTGTGTTGTGTGTAGAAGGCCTTGTAGCCACCCTCCAGTAGATAGACCTCGGGGAAGTTCAACGCAGGGTAGCTCTCCTTGTTCAACTCACGGTCCTGGGCTCGCAGAAACCGGTACCTGGAACAATATAGGGAACGGTGATAATGTGAATAAATGGTAAATGTTTTTAGTAGATACAAATTATTTTATCTTTTGAGTAATATAGTTTATGTCACCGGAAAGTACAAATGTTGTGTATAGAATTTCAAGGCTTCCTCATAGTGTTTACTGAATTGAAGCTCGTCTCATTTACATCAAATTTACAATTTATAATTGTCCACACATTTGAACTACTGTGCACAACATCATTTATGTTATTGTATCAAATCTTTTGTAGCAATTCAGACTTTGTACATGAATTTCGTAAATAGACTTACATCTTGGGTCCTCTCTCGGAGGAGAATTCACAGTGGAAGATGAGGACATGTGGTCTGTCCGAGATCACTGGTGTGGTCAGTAGGGAGTGGATGTCATCCTTGGTGTAGCGGTTCTCAGCTCCCCGGATGTGGCCCCCGTCAAACTCGTACGGATATCGGCAGTCAACAATGGTCACCTCACCCAGATGGTCGTCATAGTTACCCCGCAACACATCTGCGACCTGTAACAATAAATATAAATTAATATTCAAATAACAATTAGAATGCAATTGCTGTCACGAACTTCCAATACAGTAAAATCTTGAGCAAAATGCAGTTATGGTAGTTGTATCTCATGTATCATGGTTAGGCTCATTTTTGGTGTCGCACTGAGAATGTAATGGTAACATGTTTCATCTTCGTTGTAGTATTAGATGAGGATATTATAGGAATGAATGGCCTTTTTGTGGAATTTATCAGGGTATAAACTTGGAAAAGTCGCGGGAATACTGGACGAAGGCCGGAAGGCCTCGTCCAGTATTCCCGCGACTTTTCCAAGTTTATATCCCCGAAAAAATCCACGAAAAGGCCATTCATTCCTTACAATTCCAGCATTTGAAATAAATTCATCAAGAAAATGTGTTTATTTTGACAGACGGCAGCCATTTGTTTACATTGACAGCACTGACAGCGCACCTGTAGAAAGTAGTTTGGCGTGGGAGTTTACTGGGATATAAATTTTGGACAGAGACTTGCTACGGGCCAATCAAATGTTAGGGAATTGGGTAAATATTTTTGTGCTGGAATTATTTTGTTTTCCATCCTATCTGTCCTGAGATTGAAAAGATGTAACACCTCATTCTATCCATCATTGATCTATCAATTGTTTTGTGGAGCTGTACTTACAGTATCCGGGGAGACGGCCTTGAGGTCGCTGTGTTTGCTGGGAATTGTGGGTAGGCTGTTGTTACGGGAACCATCGGCGATGAGGTCAGGTTTTGAGGTCAGTTGTTCCACGGCGTCGGCGATGGTGGTTCCTTTTTGTGGTGTGGACTCACTCTCTAGTGTACATGTAGACAGGTGTGCGGGCAGATCTCTGAGTTTCTTCGTGGCCGGTGTGAGATCTTCTATCACCTGGTCGTCGGCCGGCCGCTTGTTGGAGAAAAGCTTCTTACGCACTCTCTTACACAGTGGCGTGAATGATGGGATCTCAATCTGGAAATAGTAAAACCCATACTATGAAATATTTGTCAATGTTCAATCTGTTGCATTATCAGAAAAGGGATAAATTTGTAAAAATCCACAGTGAAGATTCTGATTAATCATATACTCAGAATAGTCATAAAAATTATCATATATAATTAAATTTACAACAATGTATATGTTGCCTGCTTCGGTTACTTTTAGTGTCAGTTCACTGTCAGCAGTCTGTTCTCATTTAAAACTATTCAGTATAACACAAATTTGTCACATTTTCAATTTTATTACATATTCTATTTATATTAGAGTAGATAAAACACAATTCACTCTACAATTTTGGCGGGACACCAAACATAGAGTACATGGTTTAGCTTGAATTGTTGAATAATAACATATGACAACTCTATAACATCTTTAAATTATGAGGGTAATAGAATTTTGAACCCACCAAGGTATGATCTAAATATTGACTTACCGTAGAGAACTTGGTGTCCGAACCAAGGCCTGAGTCGTTGGCCTTGCTGTCCGGAGTGATGAAGGCCTCAATATCGCTAACTGACCACTCGCTGACCGGGGACTCTTGTGGCTGGGGGGATGCTCCAAACAAACTCCTACAATAGATAAATGATCATCAGGAAATCTTGTACATTTATGTTTCGAATACGCTTTTAGATATATGGTAACTTGGAAAATATTTTGTCTATTTTATTTTGTCGTATTGTCCGGTGAAAGTATAAGATGTGACAACTCATTTCAACAATCTCAATGAGACCATTCAAATGATGGTCACAGACTACAAGTCTAATGTGTAATATAGAAACTATTTAGAATCCAGCATGTATGTTGCGATCACTCATTTAAACCATGTTAATTTGAAGAACAACAAAAACAAGTGTTAATGGCAATTGATTTTGAGTGACAAAGTTTTAGTATATTTTACTCTTTCCGATATATTAGGTTTTCTTCATGCTATTTATTTAAAGTTTACTAACAAAATATAGAAAAAAAGAATGACATAATTTAAAAAAATGCAATTTGATGAAGAAATATTCTGTCAATAATTTTTGAATGAAAAGCTAGATTGCTTTCAGTACATACCTTCTCATTCTCAAAGCTTTGCTGGCCATGTTAATCCTGTGTGTTGGCAGATACTAAGGCAACTATAGACTTTATAATGCAGTATGATTCAAGTTTACTCTACAAGACTGAAGGACAGTTTATGGAACCTGACCATATTTTCCTGGTTTAAATCCAGTTGGTCAAGCTACCTGAGTACTGATGGCTGCTTAATTGAGTGACTAATTGCTTCTTGCTGTCAGCCATGTTTGTCAGAGAAGTCAGAGATGGACAGGTACGGGAATACTGTCACTGCCCGCTAATTGGCTTGTTCATTAACTGTGGCCAGCTAATTAGAGTGGACAAAGCTGACCACTTCAGGATGTGGCACATGTAGATGGGCAGATAATCAGCTGATAACAAACATAATAAGATATGTGTACATATACTTACAAATTGTCTAATTGACAGGACAAGGCAATTTTACAACTTCACTTATCTGATTAAAGTTGACATGGCATATTGCTTCTCCATTTTAAATACATGTATCTTTCTGCAGCTTTCCAGGAAAGCATTTTCTAAATTATGAATTGAATACAAATTTGTCTTTTGAATTATCTACTCATTTTATGTGAATATATGAGTGGAAAAATGAGCCTATTTTCTGTTCTAGTAAAACACACATGGAGACTGATATGGTTAACTTAAAAGACAATTTAATAACCATCAATGTGTTCACCAATTGAGCCACACATTGGCTGCAAATATTTATCTCAATCAAGCATGTAATGAACAAATGGCATCCATGAAATGTATCTAATAAAAATAAGTGCTAAGTGCTACAGTGCTAAACCTTTAATATATGCCAGACCAGTCACAAATACACGTTCATGTATGCGTATAAATATATAGCAAAGTATAACAATTGAAAAAAATGTTATCCTCTTGATATGCTACATATTTCACACATTTATTCCTCTTGCTGTGACAAATCTACGATCCTTGAGTCCAGATAAATCCAATGTCAAGGTCACATACTTAACACTCTTCAAATTTTGTCGCAAAATGTCAGGAATGTAACAGGAGTTTAACGTTTTTTTTAGCAACGTTATTCGTCACCATTTTTGTCGAGCCCGCTTGCGGAAAGCGAGACATAGTGATCACAATGACGTCCGGGTGTCCGTGCATCCGTGTGTCAGTCCGTCCGTCCGAAATCTGCGTAAAGTTTTTAAATATCTTATATCTCTGCAATCCTAAGTCAAATTGAAACTTCATATGCTTATTAGTCATCATCCATATATTCATTCTGTGTCCACTCATGCGGCACAATATAAGGAGCGATTTCACACCGAAAACATCATTTGTTATCGATGAGTCGAAACGCCGATGAAACTAGTCTAATGGATCAAGCACATGACAAGTAGTCAAGCTATTTGGACAAGACCAGCCCGTCTGCCAAAGAACCAAGCACAAGTACAAGGTCAGCCTGCTTTCCCGGACAGGACCAACCCGTCTTCCGAAGTATCAAGTTCAAGCACAAGGTCACCCAGCGATCTTTCCTGAACAAGATCTGTTCGAGCGAGAAAACCTGTACAGGATCAAGCACAGGAAAGAGCTGCCTGCCACCTGGAACAAGACAAGTTCGTCTATTCCCAGGATCTTCTGCTGGATCATCACTGCACGGTCAACGTACCACAGAATTGTCTAGCCACCGACTTATCCACCTCGTCTTCCTTATTTTCACCCATGCCCAATATCAAGTCAAATAACTTTTGAAATTTCCATCCAACAGATGAGTGCGCGTTTCTCCATTCTGCTATAACTTTACTGTATGAAATATTGGCTTCAAATTTTATGTGCATGTTTCTCATCATTCATAATTGCATTCGCCACCCCACTCATGCTCCCCCATGCCCAAAGTCAAGGTCAAATCTATGTCCAGTTGATGCATGCACGTTTCTCCATTCTGCTATAGCTTCCTACTGTATGAGCGATTGGCTTCAAACTTCATGTACATGTTTCTCATCCTTTCCCACCTGACCCATGCTCTCCCAATGCCAAAGGTCAAGGTCAAATAACAAATTTTCCGTCCAGTAGATGTGTGCACGTTTCTCCATTCTCCTATAACTTCTTATCTTTATGAGTGATTGACTTCAAACTTCATGTGCATGCATTCCCCGCCCCATCTCCAAGGTCAAGGTCAAAAACTGTTAAATTGTCTGTTCAATACATTTTAAATTGTAAAACCCTAGGCGTGAAAACTACTTACATAGTATTTCCATCCCATTGGTCTGTCGGATGAGACTTGAAACTGTGGTCCCGTCTCTATATGACCTTAGCTGTTACTGGTACATTAAAGCCATTCACTTTCACTTTCAAGGTAAAATTATTTTAATAGTTGTGTTAATTATGCCCCACCACGATAGTGGAGGGGGCATTTAGTGTTAACCTTGTCCGTCTTTTGATTTTTGATTCAACCTCAGGGTCATGGATTATCTCCCCCTTTTTGACTTAGAATTTGGTAATTTTGCTTTGTAAGTCGTAAAACTATTAAACTGTACTAGCTACAGACCTGAAACTTGATATGTAGCTTCCTTATGATGAGTAGATGCGCAAAGTTTATTTCGATTTTTGAATCAACCCCAGGGTCATGGATTATCTCCCCCTTTTCGACTTCGAATTTGTCAATTTTGCCTTGTAAGTCGTAAAACTTTTAAACCGTGCTAGCTACACGCCTGAAACTTGGTATGTAGCTTCCTTATGATCAGTAGATGCGCAAAGTTTATTTCTATATTTGATTCGACCCCCGGGTCATGGATTATCTCCCCTTTTGTATTTGGAATCTTGCCTCGTTTATTATCAATGTGGGACATCCGTGTTCTATGAACTTTTCTAGTGGTTTTTTTTTTTTGCATTAATGTCTTTGAGGGGTATATCCACCAGTGTTACTTGTATAAATTGTCAAAACTTCATACGATAACTTGTACTTGATCTTCATCTTGGTATCAACAATTTTTGACATACGTCCAAATGTTGAATATCTCCTGATCCATTAGTCATATCATTACCAAACTTCATCAATAGCTTCCTCACATTCATAGCAGTCCATCCAGTGTCATTCAGATGACCGTGACCATTATCTTGGTGACCTTGACTTTTGTGTCAATAACTTTTGATGTGCATGTTTATCATCTATTATTTTCATCCATTATTCATCACCCACTATGCTCTTCTCATGCCCAATGTCAAGGTCAAATAACTTTGAAATTTGTGACCATTAGATGTGTGTGCGTTTCTTATTTCTCATATAACTGTATGACTGAATGACTTCAAATTCATGGGTATGCTTATTATTATCCATATTTTCATTTCCCACCCCACTCATACTTCCCCCTTTTTCAAGGTCAAGGTCCAATTTACGTCCATTTGATGTGTGCGTGTTTCTCCATTCTCCTTCTTTATTGTATGAATGATTTGCTTTAAACTCCATATTCATTTTTCCCATCATTCATATTTTTAAATTTGCATCCAGTAGATGTGTGTGCGATGCCTGTTTCTTATCATTCATATTTCCATTCCCCATCCCACCCATGCTGTTAAACAGCTGTTAACACCATTAAATAAATAGATACTTGTTATGTAGTGCTTCTATATGGTGTGTGGATGGGCCAAACTAATTTAATGTATGATCCAACCACCATACCTTGTATTGTCTCCCCTTTTGGACTTAAAATGTTGCCATGAAACTCACTCAGACAAGTGGATGAATTCATCATTAAGATGCGCATACGTAAAGTAATTGAATTGAATTATAATACTTAACTCTCTCATCATTGAAATGTGGACCTATCAGTTTCAGACAAAAGGTGCCTTATGACAAATACGACCAGCATAGTTCCATATCATGCTCTCTGATCAGGGTCCATGCTGTTTGCTATTTAGACACTCACATAATTTCCATTTTCTGGTAGCCATAATTTCTAACATTGAGAGCAACACTCACATGAATGCATAGTGCCTGATCACAAAGTCCATAGTGCCTGATAGCAACTTTATCACAATTGTCTAACTTGTAATGTTCAATAAGGAGAGATAATCCACGACTTGTGGAATAAATAAAAAATAAAAATTAACTGTGCACATGAAGATGGAAGCTATATACCAGGCTACTTTCGAGTCTAAATAGGGGAGATGATCCATGAACCAGGGTTGAATCAACATCAAAAATAACTTTGCCCACCTATAAACCATGTGAAAGCTATACACCAGGTATTAAGCCTTCACCTACTGCAGTTTAAATGTTTGTGCCAGATTTCTAAAATTGGGAGATACATGTAACCCTTGTTATAACAGACCACAAGAAACAAGATATTATTAATGTTATACTTTATTTTTCAAGTCATAGTGATAATAATAGCTGAGAAGCAGTAGTACTATTGCTCAGGTGGACAGAGGGTGAGAGAGAGAGAGAGAGAGAGAGAGAGAGAGAGAGAGAGAGAGAAGGAGAGAGAGAGAGAGAGAGAGAGAGAGAGAGCTTTTATAGTGAAAGTTAGAAGTTTTCTACAAATATTAACTGTACACAAACAAAACAATATATTCAACAAGCATTAACAAACTATCAATAGTTTTCACCTTCAAGCACTTCAAGTTCATTTAGCACATTTAGTACACTCCCCACTACCACTACAGTCAGAATTGGTCCATGTCTCTCAATGTGTTGAGAATTTGTATCACATCACTCCATGCTGAATATTAATGTTTTTTTCACATTTCCAAATAATCGTGTTGTGGTTCTGTGTTACAACTCTCAATTTTGGTGCCGTGACCAGGATTGTCCCTCAGAACGACAATGTGAGTTGTGTGAGGCTCCTGCGTAGTGCCCGTCGTTTGGGTTTCTGTGTCTTATCTCCCGCTGCCCACGACTTGGACTTGACCCGGAAATGGCGGAGATCTTCCCCGTGGTCCGTGTGTAACATCGGCATGTAGGTGTCGGGCGCACACAGGTCCTGGAAATGGATAAACATGACATTGATTATAATGAAATTGTATAATAAGAAGACTTTTCAGTTCAGTTAAATGCACATTCAACTACTTGCTATTTTTAAGAAATATAAATAATGATTGATTGAATGAAGTTTGGAGAGGATTTCAATAAGTGGTTCCTTTCAATTCAATCCAAATTACTATTATATTTACGCTCTTGTTTGCAAATACAGTGTAATAAATGTGTAATGACAACGCACCTTGTGTTGTGTGTAGAAGGCCTTGTAGCCACCCTCCAGTAGATAGACCTCGGGGAAGTTCAATGCAGGGTAGCTCTCCTTGTTCAGCTCACGGTCCTGGGCTCGCAGAAACCGGTACCTGGAACAATATAGGGAATGGTGATAACGTGAATAAATGGTAAATGTTTTGAGTAGATACAAATTATTTTATCTTTTAAGTAATATAATTCATGTCATCAGAAAGCACAGATAGTCCAGGCACATATTTTGTGTATGGAATTTCAAGGCTTCTCATCATAGTTTTTCTTGAATTGAAGCTCATCTCGTATACAGTAAATTTGTAATTGTCCACACATTTGAACTACTGTGCACAACATCATTAATGTTATACATGTAGTATCAAATATGTCGTTGCATTTCAGAATTTGTACATGAATCTCCTTTTTAAAATCAAACATCTGGTGGTTTCGTAAATAGACTTACATCTTGGGTCCTCTCTCGGAGGAGAATTCACAGTGGAAGATGAGGACATGTGGTCTGTCCGAGGTGGTCACTGCTGTGGTCAGTAGGGAGTGGACGTCGTCCTTGGTGTAGCGGTTCTCAGCTCCCCGGATGTGGCCCCCGTCAAACTCGTACGGATATCGGCAGTCAACAATGGTCACCTGACCCAGATGGTCGTCATAGTTACCCCGCAACACATCTGCGACCTATAACAATAAATATGAATTGTAACCCAAATTACAAGCAGAATGCAATTGCTGTCACCAACTTCCGATTCTGTAAAATCATTAGCCAAATGCATAGTTATTGTAGTTGTTATCTCATGTCCATGGTTGGGATCATTTGTTGTTGTTGCATAGAGAATGTAATGGTAACATGTTTCATCTTGGCTGTATTAGATGAGGCTATTTTTTTAGATGATGCTTTTCTCTGTTCTGAGATTGAAAAGATGTTAAAGCCCATTCCATCCATCATTAATTGATTTATCAGTTGTTTTGAGGAGCTGTACTTACAGTATCTGGGGAGACGGCCTTGAGGTCGCTGTGTTTGCCAGGAATTGTGGGAAGACTGTAGTTACGGGAACCGTCGGCGATGAGGTCAGGTTTTGAGGTCAGTTGTTCCACAGCGTCGGCGATTGTGGATCCTTGTTGTGGTGTGAACTCACTCTCCAGTGTACACGTTGACAGGTGTGTGGGCAGATCGCGGAGTTTCTTCGTGGCCGGTGTGAAATCGTCTATCTCCTGGTCGTCAGCCGGCCGCTTGTTGGCGAATAGCTTCTTTCGCACCCCGACACTCTTGCACAGTGGTGTGAATGACGGGATCTCAATCTGGAAATAGTAAAACCCATACCATGAAATATTTGCCGATATTCAGAATAGCCATATCATAAGTACATGTAATTTGAAACAATGAATATGTTTTCCTGCTTCGGTTAGTTTTCTGATAGTCTTATAGTCGCAGTCTGCAGCCTGTACCCATTTAACACTATTAATTATAACACAAATGTATCACTTGAACATGTGGCATGCTCCCACATGTTCAATTTTATTAGATGTTCTATTTATATTAGGGTAGATATAACACAATTAATTCTACAATTTTTGCGCGACTAAAGTTTAAACAGGGAGTACATGGTTTAGTTCAAATTGTCGAATTAAAACCTACGATAATTCTAACATCTTCGAATTATGAGGGTATTAGAATGTTTAACCTACAACAGTGTGATCTAAATATTGACTTACCGTAGAGAGCTTGGAGTCCGAACCCAGGCCCGAGTCGTTGGCCTTGCTGTCCGGAGTGATGAAGGCCTCAATATCGCTAACTGACCACTCGCTGACCGGGCACTCCTGTGGCTGGGGGGACACTCCAAACAAACTCCTGCAATAGATAAATGATTGTCAGGAAATCTTGTACATTTACGTTTGGATTATGCTTTTAGATATATGGTAACTTGGAAAATATTTTGTCTATATTTTGTTGTAATGTCCGGTGAAATAAGATGTGACAACTTATTTCAACAATCTCAATTATATAATTCAAATGATGGTCACAAAGTACAATTCTGATGTGTAATAGAGAAACTATTTACAATCCAACGTGTATGTTGTGACCATTTAAACCATGTTAATATGTTGTCAATAATTTTTGAATGAAAAGTTAAATTTCTTCCAATACATACCTTCTCATTCTCAACCCTTTGCTGGCCATGTTAATCCTGTGTGTTGGCAGGTACTAAGGCAACTATAGACTTTATAATGCAGTATGATTCAAGTTTACTCTACAAGACTGAAGGACAGTTTATGGAACCTGACCATATTTTCCTGGTTTATATCCAGTTGGTCAAGCTACCTGAGTACTGATGGCTACTTAATTGAGTGACTAATTACTTCTTGCTGTCAGCCATGTTTCTCAGGAAAGTCAGAGATGGACAGGTAGGGGAATACTGTCACTTCCCGCTAATTGCCTTGTTCATTAACCATGGCTGGCTAATTGGAGTGGACAAAGCTGACCACTTCAGGATGTGGCATATGTAGATGGGCAGATACTCAGCTGATAACAAACATAATAAGATATGTGTACATGTACTTACAAATTGTCTAATTGGCAGGACAAGCCAGTTTTACAACTTTACTTATCTGATTAAAGTTGACATGGCATATTGCTTCCACATTTTAAGTACATGTATCTAGTCAGGAAAGAATTTTCGAAATTATTGATTGTATACAAGTTTATCTTTTGTATTATATACTTATTTTATATGTGAATATGAGTGAGAAAAATGAGCATATCTTCTGATAATTCCAGCACAAAAATATTTACACAATTCCCTAACATTTGATTGGTCCGTAGCAAGTCTCTGTCCAAAATTTATATCCCAGTAAACTCCCACGCCGAACTACTTTCCGTAACCGTGAGGTGCAGTTAAAATAATTCTTAAAAAAAAACGGAAAATAAACACATTTTCTTGATGAATTTATTTAAAATGCTGGAATTATAAGGAATGAATGGCCTTTTTATGGAATTTATCGGGGATATAAACTTGGAAAAGTCGCGGGAATACTGGACGAGGCCTTCCGGCCTTCGTCCAGTATTCCCGCGACTTTTCCAAGTTTATACCCCGATAAATTCCACAAAAAGGCCATTCATTCCTATATTCTTGTAAAACACATGTATAACTCCCATTCTATACAATTTAAATACGTTGAAGTGTTCAGCAATTGAGCCACGACATTGGCTTCATTGGCTGCAATTGTTGATCTCAATCAAGCAAGTAATGAACAAATGGCAGCCATAAAATGTATCTAATATAGGAATGAATGGCCTTTTTGTGGAATTTATCGGGGTATAAACTTGGAAAAGTCGCGGGAATACTGGACGAAGACCGGAAGGCCTCGTCCAGTATTCCCGCGACTTTTCCAAGTTTATATCCCCGATAAATTCCACAAAAAGGCCATTCATTCCTTATAATTCCAGCATTTGAAATAAATTCATCAAGAAAATGTGTTTATTTTCCGTTTTCTTAAGAATTATTTTAACTTCGCCTGACGGTAGTTCGGCATTGAAGTTTACTGGGATATAAATTTCGGACAGAGACTTGCTACGGACCAATCAAATGTTAGGGAATTGTGTAAATATTTTTGTGCTGGAATTATTAAGTGTTACACTCCTGACTTCTTGATAGAGGAGGACATATTTAGGACTGTTTAATGTGTGAAGTTAACTATTTTTTCCTTATCGATGTGAAAAATGATAGACCTTTAATATAAGCCAGACCATTCACAAATTCATGTACACGTATGCATATAAACAACATATAGCAAAGTATAATGATTGACAAAAATGTTACTATCCTGACATGTCATGGATACTTTACTTTGAAACATCACCTAGTATATGAGTGCATTCAAGAAGGACAATATTTGTGCCATAATATAGCTAAAGGAAGAAAATTTTATGACTGTGAGCCAATATGACTGTGAGCCAATATGGCTATGTATATTACTACATATACTTTGAATTATTTGGTAAAGCTTTTAAATTTGACATCTTTGTCACAAAATTTCAGGAGTGTAACAGCTTTTTTTAGCCATTTTCGTCGAGCCCACTTGCGGAAAGCTATAGCTATATTATGATCACAATGACGTTCCGGTGTCCGTGCATCCATCTGTCCGTCCGTCCGAAATCTGTGTTAAAAGTTTTTAAATACCTTATATCTCTGCAGTACAAAGTCACATTGACTTGAAACTTCATATGCTTATTAGTCATCATTCATATATTCATTCTGTGTCCCACTCATGTGGCCCCTGTGCCCCAAGGTCAAGGCCAAATGACTTAGAAGTTTGCGTTATTATAAAATCTGCGTTATATCCCTTATATCTCCACAATTGTTACTCCAATTTACTTCCAACTTCCAATACTTCCGTTTCATCATCCATATTTTCATTCCATAGCCTGCCCATGTGGTCCATATGCCCAAGGTCAAGGTCAAATGACTTTGAAATTTGTGTTAAAGTTTTTACATACCTTATATCTCCACAACACTTACTCAGATTTACTTCAAACTTCAAACAATTCTTTATTATCATCCATATTTTCATTCTATAGCCCACCATGTGGCCCACATGCCCATGATCAAGGTCAAGTGACTAAAGTTTGTGTTAAAGCTTTTACATACCTTATATCTCCACAACCCTTAATTCAAACTTCAAATAAATAAATCTGGTTTTTAGTTCGCCTAAACGAAATGCATATGAGCTTATGGCATACCCCCGGCGTCGTCGGCGTCCACAAACTTAACGTTGGGTAAATGTCTTATAACTTCTGTTTCCTTTCATGGAACACCTTGATATTTCATACATGCATTCCTCAGATGACCCTCTATCATGCTGTAGCAAATCCATGACCCACCACCCAACCCTTACCCCAAGGTCAAGGTCACAAACTTAGCACATTCATAAACTTAACGTTGGGTAAATGTCTTATAACTTTTGTTTCCTTTCATGGAACACCTTGATATTTCATACATGCATTCCTCAGATGACCCTCTATCATGCTGTAGCAAAATCCATGCCCACCACCACCCAACCCTTACCCCAAGGTCAAGGTCACAAACTTAGCACATTCATGAACTTAACGTTGGGTAAATGTCTTATAACTTTTGTTTCCTTTCATGGAACACCTTGATATTTCATACATGCATTCCTCAGATGACCCTCTATCATGCTGTAGCGAATCCATGACCCAACCCTTACCCCAAGGTCAAGGTCACAAACTTAGCACATTCATGAACTTAACGTTGGGTAAATGTCTTATAACTTCTGTTTCCTTTCATGGAACACCTCCATATTTCATACATGCATTCCTCAGATGACCCTCTATCATGCTGTAGCAAATCCACAACCCGCCACCCAACCCTTACCCCAAGGTCAAGGTCACAAACTTAGCATGTTCATAAACTTAACGTTGGGGTAAATGTTGTTTAACTTCTGTTTCTTTACAGGGAACGCTTTGATATTTCATACATACATGTTTTACTTCTGTTTTCAGGGAGCGCATTAATATTTCATACATGCATTCATCTTAATATGCTATATTATGCTATAGCAATCCCACGACCCACCTTGCACCACTGACCCCAATGTCAAGGTCCACCGCACGCCCCTTAACCCAAGGTCAATTATATATAATATTCATGTTTTTTTATGCAACTGTGCCAAGTTTGAGTGAAGGCTGCCAACAGGTGAGCTTCGTTGTCTTCTGACAACTCTTGTTTGTTTATGGACTGATTTCAATAATGTTTTCAGACAATCAAGCTGATATTGGAACACATCTGGAGCCCGTTTCACTAAACTTCGTACAATAAAACAATTTGTACAAAGATTTTTGCTAATTTTCTTCTCACATTAATGTGGCTAACTAATTATACCATTTTCACCTACATGTATATATTATTGCATGCTACAGCTTCTTATTTACCGTATTAGCAATTTGTGTTAAACATCATATCCATGTTTCCCATCGTCCATACTTTCATTTCCCCACCCATGCTCCCCCGTACCCGTGGGCAAGGTCAAATAACTTGGATATTACCGCCCAGTTGATGCGTGCATGTTTCTCCATTCTCTGGATGGGCCGTGGTCTAGGGGATATGACATTGGACTTCAATACCGGATGTTGTGAGTTCAATCCTCAGATTAACGCAGGCGGTTGTGTAGTAATTTTGAGTGTTCACTTCATGCATTGAAACAATAGCACTTCTTATGGCGCTGCAATTATCTAACTAGGGCCCAAGGTCAAGGTGCATGATCACGTGGTTACAACAACAACAACATCGCCCACTCCAAAGTAGGTATTAGTTGATATTTTCCTTAATATGCAACGGATTTTGATGAAATATGGCGCAGCAAACACGTCTTCATGAGCTGCATTTGGTAGTCCCGGGAGTTCGGCATAGACTTGTGTCGCTTTTTCGAAGAATCGATTTCCGTGTTTACATCGATTCTTCGCAAAATCGACAGAAGTTTGGGCGAAAATACAGAGACCACCAAATGTGCCATATTTCATCAAAATCTGTTGCATATTAAGGAAAATATCAAATAATACCTACTTTGGAGTGGGCGACGTTGTTGTCGTTGTAACCACGTGATCATGCACCTTGACGTAATAAGGACAATAAGGACTGGAAGTTTCAGTACTTATTGTTTTTGTTGTTAGTACCACGTGATCATACACTTTGAAGGTTGTAAAACATAACATTTTATTTGACATTTGGAACTGTTCCCACCCCTGTATTCGGCTAATTTCACCGATGTTCTGTGGTCCAGATATCGCAGGTGGAGGAGGAAATCAACCGCGACTGGAAGGAGAGACACGAGAAACATCTCGCTACCATCTCGGACAAACACGCCCGCGCCATTCAGGAGCTCAGGGACGAAAAGTCCGAGCAGGAAAAGATGATACGGCAGCTGGAAACCAAGGTAACGGAAGGCACAGATTTGCCAATTTTAATTAAGGAATAAAGCCATGTTTAAAGTGCATGGAGTCAGAAGTGAGTGACAGGTGGGAGCATGTAATAATTGTTGGATTTACATGTATTGAGCATAGGCTGCATATGCAGCCTATGCTCAATACATGTAAATCCATCAATTGAAATTTGCAGGCGATTCTAAATTTGCGCTTACGAACATTTTAGTCATAAGAAGTTTAGTGAAACGGGCGCCTGGTTTGGCCCTCATGTACGTCTTTGGCTTTCTTGTATTTGAGAGTTGAAGCTAGTTATACCCCTTATATGAGTAATTTGATTAGTCATAATCCTATTACTTTTAGGGGAAGGGACCAAATGACTGGTGTGGTATGGACCTGGCACCAGGTCAGGTTATTCTAATCTCAGGGCTGAATATATATTTCTTTCGATGTAAATATTCCGTTTTGGTATTTTCCCCCCAATTCAGCAGGTTGAATACGGGATCGAACCCATTGGCCCGGCCTTAAATTACCTTAGCTGTTGATAGGCCGTTAAACACCAACATACACAAATGTAAGTAACCAAATATGATGTTAAAATTAAGAATCATCTTGTTTTACGTCATTTTGTCGCAATTCATGGAGCAGCAATGTTGCCAGTCAATATCGTGCCGTTATTGACAACGTCGTAGAAATTAATGACGTCAAACAAACTTCAACAAATCAATGTCGCGCGACGTCACGTGGGGCTAATGTAATGTACTGGGATATAATGGGCGTTTCCAATATGAATTTATAGACAAGTGTAAATATGGAATTATTATTCATTCTATGATGGATAGGAGGGGATATAAAAATATGTATCGGTGTATGATATTAATATGTGCAATATGTGAACGGAGAAATGTGGCTTATGGATTTTGCGACTAGTGTAGATCCAGATCAGCCTGTGTATCCTCAGTCTGATCAGGATCTGTACTGTTCACCATTCCATCAATGAAACACACATCTTGCTTCTAACAAACATTACCAATATTTTGACAGCATTGGAAATTATTCTCAGGTGTTGCCAAAGCATGTTTTTGATATGAAAAATGGAAAATAAAAAATAAAGAACAGACAACAGATTTAAATCATCATTGTAAGGGTTAACCCTTTTAACACTACAGACCTCTATAGCAGTGTGACAAACTGTGTAGATCCAGATGAGCCGGCTCGTGACAAGCCGGCTCATCAGGATCTGCACTTTTTGCAAGAATTCTAATATTTTTTACAAAAAAAATAACACTGCTGTATGGACTAGTCTGAAAATAGTTTTGTGACAATTGGATTGGTCGAAAAATTAACATATCAAAATCCATTCAGTTATTGAGCGGTGAAAGGGTCCCAGTGACAGCTTAGGTAATATAGAGATGGGTCCCCAGCTTCAACTCCAATCCGTAAGGCCAGTAATATGGAAATACTACAAAGTATTTGTTCATGCCTATGACGGAGATCGAACCCCCGACCTTGTGTGTATCGAAGTCTAAAAATGCCTTATCCCTAGGCTAAGCACTTATGAGAAGAAGCCGTATGTTTTGTAGGTGACGTCAATGCGCACGAGTAACAGCGTGAATGACGAACAGATCAGCAATCTGCAGGAGGAAATTGAAGAGCTCTCGCTCTGGAGATCCAAGGTACAGTGATAATATCTCTAAACCATGCATCTAAACCACCTTGCGGTATAACAAACATTTTCTATTTACCTGCCCATATGAGACACGCCATGTGATTTTGTACCTTCGGAAATCTGCGTAATTTCATTAAATGTTTACAAAATATACAATATTTTTCATAAATAGAGTGAAAAGTTGACAACATTTTCAGAGTACATGCGGAATATCATTCCGCATGTACTCTGAAAATGTTGTCCACTTTTGATGCTATTTATGGAAATTATTGTAAATTTTTGTAAGCGTATTTCATGAAATTATGCTGATGTCCAAAGGTACAAAATCACATGGCGTGTCTCATATTAGAGGAGCCTAAATAATCAAAACTTCATCTACGGTATGACAAATAACTATGCTATTCCATTAACCTCCCTGCAGTATGGCAGCCTGCCCAATCAAAACATTTGAAGCTGACCAATTAAAACAGGAGCCATTCGTCTGCCGTATCTTCCTCCCTCCAATATTGTCACTGCTATTCCATTACCCTCCTCACAGTACAAGAGCCTGACCAATCAAAATATGAGAAATTCATATCTGTAATATGTACGATAGCCGGACCACTACAAAATGAGAAGCTGACCAATCAAAACATGAGAAATTCATTTGCGGTATAACAAATAATCTTGCTATTCCATTTCCGTCACCACAGTATGAAAGTCTGCGGAACAATGCGACCACGATGAAAGACAGATATGAGGACAGAATCCGGGAAATCCAAGAAGAGAAGGCGAGCTTAGAAGGGGAAAATGAGAACTTGGAGGAAGAGAAGGAGAGCCTGAGGGGAGAGAAGGAGCAGGTGGATAGGGCGGTGCTCCGACTGCGGGAGGAGATAAAGAAACTACAGACGCAGGGAGGTGATGGGGAACCGGCGAAGCCTTCTACAGGGAATCTGCTGGACGAGGTGTGTATTGACTCTTAGAAGTCGGGAAGCAGGTTTTTTTTTATATTAACTTATTTCTTAACTCTTTGCATGCTAGTGGTGAAAACAAATTATGAGTATATTTCTGATTTCTCTCTGTAAATATGTCTTGGAATTTCATTAGAATTGCGTCCTTCATGATATTTATAGGGAGAAATAATCATTAAATCATTAATTGCCATCTGCTATTTTTTAACTATTTATTTCCCAGCATACAACATATGTATGTGGCTGTCACTGGAGAAATGGGGCTTATATGTTTTGAGACCAGTGCAGATCCAGATCAGACTGTGCAGCTGCACAGTCTGATCAGGATCAGCACTGTTCGCCATTTCATCAATAAAACACCCGTCCTGCTTCCATCAAGCAATATAGGTCATATAGATATAGCTAATTATCAGGCTACATTAGTGTTCTGTTTGATCAGGAGCTACACTACTAAAATGCCAGAAGCCCCATTTCTCCAGTCTCAGCCACATATATTGGTAACACATTTTTTGGGATCCACGAGAGACCCGCGTTAAAATTGAGATCGCGCTATACGCGACCGCATTATAATGGAGCTGCAGTGTATAATGAAAGCTGTAGACCGTCACAATTAAAATTTTAATGGCATTACTTAAATGTAAGTAATAAAATCATGTGCTGTTGCGTTTACCGTGGTATGTCAAATATTTGATCTGTTTAAAATGTTATTACTTACATTTACATTTGTTACTCATAATTAGTATAAATAATCAATATTAATATGACTCTAACAATTATTGATTTTGGTAAGATACCAAAGCTTGCTGTTGGCCCAAATAAATTTGTTAGCATGTGTATATTTCAGTTTGGAATATTTGTGATTCTTTAGATTTATACATGTTATTTCTTTAACCAATTTCATGGTGATATTATGCCAATTTATTTGTGGAAAATAATTTTTTTATACATGCGAAAATCTATCTGTAATCGTTGAGACGGTTCAAATGAGTGGTCACAACATATACTTTTATTCAAACATAACAAAAATAAAATATTTGAGAAATGTCATACCCGTAGGCGTAATAGAGTATCCTGAATGGAATGAGTTAATCTTCCTGAATAAACCTAATTATTATAATAAACACCTATTAAAAGGGCTCTGCAATTTTCTGAATTGGTATTGGCATTCTAAATGCATAAAAACACAAATATTTAATTTTGAGATGACTACTATCACTACAAAATGTGCCGGATGTGAATTTCATATGTTTTTCATATGAATTGCATATGAAAATTGAAAATTTCATATGCAAAGGATATAAAGTGAGTCAATATGCAATTCATATGAAAATTTGGTATTGGCATTCTAAATGCATAAAAACACAAATATTTAATTTTGAGATGACTACTATCACTACAAAATGTGCCGGATGTGAATTTCATATGTTTTTCATATGAATTGCATATGAAAATTGAAAATTTCATATGCAAAGGATATAAAGTGAGTCAATATGCAATTCATATGCAAAATTTTCATATGAATTTCATATTTGCTCTTTTCATATGAATTTCATATTTGCTCTTTTCATATGAATTTCATATGAACATCGGATGGATTGTGGCCTAGGGGTTAGAAGGGGAGCTACAATTAGAGAGACGCTACTATTACAATAAATATAGTATACCAATTACAGAAAATAAAGAACCTTGATTGATAAAAAAGGGGATGAGCCATGGCCTAGGGGATTTGGCATTGAACTTCAATACTGGAGGCTGTGAGTTCAACCCTTACCCTAGGTGTTAAAAATACTAACAATATTTTCATCCCACTGGTCTATAGGATGAGACTTTAAACTGTGGTCTCGTCTCTATATGACCCAAGCTGTTGCTGTGACGTTAAACCCTTTCACTTTTCATTTTTGAGAAATAACGAAAGTATCATATTCCGAATGTTGTGATACGCTGTGATTAGATCCGTGATATGTGGTGCCAAGTAATCTTGGTTGGGTAATGGCACCAGATCAGGATATTATGTTTTCAATGCTGAATGGATATTGTAATCTCGGTGCAAACCAGTGGTATCACCCACCCCATTTAATCAATTGTTTCTAGATGTATTGTGATAAAAAGTTGGTTCGAAGCATCCTGTTGTGGTCTCCAATCCTCGCGAATGTTGATTACAGGTGAAGAAAATAGTGAACCAGGTGTATAGAGATTTCCGGGACCAGATTGCTCCGAAAAGGATTATCATATTCCGAATGTCTTGGGTTAACAACCCTCCTGCCCATGTTGATTACAGGTGAAGAAAATAATGAACCAGGTGTATAGAGATCTCCGGGACCTGTTTGCTCCGTAAAGGATTATCATATTCCGAATGTCTTGGGTTAACAACCCTCCTGCCCATGTTGATTACAGGTGAAGAAAATAATGAACCAGGTGTATAGAGATCTCCGGGACCAGTTTGCTCCGTAAAAGATTATCATATTCCGAATGTCTTGGGTTGACAACCCTCCTGCCCATGTTGATTACAGGTGAAGAAAATAATGAACCAGGTGTATAGAGATCTCCGGGACCTGTTTGCTCCGTAAAGGATTATCATATTCCGAATGTCTTGGGTTAACAACCCTCCTGCCCATGTTGATTACAGGTGAAGAAAATAATGAACCAGGTGTATAGAGATCTCCGGAACCTGTTTGCTCCGTAAAGGATTATCATATTCCGAATGTCTTGGGTTAACAACCCTCCTGCCCATATTGATTACAGGTGAAGAAAATAATGAACCAGGTGTACATAGATCTCCGGGACCTGTTTGCTCCGTAAAGGATTATCATATTCCGAATGTCTTGGGTTAACAATCCTCCTGCCCATGTTGATTACAGGTGAAGAAAATAATGAACCAGGTGTATAGAGATCTCCGGGACCAGTTTGCTGCGACCAAGTCATACACTGGCAAGGAGATACTCGCAGCCATCCTAAACGCCATTAAGGTAACACACATGTAGCTCGCATGTGGCTGTGACTGGAGAAATGGGGCTTATGTGTTTTGTGACTAATGTAGATCCAGATCAGCCTGTGCATCCGCACAGTCTGATCAGGATCTGCATTGTTCACAAGTCCATCAATGAAACATCTGTCATACTTCTCACAAGGAATATAGTTCATTATCAGGAGTGTTAGATGTTATCAGGAGCTATACTGGTCGGTCACAAACCCAATACGCCCCATTTATCCAGTCAAGGCAACACATATAGAAGTTTGGCACCAATGTCAAGTTTCTGTATTACAACAATCATACTTACCGTAATAATATGTCACACTTTATTCAGAGGAAACTACATAAAGATTCAGTTGTTTAGTTAAAGGTACATTCCCACTCAGTAGGCACAAAATGTTCTTTATATCAGAGACATCATTTGAGATAGTTTCCGGCAAAATAAACATTCTTCACCATTACCCCACGTATTGATTGGCATTGTGCGTGCGTGCGTGCGTCCGCCCGCCCGCCCGCCCGCCCCGCCCGCCCCCCCCGCCCGCCCGCCCGTCCGTCCGTCCGTCCGTCCGTCCGTCCTGAAATATGCGTTAAAGTTTTTAAATACCTATTATTCTGCAGTACTAAGTCACATTGACTTGAAACTTCATATGCTTATTAGTGCTCATCCATATATTCATGCTGTGTCCCACTCATGCGGCCCCTGTGCCCAAGGTCAAGGTCAAATGCGTCGGTGGACTCGACATGCGGGCCGCGGCCATCTGGTATCCGACATACATTTCCACACTGTCGATAACCACGGTGATAACCGTATTTTCTTAAAATTACTATTTTCCTTAAAATTACTATTTATTCTCTATATTTATTTTGTGATGTGCAATGATCATACTTTATAATCTGTCGAAAATATTCTTTTCAGGTGACGGATTTAATTATAGAATAAATAATGAAAAATTATCCTTCCTCATTTGCATATGAAAATATCCTGATACCACCGCGAGTCACTATCAGTAAAATAAATATTACCAAATGATTATATATGTATAGCAGGCACTCGTATTTTTAGAACTGGTGGAATAGTGACACAATTATACACTTATTTAATTCCTGTAAAGAACACATTGTGCCTACTGAGTGGGCATGTACCTTTAACCCTTTCAACACCACAGACCTCTATAGAGACAATGTTTGCAAACAGTGCAGATCCAGATGAGCCGGCTCGTAACGAGCCGTCTCATCAGGATCTCCACTGTTTGTTAATAATTTTAAACATCGTACAGATTACCCTTTTAGAAGAATGGGATAATTTGAATGAACAAAATTAATGAAATAGCGTGAAACATTGGCATAGAACATCCTATTAAGTTACTTGGTGTTGAAAGGGTTAATAACTGATCACACCTATGTATTAAGTTGCTACATATGAGGCATTTATGTTATTTTTGAAACCAGTGACTTTTGTTAGATTAGATAAATTGTATTTCTAATAACATAAATAAAAAAATTAGCAATCAATCAATATTTTGTTCAAAAGTAATACTATTTACGACATCAGCCTCTTTATGTAGTAACATATCACTTTAGTCCAGTAACCGATCACATCAACGAATGGAATTTTCACTGAGCTACATTTACTGAAATATTTATTGTGAAAACTGCGAAAAATATGCACAGGGGTAATCTCATAAATGTCCAGGACAGAAATATAATCTGAATTAAAAAAATAATAAATCTACATATCTTCCAGATACAGAGCTCCAGATAAACTTTGTGTCTTTCAAGTATTCTATAGGCTAGCAACCACCAATTAGTTTTACTATACAACTTAACCGATTCCTCCAAATATGGCCATTCTCTCACACTTTCACTATTCGTATGGATGCTGTGGAACCTACCTTTTCATAACCTGCAACCTGTCTGCACCGGATTTTCACTAATTAAACAATATGTTCACTTACTCCTAAGAAAGAAAAATTCAACCTTGTCCAGTCCGCCATATTGTTTATCATCAAAGTGTCATGTGACGTAGTGTTCACATCACGTGACAAGCAGGCTCAGTAATTTCTTTTAAATGCTAGAAATATGCTGGAAACTGGTGTTAAAAACACCCCAACATGTTTCTCAAGTAAAATTGGGCTGTAATGGATCAGGATTTACAAGCAAACTGGGTCTGTGGCCTCAAAACGTCTGCACTATTTTTTTATACCGGACTACTAAAGCATACCCCCTGGCCGATGTGTACTATATTTAGCACAGTGATACCTTCTACACCAACACGTCTTCCTTATTATTCACATATTTTGTTCAGCTCTGTTTAACTCTTTCACCCCTAAATAACTGGAATGGATTTTTACATGTTAACTTTCCATTTTCCAATCACTCTAATCATCACAAAATGATTTTCATACTAGCCAATTTATGAAAAGTCATCACGAGCCGGCTCATCTGGATCTACACTGTTTGCAAATATCACTGTCTAGGACCGTTGTGTTCAGAGGGTTAATGCCTTTCCCTTTGTAGGCGACTACACTGGCGCTGGTGCAGAGACAAGACAGCAATAAAGCTGTTGTTGATGATGAGGCTGACACTTCAGAAGAGGAGGAGGAGGAGGAGGAAGAGGAAGAAGAAGATGATGAAGATGTCGATGATGAAGAGCAAGGTGAAGAAACAAGCGGCGAAGAAGAAGAGGAAATAGTTGTCGAAAAGTCGGAAATCAAAATAGAAGTAGCTGTTGTTGAAAAGTCAGCAGCTAAAGAGGCGGATGTTGTTATTAAATCTGCAATTAAGAATGAAGAAATTATTGTTAAGTCTGCCGATGAAAAACTTGTGGAAAAGAAAGAAAGTCAAACGGAAGTTATTGAAAAGGATGAGAGTAAAGAAATAGAAGAGCTACTTGAAAAAGATGTTATAGTTGAAAAGGCGGACAGTAAACTAGCAGAAGTAGCTGTTGAAAAGTCAGAAAGTAAGGATGATGTAGAGGAGGTAATTCCTGTGAAGAATGAAAAGGAAATCACTGATGAGTCGGAAAGTGATGATGAAGATGATGATGAAAGTGACGATAAGAGTGATAGCAATGCTGATGAAAGTGATGACAAGGGTGATGGTGATGCTGATAACAGTGAAAATGTCGACGATGATGAGGGATGGGGTAGTGATGCCGAGCCAAAGACCGAAACAGTAGAGGTGGAAAAAGCTCCTATAGGTATGTACAGGCGATTGAATATTCCCCCATTCTGCCATTCTGACATGTTCAACTGATATGATCATGCTACTGGTATTACCAGTATAGTGAGACCAGTTCGACCTTCTAATGGGGAAAGGGATGGATTGTGGCCTCGGGGTTAAAACACCTGACATCCAATCGGGAGGTTGTGGGTTCAAACCTCGCCTTAGGCATCAAAAATACTTTCATATTATTTCCATTTCACCACGATAGTTTGTCTGATGAGACTTTAAACTGTGGTCCTGTCTCTATATGACCCTAGTTGTCGGTGGGATGTTAAACCCATTCACTTTCACTTTCACTTTTTTTCTAATGGGGAAAAGTTCAATTGCCTGTGAGTAGAACATATCTAAACCAGACACCAGCAAATCTTGTTTGTTTTATTTTGATGGTTTTCACGGTACGTTATCTCTGATGGTAATGTCTGATCATGTCTACAAGTGCTGAAACATGTCTTGGTGTGCTCATGTGCCTGACTTACAGTGAACCCTCTCTAAACTGGACACCCTGGGAACTTCCTAGTAGGGTATCCAGTTTGAGAGATTCCACTACATATACATGTATATACAGTATCTGTTGTGCATCGACTTCACACTGACCTATTACAAGTTACTGTATACTCACACTGTATGGATATAGATAAGTATATTCCCACAATGGGTATAATGTAAACAGATTGTTGATTTCTCCGTGTGTTAGTCCTTCACAAAATTTAACGTAACAGATTGATTTCTGGTAAATCTGGTTTCGCTTTATGGACATGCTTTATACTGGACACACAGAGTCACAATTGATTTATGTTCTTCAGAGGATAGGGATGGACCATGGCCTAGGTGATATAGCACTGGATTTCAATACCGGAGGTTGTGAGTTTAACTCTTAGAATGCGGGAACCGAAAATAGTCGTCTGCTGATAATTCATATTTTGTCTTTTCTGTCAGTAAAAACATGGTTTGGCAGCATTTTAGAATCATTTTAGAATCATTTCCTATGAAATGACTCTAAACTGCTGCCAAACCATGTTTTTGTTGAGAAATATGGAAAATATAAAATAATCAGCAGACGACACAAATTAATTCAGCATTGTAAGGTTAAGCCTCACCCTAGGTGTGAAAAATACTTTCATAGTATGTCTATCCCGCTGGTCTCTCGGATGAGACTTTAAACTGTGGTCCTGTCTCTATATGACCTTAGCTGTTGCTGGGACGTTAAACCCATTCACTTTCACTTTTTTTCAGATGATACAGATGTCAACAGTGCCAACGAAACAACAAATGAGGAAGCAGAAATAACAACAGATACCACTACTAGTCTTCCAGATATACAAACTGATGTTGATAGTATGGCAGCTGATAAGTCGAAAATTCAGGAAGCACAGGACAATATTACTGTAGATAATGTAGTTGACACAGCTAATGAAAATATAGTTGATACGGATAAAGAAAATACACTTGATACGGATAATGAAAAGACTGTAGAAGTAGAAACCGCAAGTATTGAACCAACTGTGATCAAATCAAAAACTGACAATGTAGATGCGGAAAATCCTGTTGTTGCCATGATAACAGAAGAGATGCTGAAAGACGAGGATGCTAAGGATGTGGAAGAGACACCATCACCTACATGTAAATGTCTATCGTCAGAGCCTGACTTGCGACCTGGGCATAGGATTATAAAACAAAGCACATTCTCGAAATATGTACTCAAAATCAGGCAGTGTAATTGGCCAAGCTTCAACCAATGAAACTTCCTGATTCCTGACTAGGACTCTCTTGAGTTTGAGCATGAACATGTGTTCTGAAAAGTGTTTTCCCAAGGCCTGTAATAATGCATGAGTGATTGGGTCCATACACTAAGCAAATGAATGAGCGTAACCAACTGAGTTTGTTTAGCAATAGGACTCGATTATGAGGACATTATTTAAGATAATCAACCTGGTTAAATAAAAAATTCTTGCATTTCATACATGACAAGTTATTAAATAGAAAGTGAATCAAGTGGAAAATATTTTGCGCAGGCGGGTCGAATGTCTCTCGATTATGACGGTGTGTCAGAGAACATGATTTGATTGGTCGTAGGAATCAGTTCACTGCAAATTTACTGATGTCATTTCTCCATATATGGAAAACATCCTTTATTGTTTGCCCTAGTTTTTCGACCACTGAAAGCACAGCATTTCATCTCAATTGCATATTGCAATGCTGTCTCCAATATCTATGAAATTAAGCATTAAATGTTTCAATAAGTACAACTCAATAAATGTATTATGAATGATATCACGCCTTGTCGCCATAGGTTCACGAGACGCATACAATGTTATCACATATACATACACACGCACACTTCGGTGTCACACTGCCAATCACACAATAGTCCCGAAAGTGCATTTAGGGGTGGATCTACATTCAACTGAACATGTGCACGCGATGGAGCGGGCCAAACAATAAAAACTATCGTTCACATATTGAATTTTTAATAAACTTAATGAATTAATAATTCAGCATATGAACTATAACTACCATCATAATCCTAAATATTCGGACACAATTTGTTTTGGGAAACCCCTTTTATAGGGGTTTCCCAAAACAAATTGTGTCCGAATATTAGGGATATGGAAATACGTTATTGTGATAAGCCAATACAACCACACTAACGCTACATATTGGGACATTCGTTGTTGGGGAAACCATGTACTTATATCTGTTTCCTGGAATAAATGGTGTCTGAATATTGAAGGTTCTTACGGTATTACATATTTGCAGATGACGCCACAACTGACACCGAAGAAAGCGCCGACATTCCGGACGGTGAACCAACTGTGAAGAAAGCCGCCTCGATCAACTCGCTGGAAGACGCGCTGGACTTCGCTCTCAGCAAGGGAGGTGACTCCAGCAACGACAAACCCAAGGGAGACAAGTCGGGCATGGATTCGCGGGAGTCCCCGGAGATGGTGTCGGGACCGCCGCCCCTGGACGAGAGCAGCAGTGAAGAGGATCAGGAGGAGCAGGAGGAGCAAGGGGACAAAAATCCACACAAGTTAGTCTGGCTTTGTTATTACTTTCTCAGCATAAAGGCTTGTTATACGCGTGGGGCCGTTTCACTAAACTTCGTACAACTAAAATGTTCGTAAGTGCAAATTTAGTATTGTCTGGAAATTTCAATTGATGGATTTACATTTATTGAGCATAGGCTGCATATGCAGCCTATGCTCAATAAATGTAAATCCAATAATTGTTTACAAAAAAACAGCATAAAGGCTTGTTATACGCCTGGGGCCCGTTTCACTAAACTTCGTACGACTAAAATGTTCGTAAGTGCAAATTTAGAATTGTCTGGAAATTTCAATTGATGGATTTACATTTATTGAGCATAGGCTGCATATGCAGCCTATGCTCAATAAATGTAAATCCAATAATTGTTTACAAGAAAACAGTGTTAATGTGAAATTTACAGACTATCATAATTTTGCACTTACAAACTTTTTTTTAGTCGTACAAAGTTTAGTGAAACGGCCCCCTGGTATGTGAGTATGTCGAGTGCTAAATAGTTCTTGTATTTCCATTTGTTCGTCCATGCGTAAGTTTTGCAGTTTTCGGGTACCCAGTATCTCTGCAACCGTAAATAGGATTGACTCGAAACTCATATACTTCTTAATCATCATCCATATTTTCATTATATAGCCCACCCATGCAGCTTACATGCCCAAGGTCAAGAACAAATGCTTTAGAAAATATTTGATGTTCGGACCAGGCGGCGGGAATCATGAAGTTTGATTGGCCGAGGTTGAGCTCAGTCTCGGCCAATGAAACTGCATGAGTTCAACTACGGAAAATGTGCCCAGAAACTTTATGAAGATATGTCAGCAGCTGTGTGAATAAATTGCATTTTGGGCATTTTCTTCAACTGATATTGTAATTTCAAACTGCGCCTGTGTCTGACCTTGTTGTCAAATGGACATAAGGGGAGATAAACAAAACAGCGTGGACCCATTTTAGTACTTGGCCTGTATGTTATTTAGATAAAGCCATATACGACCGAGACGGAGAATTGGTATTTGGGACCAATGTTGCTTCTCATGAAATAGTACACTTCTGTCAGAGCTCCAGATAAGCTTTGTGTCTAAAGCATACTACACCCCCCTGATTTCAAAATCATTGCGTATTTTACTTTTACAAATGGATTATTGCTTTTCTTCATTTCTAAATAGGGAACAAATGATAAAAAATATAATAAATTTAAACATTCACTTAGTTGAGCTGCAAAAAGCAAACAGTTGCTTTTTGCGGCTCAACTAAGTTAATTTGCAACCTTATGACAGTATTTTCACTACTCAATTTGAAAATCAATGCGTATTTTCACATTGTTGTGCGTATTGTGTACTCCCACTTTTGATAATCAATGCGTATTCAGCTAAACTAATTGCGTAAAATACGGCAATACGCACCTTATCTGAAGCACTGTTGTGTATCCTGATAACAACCTATGTTGCTTGTTTGAAGCATGACAGGTGTTTCATTGATGGAATAGCGAACAGTGCAGATTCTGATCAGACTGTGCGGATGCACAGGCTGATCTGGATCTACACTGATCACAAAACCCATTAACTCCAATTCTCAAGTCCCAGCCACATTTATGAAAATCTGGAGTATATACATGTACAATTAATTCCACCATTTTATCAACTGGAAGCATTATATTCCTTGCGTTATAGGGATTGGTTGTGGCCGAGAGGTTAGAGCGCTGGATGTCGATACCAGAGGTTGTTGGTTCAAACCTCGCAATATGCATCAACAATACTTTCATAGTTTTTCCATCCTACTGATCTTTCGGATGAGACTTAAAACCAAGCTCCCGTGCCTGAATGACCTTACATGTTGCTAGTATGTTAAACCCATTCTCTTTTCCTTCTGTTATTAAAGGCCATAAGCCCCATTCCTTCAGTCACAGCCACATATATATGACATTTGGAGTAACGATATATACAATTCATACCATTGTTTTGTCAATTCAGAACATGACATTGTATTGCCCATGTTATTCTAGGTCAATATTTGGTGGTGATGACGACGACGATGACGATGCTGATTTGTTCGGCATCAAGCCGCGAGCGAACAGCGATGAATCCAAGAAACTGGGCTTAAAGCGAGTAGCAACGGATGAGGTATGGTCATACATCAACGGGGTGTGTTTTATCTTAGTGATACTGCTCACGTATGTGCATGATTTGTTTATAGAAAAGTTAAACGAAATAGACGTAGATTGACCTTTGTAGATTTTGTCCACCGATTGAGAGGTCATTTCTGTCTCACCCATGTTAGAGGTCGGTGAGGCATAGCGATTACAATTCCAGTGTCATAATGGGTTGTCGTTTGTCACGTTGATAGATGGATACCCAGTGTAATTCAGCTGACCTTGGTGTTCACAATTTTGGACGTATATCCAAATGTTGAATATCTCCTGATCCGTTAGTCATGTCATTACCAAACTTTATCAATAACTTATCTCACATTGATGGCTATCCACCGAGTGTCTTTCGGGTGACCTTGACTTCGTTGGTGAGACACTCGTCGACGATCACCTTGTTATGTTTTATGTTCAGTATAATTTATCTTGGCGATACTGTTCACTTATGTGCATGATTTGTTTATAGAAAAGTTCTAGGAAATAGATGTAGATTGTCCTTTTATACATTGACGAGGCCCGCATGCCCAATGTCAAGGTCATTATAAAGTTGTAGCATTAAATACAGTGCAACCTCTCCATGTGCGGATCCAGGCGGTGGCGAATCTGGCGCACGCCCCCTCTAAAATTGTTCAAGTTTAGATTTTAACCCATTTTTTACATGGAAAGATCTGATTATTTCCGTATTTCTCACCCAAAGTGTATGTTGTTACCACTCAGTTGAACCGTCTCATCGAGACGGTTCAGCTGAGTGGTAACAACACATATTTTTGATGGGAAATAAGAAAAAATGCAGAAATTTTTTTTTTGAATTTTATGACAGTTGACGATTATATGTGTCTCATTTACAATTGAGCATACATGCCCCCTCTATACCTAAATCCTGGATCCGCCCCTGCTCTCTACAACAGACATCAATGGTAAGACACAAAATTGACTGCTATAGAGAGGTGGCTGTCGTAATGTGGTAAAATATAGAGGCAATTTGTGTAAAACATATTGGCTGTTATAGAGAGGTGGCTGTCGTAATGTGGTAAAATATAGAGGCAATTTGGGTAAAAGATATTGGCTGTTATAGAGAGGTGACTGTTGTAATGTGGTAAAATATAGAGGCAATTTGGGTAAAACATATTGGCTGTTATAGAGAGGTGGCTGTCGTAATGTGGTAAAATATAGAGGCAATTTGGGTAAAACATATTGGCTGTTATGAGATGAGATGTCGTATGTGTATGTTTGGGTTCATAGAGCTGTAATGAAATATAGAGCAATTTGGGTAAAACATATTGGCTGTTATAGGAGGTGGCTGCGTATGGTATAGAGGCATGAAAATATTGGCTGTTATAGAGAGTGTGTCGTAATGTGGTAAATAGAGGCAATTTGGGTAGTAATATGCTGTATAGAGGCATGATTGGCTGGTCGTAATGTGTAAAATATAGAGGCAATTTGGGTAAAACATATTGGCTGTTACAGAGAGGGGATGGTTGTAGAGTGGTGACCGTTTAGGGAGGTTGGACTGTATGTATATACAACTATCAAGTGCCTTGTCGGGCTATATATGCGGGCTACAGTTGTGGTCTAGTTTGAAACTCTTTTTGTTTTATTTGTACATCATTGTTTACATTTGTCTGTCCATCAGTTTGTAGCATAATGTTTTTTTATTTTTATACAATTGGTATGGATTGAAGGGGCCGGGGGCCCGTTTCACTAAACTTCTTACGACTAAAATGTTCGTAAGTGCAAAATTATGATAGTCTGTAAGTTTCACATTAATAATGTTTTCTTGAAAACAATTATTGGATTTACATTTATTGAGCATAGGCTGCATATGCAGCCTATGCTCAATAAATGTAAATCCATAAATTGAAAGTTACAGACGATCTTAAATTTGAACTTACGAACATTTTAGTCGTACAAAGTTTAGTGAAACGGGCCCCAGTAAAAGAAGGAGGTTAACTCTGGCATGGTAACTCCTTCAAATAGTAAAAAAACTCCTTCAGGGTAACCTCCTTCATGGATGGTAACCTTCTCATGGTAACTTCATGTAACTCTTCATGGATGGTAACTCCTTCATGGATGGTAACTCCTTCATGGATGGTAACTCCTTCATGGTAACTCCTTCATGGATGGTAACTCCTTCATGGTAACCCTTCAATGTAACCTCCTTTCATGGATGGTAAAACTCCTTCAATAGGTAACTCCTTCATGGTAACTCCTTCAATGATGGTAACCTCCTTCATGGTAACTCCTTCATGGATGGTAAACAATGGTAAACCTTCATGGTAACTCCTTCATGGTAACTCCAATTCATGGATGGGTAACTCCTTCATGGTACTAACTTCCTTCATGGTAACTCTCTTCATGGTAATGTCCCTCCATGGTAAACCACCTTCATGGTAACTCCTTCAATGTCATCATGGATGGTAACTCCTTCATGGTAACTCCTTCATGGAATGGTAACTTCTCCTTCATGGTTAACCTCCTTCATGGAAACAATCCTTCATGGAATATGGATGGTAACTCCTTCATGGTAACCCCCCTTTCATGGATGGTAACTCCTTCATGGATGGTAACTCCTTCATGGTAACTCCTTCATGGATGGTAACTCCTTCATGGTAACTCCTTCATGGTAACTCCTTCATGGATGGTAACTCCTTCATGGTAACTCCTTCATGGATGGTAACTCCTTCATGGATGGTAACTTAACTCCTTCATGGTAACGTCCTTCATGGTAACTCCGGTTCATGGTAACTCCTTCATGGATGGTAACCTCAATTCATGGATGGTAAACTCCTTCATGTAACTCCTTCATGGATAGGATGGTAACTCCTTCATGGTAACTCCTTCATTAACCTTCATGGATGGTAACTCCTTCAATCAGGTAACTCCTTCATGGATGGTAACTCCTCATGGAACAACATTCATGTAACTCCTTCTGGGGTAATCCTTCATGGACTCCTTCTGGTAACTCTTCTTCATGGTAACTCCTTCATGGTAACAATCCTTCATGGAAATGGATGGTACTCTTCAGGTAACTCCTTCATGGTAACTCCTTCATGGATGGTAACTCCTTCATGGTAACTCCTTCATGGATGGTAACTCCTTCATGGATGGTAACTCCTTCATGGTAACTCCTTCATGGATGGTAACTCCTTCATGGATGGTAACTCCTTCATGGTAACTCCTTCATGGTAACTTCTTCATGGAGTTAACCCCTTCTTCCACTGATCCCTTCTGTGATCAATTTAAAAGAAAGTCATGTTGCATTCTTTATTACACTGACATTTTGTATCTAAGAACATGTGCGATTTTTCAAGAAATATATTTACAAAAACCGAGATATTTTCCATAAATGACGTCAAAAGATGACATTTTTTTTTGCATCAAATGCAGAATAGAATTCCGCATTTGCTATGGAAATTTCGTAAATTTCGTAAATATTTTTCATGAGATATCACACATGTTCTTGGGTACAAAATCACATGGCGTGTCTCGTATCTGTTAACCCTTCCATTGCGGAATTAGATTTTGTTGTCTGCTGTTTATTTTCCATTTTTTTCTCATTGAAAACATGGTGTGACAACACTTTAGAATCATTTCCATTGGAAATGATTCTAAAGTGTTGTCAAAACATGTTTTTATTGAGAAAGAAGAGAAGTATAAAATAACAGCAGACGACGATTCATGTTTCCAGAATTCTAAGGCCCCATACTGCTTAACTTAACCCTTTCACCCCTAAGGAGTCAAAATTTAATACTCCCGGCTAAAATCTTTGGACTATTTGATTAATTAAAAAATGTGAAATTCATTTTAGAATTGAATACTGACAAATAAATACTGCAGATCCTGATGAGACGGTTCATTACGAGCTGGCTCATCTGGATCTACTGTGTTTGGACAAGTTGGCTTTATGATCTGTACAGGGTGTGGGATCACGTGTTTCCGAACGGCGTGCTGTTCTGTTTTCATTTAATATCGTTCTAATGGAATGACATATTTTTACGAAATATACCGCACACATGCGGTATACATTGCCCATTATTGTATAGGCGGCTTTAATCTCATAATTTTGTTGTTTTGACGAAGAATCGGTTCCCATAACTGTAAATAAAAACTAGAGCATGTGAATGTAAGAAATAAACGGTACTCGATTCTTTGTGAATAACTTTCAGAGTGCCCATAAAACACATATGCTGTCGTATTTGGCTCGCTTATATCATCAAAATACAGTGGAACCCCTCCAAACCGGACCCCTCTATAACGGAATTCCCGCTATACCGAACATACGACCACGTCCCGAATATTCTGCTATATAAACACATTAGTTTCTACCCCTCTAATCCGGAACCCCTCTACTCCGTAATCCGGACGCCATTTCAAGTCCCAAAACCATATTTCAGTGTTAAAATAACCCTGGAAAACCGGAAACACGGTCACTCAGTCCTGTCAGGATGTCATCCAAGAAATACACCGCGTCCAATTTCAATGTTGTTGTTGTGTCAAAATCTCACCGTGTTTACAATAGACTGGTTCCCGGTAGTATTGTTCAGCTCTGGTTCCCAAAATGCGGAGCCATGAGAATGAGACGATTCTAACGGACTCCCAACTTGACATTTGTGTGGAAGAAATAACAAAATTGATCAAATTACGCACATTAACTTGAGCCTTGTACAAGCGCTATCCATGCGTGTAATGCGCTAAGCGGCGTGTTTTTTTAACGTCATAAGCGGCATTACAAAGTTAAGAATCTATTCATGCGACCTAAATACGAGACATGTTTGCTGTTTTACAAGCTCATTACAATTCTATTCTATTCGGCTCATATTTAAGGGTGGGAATTGGCTCGAACACCTTCCATACCCGGGCTCATTACAATAGTATGGTTGAGAATTTAATTATTTATTTAATTATACGCGTACGTAACAATTACGGAAATAAAATAATCGGCACATTATTTGTGAACCAACCGACCGATTAATTGAGATAATCTGATAATTACTTAACGAGGCTGTAAACTCGTGACTGTAGCCTGTGGGCTATTGTAGCAGCTCGCGGTAACTACACAGCACACGCGAAATGTGTCATATGCTCTTTGCGACCAGTGTAGACCGTAGACTCAGAGTACATTTCGAATCTGCACTATTTGCTATACCCCTTGCGAATCTGCACTATTTGTAATGTCAATAAAAAAAACACATTCTGGTCTTAAAAGAGCGCTCCAGCTGATCGAGAAAGTTCCACAGTGGCACAAAATACTTAGGGGCCTTTATCCCATGTCATCTGCACTCTGTTTATTGGGAATTACACATGTCGACATGATAAAACACAACTGGGTAGCCGAGCCCCCGTTAAGGTGCGTAATTTGGGGGTACATTTCTTATTTCTCCATACAAATGGCAAGTTGGGAGTGCGTTAGAATCGTCTCATTGGGAATAAAAAGAATCTTGACATATTTATTGAAAAAATGTGTACATATGCTTTCAATATGGTAATAATGGTATATACTATACACATCCAAGAGTTAATGATGGAAAACATACATTTCCTTAACTGGAAATAGAAAACCCCTCTAAACCGAAAACCCCTATAAACCGAACTTTTCAGTCTGTCCCCAGGGTGTTCGGTTTAGAGGGGTTCCACTGTACGTCTGTTTGTTGAGAAATTTTTTAATGAAAATCTACTGTAAAAATGATGTCACAGATTATGTCATATCGGGAAATCTGGTTCGGAAACCATGTGATCCATGCTGTAGGGTTTAATGGGTTAACCATACTGACATATATTTTATATGCTTCCGACACCCTGAAATCCCACAGGACAAAGTTATTACTAAGGTAACTACGGGTAGCTGTTTCTATTTAAAGGCACTGTGTCTCATATGTCTCTTGTTTTCAATATGTCGTCTGCTGTTGCTTTTATATCTTGCCGTATTTCTCAATAAAAACAATAAAACATGGTTTGACAGCCCTTCAGAATCATTTCCAATGGAAATGATTCTGAAGTGCTGTCAAACCATGTTGTAAATTATTCTAAAGTGCTGTCAAAGCATGTTTTTGATGATAAAAATGGCAAATAGAAAATAAACAGCAGACAACAACAAAAATAAGATAGCGGTCTAAGGGTTACATGTAAATATGTGTTTTCTGTCGCTTTATGGACTGCAAATTACATTTTTCAAACAAACACACCATTTTTGTCTCACCCACGATAGTGGAAAGTGAGACACAGCGGTGACAATTCCGGCGGCGGTGGCACCGTAGTACTCGTCCATTTGGGACGTAAATTTCCAAATATCACATATCTCTTAAAATCCGTCAGTCGGATCGTTACCAGTCTTTATCAATATCTTCCTCACTTGATACTTATCCATCCAGTGTCATTCCGGTGATCTTAGCCTTCACCTTGGTGAACTGAACCTTTAAGTCAATACTTTTGTGTATACGTCAAAATTTTGCATATCTTCTGATACGTTAGTTGGATGTTCGCCAAACTTCATGAGTAGCTTCCTTACATTGATACCGAACCACCCTGGATCATTTGGGTGACCGTGATCTATTTTTCTCAAAATATAGGTCATGTCCATCAATCTTTGGATGTAGGTCAGAATTTTGTATATGTCCTGATACGTTAGCCAGATGTTCGCCAAACTTCATCAGTTGCTTTCTTACTTTTACACCTAACCACTTGACTACTCTTTCGAAATATACCGGTAGTTCATGTCCGTCAAACTGTGGACATACGTCCAAATGTTATATATCTCCTCATAAGTCCTTGCGTCCACAATCAATGTTAAGTTTTCGTGTTTGAGTCCATTTCATTGTTACTGTACCACCTAGGACCACCAAACTTTCACAGCTTCATAATCAAAGGGTGCCCACCACATATCACTATTCAACATGTTACTTTTTTTTTAACTTGACCCATTTTTTCCGCGTAGTCGACTTAACCATTTTCAATGTTAAGTTTTCGTGTTTGAGTCCATTTCTTTGTTACTGTACCACCTAGGACCACCAAACTTTCACAGCTTCATAATCAAGGGGTGCCCACCACATATCACTATCCAACATGTTACTTTTTTTTTTAACTTGACCCATTTTTTCCGCGCATTCGACTTAGCCATTTTCAATGTTAAGTTTTCGCGTTTCCAATGTTAAGTTTTCGTGTTTAAGTCCATTTCTTTGGTACTGTACCACCTAGGACCACCAAACTTTCACAGCTTCATAATCAAGGGGTGCCCACCACATATCACTATCCAACATTTTACTTTTTTTTTTACTTGACCCATTTTTTCCACGCAGTCGACTTAGCCATTTTCAATGTTAAGTTTTCGCATTTACAATGTTAAGTTTTCGTGTTTAAGTCTATTTCTTTGGTAGTGTACCACCTAGGACCACCAAACTTTCACAGCTTCATAACCAAGGGGTGCCTACCACATTCAACTATCCAACATGTGACCATTTTATTACCTTCACCTATTATTTCTACGTAATTGACTTACCCATTTTCAACGTTAACTTTTTAACGTACGTCTGGTTAAAGTTTTTTTCGTTAAAACTTTTTCGTTGTACTATATCTCTGCAACTGCTTCGCCCATTACCTTGAAACTTCACATGGGTGTTTATCATCATCCATATTTTCATTCTAACCCCCAACCGTGCGGCCCCTGTGCCCAATGTCAAGGTCAAATTACTTTGAATTTTTTTCTTAAAGTTTTTTTGTGTACTATATCTCTGCAACTGCTTCACCCATTACCTTGATACTTCACATGGGTGTTTATCATCATTGTCGCACCCGCTTGCGGAAAGCACGATATCGTCGGCATTTTGGCATACGTCCGTCCTTCCGTCCGTACGTCCGTGTCCGGTTAAAGTTTTTTCGTTAAAAGTTTTTCCATCTACTATATCTATTTTTTTAGTGTCCATGCCTCGCAGGCGCGACATGCAGGCCACGGCCATCTAGTCTACAAAAAGTGGGTATAATTATGTTATCTAAGTGTCTATGCTTGGAAAAAACCTGGCCTTCGTGGCTTTGCCTCGTTTCTTGTTCATACAATGCATTATTTCAAAAAGAACTAACGACTGCATATATTTGATGATTAAAAGTATGCAGAATTATTATACTGAATGTATTACATTATCACAGCCAAACTGGCTGTGATAATGTAATAAATTCAGTATAATAAAAATTAATAAATTTATCCTAAAATTTAAAATTTCTCCCCCAAAGTATACTTTGCTAGAAAAGTGTACTTTGCAATGTTGGTGAAATAGGCTACTGATCCATTGGTAGTGGGCGAGACACTCCCCGGCGATCGTGTTGTATTTTATCAAATTCCAAAGAGTCTGTGTTTAATGAACTATAGAACAGCATAGACTGAGATAATGTGATAATGAACATCCACTATTACTGGACACACACTTTTGAAACATAATGTTTTTATTGTAAAATGATAAGAATTAGACTTCCATTTTAGACATTTGAATAAAATTAAATTAGTACATGTAAACGTCGACTGCTCAAGAACTAGTATTCATAACGCTAGTTATTTCAGCATCAAAAACATCTTTTGCACCAAACGCGAGTTACTACCAAGCAATTCAAATGTACAAAGTGTGTTCAGAAATACAATCCATATCTACAATTAAATTATGCTTTACATGTACCTATCTGTTTCATGACTTTGTGGCCATTTCTGAGACCCAGTGCCTTTAACACTTACAGTGCTGAATTAAAATTTGTTGTCTGCTGTTTATTTTCCATTTTTCTCATCTACAATGGAAAGATTCTAAAGTGTTGTAAAACCACGCTTTTATCAAGAAAGATGGTAAACTATAAAAGAACAGCAGACGACAGTTTCGTTTCCCGCCTTCTAAGGGTTAATGAAAGTATACACAACTTGACTTTGCTGTCAGCATGCAAGAAGATAGGTGTATCATTTATGTATTACCACATAACCACATATTACCACATAAGTTTGGAAGCCATGGACGGGATCAAATTCATCAAATTTCATATGCTCTTGCATAAAATGGGCTTTTGCAAAGTAATAACACAGTGTATTAAAATCATAATGCACTAGTATAATAAATATCATATGTAAATGAGGCCGCTACAGAAAGCGTGTTAGGTGATCAATACAGCTTCATTGTATGATGGTGTGCTTATGCATGAATATAATCTAACATTTATTATAGGAATGAATGGCCTTTTTGTGGAATTTATCGGGATATAAACTTGGAAAAGTCGTGGGAATACTGGACGAAGGCCGGAAGGCCTCGTCCAGTATCCCTGCGACTTTTCCAAGTTTATATCCCCGATAAATTCCACAAAAAGGCCATTCATTCCTTATAATTCCAGCATTTGAAATAAATTCATCAAGAAAATGTGTTTATTTTCCGTTTTCTTAAGAATTATTTTAACTGCGCCTGACGGTTACGGAAAGTAGTTCGGCATGGAGTTTACTGGGATATAAATTTTGGACAGAGACTTGCTACGAGCCAATCAAATGTTAGGGAATTGTGTAAATATTTTTGTGCTGGAATTATACTCTTTTAATAAGATAATTATCAAAGTTGTTTAATAAATATCATATTACAATGTCACTCAAGTAAGGTCCTCTGTATGAATTTTTGTATTTATTAAAAAAAAATGGACATGGATAAATTGACACATTGGTATGTGAAATGTGGGATTCACGCTCGACAGCGAATCCATCCGTATCAGTATCTACTGTCTGTTCCATGTTTTGCTGCCGACAAACTTTTGGCCATTAAACATATTAAATGTAAAAAATATTTGTAAGTACTTTTTCATCAATAACAAAAAAGTCACACTCCCCAATTTTTTTTATTTGATGAAATTCCATCAAAGATTGATTTTATTGCGAAAAAACGTTTTTCCTGGTAATTTAACATGGGGCAAAAGAAGCTGAAGCAGCTGCAGGAAGAGTCGAAAAACAAAAAAAATTGACTGCGAAACCTGGTTAGATTAATAAATTCCCATAGGAAAATCGTTTTTCCGTAATAAAATCAATATTTGGTGGAATTATTTTGGGGGAGGGTGACTTTATTGTCATTGATGAAAAAGTACTTGCATTTAAATATGTTTTAGATTTAATGTGTTTAAAGTTTTTCGGGAACAGACAGTAGTAACTGATCCTGATATCCCTGGTTTGGCCCTCAGGTACGTTTTTGGCTTTCTTGTTACTTGAATCTGGTTGAGTTGAATCCGGTTATACCAATTGTAAAAGTAGTAAGATTAGTACTAATTATATAATTGTTAAGGAGTGGGCTAAGTGACACTGGTGTGGTGAGGACCTGGCGCTAGGTCAGGTTATTCTAATTTCAGAGCTGTATATATTTATTTATTTATGTATTAATTTGTGATGCGTACTTTAGCACATGCCCATGATCATGTTACGGTCAAATGCCTCGGCAGGCGCAACACCGCTTCCGTGGCGTGTTCAGTTATCTCAATGCTGGTGGATTTGCGATTTTGACCATTATGATGCTTCAAACTATATATGTCACAAACGTCTAAAGGTATAGACCTGCAATCAGGCATGTATGAATATTATACAATAATTGACTTTTAAGGAGGTGTACACAAGATGTATGGACCTTAGAAAGTTATATACATGTACAATATAGGTGCGTAAATCTCATGTACACGGACTCAAAAGACAATATTTATTTCATCATATGACTTATCATCAAGTGATGGTTTTGCTGAAACCCGACTCACGTCTATACACAAGTTATCCATTGTTGTAGTTTTGCTGTGGGGTAGGGTTTCAAGATTTTTTGGTGGCATATTGGGCAGCCTTAAAGGCAGTGTGTTGGCAAGTGCGAAGTACTTTTGTAAGCTTGTTGCTGATTGGATGATACTATTTGCGTAGTTTTGTTCATTTGGCTCGTCGTTGAACCGTGTCATGTTTTCTTTGCGTGGTCAGTGACTCGCGCATCCAGGTCAATGTCGCATTTAGAATATCACTCTTGGACTGATATTCAGGTGAATATAATATATGTCCGCAATCATTTGGGCAATCTCATTGGCTGGACTTTTCAGTCATATAATATAAATGATTGTAGGTGCCAAAAATGAACCCAAACTGCAACTGGCACTATTATCTATAGAAGTGGCCAGACACTTGTGATCAGACTTTGGCATTTGAGATTTTGGATCACGATGTTTGTGTTTATAACCCCATCATCCATTTTGGATCCACCCGATATATAGTTGTGTGGTTATGCAGAAATTGAAATATGCAGCTATTTGCATGTTTTTTACCGTGAGAGAAAATCTGTAATGAACTCCTTATTAACCCTTAGAATGCGGGAAACATTATACAATTATTGTTTTTTGAGGAGGTGTACATGAGATTTACGGACCTGAGAAAAGTGATGTTCGGCGTTAATGATGTTCACCGACACTGAAGGCGGAGGTGAACATAAGTTTTCGAAGGTCCATATATCTCATGTACACTGACTCAAAAGACTATAATTGTTTTGTTATATGACTCTAACCACGAATAATTCCAGCACAAAAATATTTACACAATTCCCTAACATTTGATTGGTCCGTAGCAAGTCTCTGTCCAAAATTTATATCCCAGTAAACTCCCACGCCGAATTACTTTCCGTAACCGTGAGGCGCAGTTAAAATAATTCTTAAGAAAACGGAAAATAAACACATTTTCTTGATGAATTTATTTCAAATGCTGGAATTATAAGGAATGAATTGGCCTGTTTGTGGAATTTATCGGGGATATAAACTTGGAAAAGTCACGGGAATACTGGACGAGGCCTTCCGGCCTTCGTCCAGTATTCCCGCGACTTTTCCAAGTTTATACCCCGATAAATTCCACAAAAGGCCATTCATTCGTATAATATACAGAAAATCAGGAATAGTCACTAACAGTGGAAACACAATAACAGCTACATGTGCCAGATTTATGCATGCGCTCTAAGGACGTGAACAATAGGTTTGTTTACATGAATAAACACATCGCGGACCCGTCTCGCGGTCCGACAGTGCTTATTCATCTAAACAAACCGTTCACAGGTCTACATTCAATTTGTAGATAACCACGTGGCCGTGTTTTGGCCAATGAGAATGACTGAAATACTTAGTCATATATATAATGAAGCTTGTTTTTTGCTGTTGTGTTATATTTTGTCTTCTTTGTCAATAAAACAATGGTTTGGCAGCAAATTAGAATCATTTCCAATTGAAATGATTCTAAAGTGTTGTCAAAGCATGCTTTTAATGAGAAAAACGGAAAATAAAAAATAAACAGCTGAAGACAAAAATGATTCAATGGTTATAACTACCAGCCAGGAAAAAAGAAGCACTTTGATCACCAGCAGACTACTCCCATAGCCCCTAAAAGGGCTCCAGATAAAGAATTAGTAATTGCGTATTTTCACTCCATCATTTCTGAAGCAATTGGGTATTTCAAAATTTTAATTGGGTCAAATAAAATCTCACTACTGTTTACACATCAACAGACAGCAATTATTGAATTAGTTTGCTTTGAAATGAAAACATATCTTGGCATTTCATTAGAATTGTCTCCTTGGAGACAATTCTAATGAAATACCAAGATGTGTTTTCATGGAAAATAAGAAAAATATGCTATATTTGTGGTCTATTGATTGTTTTCTGTAGCATGATACAGGTACCACAAAATTGTTATTGCTTTTTGGTACCCACTACTTCGGATTTCAATTGTTTTTTTCTGCAATTTTAATTGGGTATTTACGCAAATACACAGCTTATCTGGAGCTCTGCCCTAAAGTTTGATTGCATTTCTTGGTGCATGTTCCACAACTTTTGGATTCAATGATAATGATATGCACATGCATTCTTCAGTATGTCCAGCGCTGGGCCTGTTAGTGGAGAGAATCTGTATACACCGCAAGCTAAAAGTAGCAATGTTATTTCTGTACAAACCATTTGGTGGGTGGCAGGTGGGAGCATGTGATGGGTAATTTAATGATCCGGGTTCATCCTTACCTGAATTCCGACTGGAGACCTGGACATACGTCTTTGGAATTTTGTATGTGACAGTTGAATCTGGTTATACCCCTTATGTGAGTATTACGATTATTCGTAATCCTATTTTAAGGGAAGGTGCTAAGTGACTTTGGTGTAGTATGGACCTGGCACCAGGTCAGGTTATTCTAATTTCAGGGCTGTATATATTTGTTCTCGATGTAAATATTCCGTTCAGATTTTGGGATTTTCCCCCCAATGCAGCAGGTTAAAATGGGATTGAACCCGTTTGCCTGGCATTACATGACCTTAGCTGTTGATAGGCTGTTAAACACCAACAAACAAACAAACAAACAATTTGTTGTTTTCAACAATGCATCAAATCTAGTATATTTGGAAATACAGAAGTGCATGATTGCATGTGTTAAATACCGACATTAAACTGAAGTGTGTGTATCTGTCATCAAATGCATGCTCTTAACCCTTTCACCCCTAAGTAACTGACATAGACTATTTCATGTGAAGTTTGAGACTTTTCTATTATGCCGTAATGGGGTCATTTTACAAAAATTAAAAAATAATATCCACAAATGGTGCAGATCTTGATGAGACAGCTCGTTGCAGTTTAGGGTTACCCTGGTCCGTCCATCCGTTCTGTACATCTGGACGGGCATCTGTCTGTCCGTCCCGTCTGTCACAAGGTTAAAACTTTTGTTCGGGCTTGTATCTTCAATAGTATTAGGTCTACACCATTACTTGCACACTATCATGAACTAGTGATGTACACCGCAACCCACTGTGAAACACATGACCTCTCTGTGACCTTGACCTACAATTTCAATACTTACATAGTTATTTCCCTTGGTTAAATATTTTGTTTGAGCTTGTATCTTCAATAGTATTGGGCCTACAGCCACCATACTTGCACACTATCATGAACTAGTGATGTACACTGCAAACCACTCTGAAACACAATGAACTTCATGTCACCTTGACCTATAATTGCCATACAGTCGAGCACCAGTATCTCGAATATCAGTATCTCGATGATATCCCCTATCTCAATGATTCACTAAAGTCCCGAATTATATCCTTATTTGTTTAATATAAATTTCCGCGGCTATCTCGACCATGCCCTATCTCGTATATGTTCTCTATCTCGACTGTTCATTCTGTCCCCTCTGTATAAAAATACTTTAAAAATCTCTTTGCTATCTCGATCACATAAACTCTTGGATAAATCGCCTGACTGCCAAGATCGATTTGGTTGACACTAATTTTCAAAACAAATTATCAAACAAAACGAAATAAATTTACACCTACCTCAGGTTGTTTGCTTAATTGGTCCACCTGGATATATTTTAGTGTTTGACACTATTCATTAAGCATATCACGCTGATCATTTAAGCAATTCACTGAGAGTCGTGACGCCCCCTTGTAATGTTGATTAGCTTACTACCTTGGGCCATTAGTTAATTGGTGTTTGTTTACTCAAAGTGTAATGGGTAACATGATTTCATATTTTTCGTGAAAATATTCGACCATGTAATTTCATCGCTATCTCGAACTTAGTCCTATCTCGACTATATGGACGATCTTTCTTTGACTTCGAGATACTGGTGCTCGACTGTATTTACATAGTTATTTCCCTTTGTCCCAAGGTTAAAGTTTTTGTTGAGCTTGTATCTTCAATATTTTTAGGCCTAGCTGGTAATGACTAATGTATAAAATACAAGGACTTTCAAAAGTCCAACACTACTGGCTTTTAACCCTTAAACCGCTATCTTATTTTTTTTGTCGTCTGCTGTTATTTTCTATTTTCCATTTTTTATCATCAAAAACATGGTTTGACAGCACTTTAGAATAATTTACAACATGGTTTGACAGCACTTCAGAATCATTTCCTCAATCATTTCCCTCATTTCCTTTGGAAATGATTCTGAAGTGCTGTCAAACCATGTTTTTATTGAGAAATAAGGCAAGATATAAAAACAACAGCAGACGACTATTGTTGTGAGTAGCGGTCTAAGGGTTAATGTTTATTATAGGAATGAATGGCCTTTTTGTTGAATTTATCGGGATATGAACTTGGAAAAGAAAAGACTTTTCCAAGTTTATATCCCCGATAAATTCAACAAAAAGGCCATTCATTCCTTATAATTCCAGCATTTAAAATAAATTCATCAAGAAAATGTGTTTATTTTCTGTTTTCTTAAGAATTATTTTAACTGCGCCACACGGTTACGGAAAGTAGTTTGGCATGAGAGTTTACTGGGATATAAATTTTGGACAGAGACTTGCTACGGGCCAATCAAAAGTTAGGGAATTGTGTAAATATTTTTGTGCTGGAATTATACCTCATATGTTGTTTATTTCTGTTATATTCACAGAGATGTATTTTCAACATTTCAGGACCTGAAACCGAAGCCACCGACACCATTGTTCCCCGACGACGACGATGACGACGACCTTGATTGGCTGAGCTAATGCTCAACGTGGTTAGGATGTTTTACTATTTAAAGTTACAATGGGCTGGCACATATCAAGTCAATCAGGCAAAGCATGGAAATGTGTAGCGATTCCTTGGCTGGCTGACAAATTCCTAGCATTTTCAAGCTGAGCCTAGTAAACTAGATATGGTTTTTCATGATTATGACGACGACCTTGATTGACTACTTGTTTAGGATAGTTTCTTCAAATTACGATGGGGTGGCATAGAGAATACCAGGGGGCGTTTCACTAAACTTTGTACGACTAAAATGTTCGTAAGTGCAAATTTAGGATCGTCTGGAAATTTCAATTGATGGATTTACATTTATTGAGCATAGGCTGCATATGCAGCCTATGCTCAATAAATGTAAATCCAATATTTGTTTACAAGAAAACTTTGTTAAAGGTACGTGCCCACACAGTGGGTAATACTATAGTGATACAGATTCTTTTGTATATTCTGTACGTATGACATTTTCTGGCAAAATAAACATTCATTCACCATTACCCCACGTATTGATTGGAATTATTATACATTTTATTTTAGACGAAAATTTCCACACTGATATCAGAGGCGATAACCGTGTTTCCTTAAAATGTTAACGGACATTACAATTTATTCTCTGTTTTGATGTGCAATGATCATACTTTATAATCTGTCGAAAATATTATTTTTCAGGTGACGCATTTCATTAGTATAAATAAGTAAAAAATACCATGCCTCGTTTGCATATGAAAATAGCCTGATACCACCGCGCGTCACTATCAGTAAAATAAATATTACTAAATGATTACATCTGTTTTCCGGGCACTTGTCATTTTTAGAACTGGTGGAATAGTGACACAATTATACACTTATTTAATTCCTATAAAGAACAGTTTGTGCTTAGTGAGTGGGCATGTACCTTTAATGTGAAATTTACAGACTATCATCATTTTGCACTTACAAACATTTTAGTCGTACGAAGTTTAGTGAAACGGCCCCCAGGCTACTAGTGTCTTTTGATATCAAGTTTATCAGGAAAGGCTAAAAAACATATATATATATATATACCGTAAAAATTCTAGTAGACGCCCATGCTCTAATAGACGCCCACCCTCCACTTTTTACGTTGAAAATGACACATTTTTTGGCCGATTTTCACGAAATGAGTGCCTCTATTAAACGCCCAGTACTAACTTGAAACAAAATCGGAGCTAATTGTCCAAATAGATTTGTTTTCTTTCCATTATTTCAAAAGAAACTTCCTTTAAAATCAGGGAAAAAAACATTATTGCTACTTTCACTTTCAAAAGCGGAAGCGAAATTCAACTGTTTTCGGTGTCACAGTAAATTCCTCATCAGCAGTAGCTATTTGCACAGACACGGGGCAATCAGAATTTACGGAGACGCCATTTTCAAAGCATCTCGAACCCATCTCGTATAATATGGGTGAAATTGACATCATGTTGGATTTTGGCCGATATTTCCTAGGAGATAAAATAAATATGGCTTGTTCTGGACGTGGTCCGAAATTAATCTAACTGATTCGGACCTAAACATCCACGGGCCGAAACGCTGACCGTCCAAAACGTCAGTAGACGTAAATCTGATCAGCATTAATGATTGACGCTGTCTTGATATACATTACCATTATTTTAACATTTTTACCGACTGTACCATAATGACCAGAGTGGGAAGAAACGTCTTGGTCCAAAATGTTTATAAACTGACAGACAGTACAATCAAGTCTGGCGTTTGAGAGCAACACCCTTTTGTTATGTTTTTGTTCAGATAGCAGAACATCGTACATTTTTTATCATTTTCCCTTTGCTGAATAACACTTGCCTCTATTAAACGCCTACCCAGGACTTCGGAGCCAGTGGTGATTCTAATAGATGCCCGGGCGTCTATTAGAATATTTACGGTATATTCCTATGCGTTTCCTAGCCTTGCCTGATGAATTTGATATCAAAAGACACTACCTGGGTATTACATTTATCAGGTAACGTTTTATGCTAAAGGATGGGCAAATATAACATACTTTTTGTGACGATGACGACTTTGAATGACTGAGCTAATGTTCAACATGTTTTGGATGTTTAATATACATGTTACGATTAGTAGCATAATATAAAGAGCCGGTGTATGTAACAATATGCTTCATAATGTCTCTGATTTATATTACATGTATATTAAAATTGGCACAGCAAATAATATATTAATTGATATACATTTGTATTAAGTTTTTGTTTATTAGTACCAATTCTGACATTTCAACCTGTACCGGTAGTTTACACAATATAATGGTGAATTACACCACTCCGTTTTATGGAGTAGCAGTTGTTTACACCACTATCGTGTTTCCAATATACTATTATGGAGAAATGATATCAGTAACGCTGCAATGTTTCCTTCGTCCAATCAAGTCATGTTCCCGGACACACCCTCGGAATTGCGAGACAGTCTCCTTCACTACAGGTCGCCTCCAGAAATTAATTTGTACAACTCTTGGCCATATTTCGAGATTGATTCACTGAAAGTATCATGTGTCAAATGTAAGATTATGTTTGTTTAAAGCCCTCGTGATTGACTCCTATCGCTGAACTAGCGTAAGGACCCAATCACTTGTGTATATATTCCACAATAATCTGGTTAAATAAACAGTATTTACTAAACTTGACTAATGTTCTAATAATTTTGCTACGACATTAATGCTGCTTCAGTGACTGAATGTAGGTCCCTGTCCACAACACAAGTTGTATACCAAATTGTTTTCATGATTTGTGTCCATAACTGGAGAAATGGAATGGTGAACAGTGCAGATCCTGATCAGACTGTGCGGATGCACAGGCTGATCTGGATCTACACAGGTTTAAAAACACATAAGCCCCATTTCTCCAGTCACAGCCACATATATGCTACCAATGGTGACATCCGTGTCCCTTGGTCACATGTCTAGTTTTGATTCAATTGTGTATGATTATACCCCCTGCAATGAGTTGTGGGGTATGCTGGAGTCAGGTTCTCCATCCGTCCGTGTGTCCGTCCGCCACTAATCTTGATATCAGAGAAATATGTTATAACTTCTATTTTTCTTCATCGAAAAGTCTTAATATTTCACCTATGCATTCCTCTAAGGCTCTACTATCATGCTGTGACAAATTCATAACCGTTGAACCCCCGCTGATCCCAAGGTCAAGGTCACATACTTAGTGTCTTTACAAAACTTAACATCAGAGAAATTTTTTATAACTTATATTTCCTTCATCAAAAATTTCATGCATGGATTTTTCTCTAAGGGTCTACTATCATGCTGTGACAAATCCACGACCGTCCGATCCCCGTTGATCCCAAGGTCACAGGTCTACAGACTTGGAAAAAATCTACATATTTAGGGGTACCTGGGCCCACGCAGGGGGTACTCCGTAAGCCTTGCTTCCTGACAAATCTAGTTGAAAACATTAACATAAAAAAGAGCTCATTATACATATTAACTCTTTGCATGCTAGCGGCGAAAATATCCGCCAAACGAATTAGGAGTATATGTTTTATTTCTCTCTGTAAATATGTCTTGACATTTCATTAGAATTGTGTCCAAAGGACACAATTCTAATGAAATTCCAAGACATATTCATGACATTTATAAGGAGAAATAAAAGAAAATATAATGAATAGTCATCTGCTATTTTTGAACTATTTATAGCCCACAAATTTCCCAGCATGCAAAGAGTTAAACCCTCCCCAATTGTCAATAGCAGCAATATTTTGTGACTGTTTATGTTTTATGTTATTGTTACATGTACAGTGAAACCTCTCTAAACCGGACACCCTGGGAGGTCCCCAGGGTGTCCGGTTTAGAGTGGTATCACTGTAAATCAGGCATATGACCATTCTGAAATGTATTTGCGTGCTTTGCAACAGGGCTCCAGATAAGGATTTAGTAATTGAGTATTGTCACTCGATCATTTCTGAAGCAATTGGGTATTTTAATTGGGTAAAATAAAATCATATTACTGTTTACACATTAACAAACAGCAATTATTGAATAGTTTGCTTCGAAATTAAAAAATGTCTTGGAGACAATTCTAATGAAATACCAAGATCTGTTTTCATGGAAAATAAGAAAAATATGCTATATTTGTGGTATTTTATTGTTTTTTTTGCAGCATGATAAAAGTACCATAAATTTGTTATTGCTTTCTGATACTTGTTACTTCTGATTTCAATTGGGTTTTTGGCAATTTTAATTGGGCATTCAAGCAAATGTGCAGCTTATCTGGAGCTCTGTTTGCAATCATGTATATACATTAACATAATAACCAAGAAACCCATCAACAATAAGATCGCAGAGGTTGCCTTGGTGACCGGTTTAGAGAGGTTCCACTGTATATGTACATTGTATATGCAACATGCAAAGCTTCAGCTAAGGTGCAAATTGATGTTATTTACTCATTTATTTTAGCCGAATACACATTGATTTTCAAATGTACAAAATACATGTACGCACAATAATTGCAAAAATATTCATTGATTTTCATTTTGAGTAGTAAAAATGCACTTATTAGAGCTGAAAAATGCTTTTTGCTCATTTATTTGTTACCGGTATTTTATGTCGAATAAATGTGATAAATTCAGCAGATTTAACAAATTTGCGAAAATAAGAACACACATTGAATTTAAATTACGCTTATCTGGAGCTAGTACATGAAAATTGAACCAGATGTGATAGTTATTTGATAAATATTAACTTGTTATAATTGTGTTTGTAATTTAAAATGTTTAATTGTGTATACATGTTCATGCAAGCGTTGAATGGACCATATTAAAATGCTGTATTTATACAGTATAAAGCCATATATCGGGGTGTATCAATAAACTCGACCTTCAAATTCCTATATCTTGCCAACTATGCATAATAATTGGGTATCATTCCTCCCAGTGTCACTTCATTCTTATGCCTATTGGCGAGGGGATAATAATCCCACTTCCATGTTCTGTAGCCGATTTCATCAACATTGCAAAGTATACTTTGAGGGAGTAATCATTTATTTTTCTCGAAATGCATTATTTCATATAGAACGAACGACTGCATATATTTGATGATTAAAAGTATACAGAATTATTATACTGAATTTATTACATTATCACAGCAAATGTAATAAAATCAGTATAATAAAAATTAATAAATTTATCCTAAAATTTAAAATTTCTCCCTCAAAGTATACTTTGCTAGATATTAAGTATACTTTGCAATGTTGGTGAAATAGGCTACTGGCATCTCAAAGTTTCAACTCTTATAGTTTTAACCCTTAGACCGCTACACACAACAATTGTTGTCTGCCATTGGTTTATATCTAGCCTTATTTCTCAATAAAAACATGGTTTAACTGCACTTCAGAATCATTTCCAATGGAAATGATTCTGAAGTGCTGTCAAAGCATGTTGGAAATAATGATAAAAATGGAAAATAGAAAATAAACAGCAAACGACAAAAAATAATATAGCGGTGTTTAGGGTTTTTATAGGTCACATTTTCTCTGTCTACCTTGTTGCAATGTAATGGTGAAACTACAATATCTGCCACTTGAGACATCTGTGTGCTGACAGGCTACATTTTCTTGTTGGATCATGATTGTTGGTTAACCCTTAGAATGCGGGAACCGAAAATAGTCGTCTGCTGATAGTTCATATTTTGTCTTTTCTCTCAGTAAAAACATGGCTTGGCAGCATTTTAGAAAGTGCTGCCAAACCAAGTTTTTGATGAGAAAAATGGAAAAATAAAAAATATTCAGCAGACGACACAAATTAATTCAGCATTGTAAGGTTTAATAACAACAAGAGACAATAGCATGAAGTGATATTATCCCGTCAACACAGTGCGTATGTGCCGTGAAACACGGTGCCGTGAACCTCGCAGAGCCTCACCCATCCCGTTTCCAGAGCCTTGCCAGATATTTTTTCCCATTCACGGCACTAACCCACTATTCTCTATTTATGAGAAATTACACATCATTATTATGCATAGTTTTCATACGCCCATGTGATAAACAGGACATATTACCTTCATATTTCTGTTTATCACCATCTATATTTTCATTCCATAGCCCACCCATGCGACCTGCATGCCTCCACCAGTTAAGGTCAAATTACTTAGAAATTTGTGTTGAAATTTTACAAAATTTGCCTCATCATCCATATTTTTATTCTATAGCCCCTTTGTTCAAGGTCAAGGCCAAATAACTTAGTCAAAAACTTAAACACAAATTTATACCTGTTTTTACTCTGCATCCCTAAGTCAGATTGGATTGAAACTTAATTTTCTTATTTGTCATTATGTATATGTTCACCCTAGAGCCCACCCATTGACTTAGAAATTTGTGTTAAAGTTATGCCTACCTGTTATCTCTGCAAGCCTCAGTCAGATTGGCTTGAACCTTCATATACTTATTTGTCATCATCAATATTTTCATACTATAGCCCACCCATGCGGCCAATGTGTTCAGGGTCAAGGTCAAATGACATTGTGTTAAATTTTTTTTAAATTTGCGTTAAGATTTATTTTTTAAGTTTTTGAGGGGTATATCCATCATTGTTACCAATTTCTTTTTTCCATGGAGTTATCCCTCCTTGTATACTGGCTATACCTTGACGGGCATATATTGTGACATTCGGTACTCTTGTTGAGATATGTCAACTTGAATGGTGGGGTTGTTTAATATCCTACAAGATACATTTGTATATTGATAGGGGTTTGCACTGGTCACCATGCAGCCAGTGAAACTCCCATTATTAGTCTACCAACAGTATACAAGGTGCAGATCACGTGGTTACAACAACAACAACAATGGCTAAAAGTGCTGAAAGCTCGCTCACTCCAAAGTAAGTATTATTTGATATTTTCCTTAATATGTAACAGATTTTGATGACATAAGGCGCAGCAAACGCGTCTTCATGAGCTGCACTTGGTGGTCCCAGGAGTTTCGCACATACTTCTGTCGGTTTTGCGAAGAATCGATGACACGGAAATCGATTCTTCGCAAAAATTACATAAATTTGGGTCAAAGTACAAAGACAACCAAATGTAGCTTAACAAGACGCGTTTGATGCGCAATATTTCATCAAAATCTGTTACGTAATAAGGACAAAATAAAAGAATACGTACTTTGAATCTGAGGGCTTCTGGAAGTTTCAGTACTTGTTGTTGTTGTTGTTGTTGTAACCACGCGATCATACAAAATCGGGTTTGGAAACGACGTGATCCCACACAAGAAGATTTACTAACCCATTAAAATTTGTGAACAGAAAATTTTCGTCTGCTGCTGATTCATATTTTGTCTTTGCTTTCAATATAAACATGGTTTGACATCATTAGCCAGGTTTTTTGAAAAAAAATCCAGGCTATTGGATTGGCGAAAGCCGGGTGGGCGGGCGGCGGACGGCGGGCGGGCGGCGTCCACAATCAATGTTCAGTTTTCGTGTTTGAGTCCATTTCTTTGTTACTGTACCACCTAGGACCACCAAACTTTCACAGCTTCATAATCAAGGGGTGCCCACCACATATTACTATCCAACATGTTACTTTTTTTTTAACTTGACCCATTTTTTCCGCGCAGTCGACTTAGCCATTTTCAATGTTAAGTTTTCGCGTTTACATATGTTAAGTTTTCGTGTTTAAGTCCATTTCTTTGGTACTGTACCACCTAGGACCACCAAACTTTCACAGCTTCATAACCAAGGGGTGCCTACCACATAAAACTATCCAACATGTGACCATTTTTTTTCACCGATTATTTCTACGTAATTGACTTAGCCATTTTCAACGTTAACTTTTTAACGTACGTCTGGTTAAAGTTTTTTGCTTAAAACTTTTTCGTTATACTATATCTCTGCAACTGCTTCGCCCATTACCTTGAAACTTCACATGGGTGTTTATCATCATCCATATTTTCATTCTACCCCCCAACCGTGCCTGTGCCCAATGTCAAGGTCAAATTACTTTGAATTTTTTTGTTAAAGTTTTTTTGTGTACTATATCTCTGCAACTGCATTACCTTGATACTTCACATGGGTGTTTATCATCATTGTCGCACCCGCTTGCAGAAAGCGCGATATCGTCGGCATTTTGGCATACGTTGGAAAAAACCTGGCCTTTGTGGCTTTGCCTCGTTTCTTGTTTTAGAATCAATTGGAAATTGAAAAGTATGTTTTTGATGAGAGCAAAGATTCTTTGACAGTGCATGAGATTAGTCTCCAATAGAGACGATTCTCATGTGCTGCCAAAACATGTTTTGTTAAGAAATCAGTTAAAAATTAAAGTTACCAGACAACAATATTCGGTTCCCGCCTTTCAACAGAAAAGGATTAAGCTTGTCATTCCATATGCCATTTGAGACATGCAATACCGATGTTTTAGTGCTAATCCTTGGTGCTGGATACTAATCTGGATACATATCTCCTATGTTGAACAGATCTTTACCAAACTTCATCAATTACTTCCTCACATTGGTGGCTAACCACCCTGTGACATTTGCGTAACCTTAACATTCTATGTGACACTCGCTGGCGATCATCTTGTTGATCCGATTCAATAGCCACTTTCTATACTTTCTTGCCATTTTCTGGAATGTAATAATTTGGCCATAGCAGTGGTACTTATTCATAATAAAAGCTTTATCTATGCAGATTTGCTTATTTTGTATATTGTGACCTTTGGCACTCCTGTTCTCAATGAAACACTGTATAAACGAGACGACATACATTGACGAAAACGACACAACATGCGAGTGTACAAAAACTACCAAACGATATTCGTTACTATGCAGGGTCTAAGTGACTGGTGTGGTATGGACCTGGCACTAGGTCAGGTTATTCTAATTGCAGGGATGATGTAAATAAATATTCCGTTTTGGTATTCTCGAGCCGGCTCATCTGGATCTACACTGTGTGCCAATACCCATATACAGGCCTGTGGTGTTGAAAGGGTTAAATATTAAGTCCTCCATGAATTCACAAGAGCTAGTTTCTATTGTTCACCAGGAAACGCGTAGGAATCGCAGGCTTGTCAAATGTTGCATATCTCCTATGTTGAACAGATCTTTACCAAACTTCATCAATTACTTCCTCACATTCGTGACTAACCACCCTGTGACATTTGCGTAACATTAACATTCTATGTGACACTCGCTGGCGATCATCTTGTTGATCCGATTCAATAGCCACTTTCTATACTTTCTTGCCATTTTCTGGAATGTAATAATTTGGCCATAGCAGTGGCACTTATTCATAATAAAAGCTTTATCTATGCAGATTTGCTTATTTTGTATATTGTGACCTTTGGCACTCCTGTTCTCAATGAAACGCTGTATAAACGAGACGACATACATTGACGAAAACGACACAACATGCGAGTGTACAAAAACTACCAAACGATATTCGTTACTATGCAGGGGCTAAGTGACTGGTGTGGTATGGACCTGGCACTAGGTCAGGTTATTCTAATTGCAGGGATGATGTAAATAAATATTCCGTTCTGATTTTGGGATCCCCCCAATGCAGCAGGATAAATGCGGGAATGAACTTGGCCGTTAAATACCAATAAATCAAATAAAATTGTTTCTATGTGATCATTTTCACTTTGTTTTCCATTCATTATCCCTTGCCGATAGGTGATATAGCGTATAGTGTTAATCCATGTACGTACGTGCGTGCGTTAGTAACATTTCATTTTTCAATAATTTATGAACCGCTTCACTGATTTTGATAATATTTGGCCACAATGTGCATCTAGGGACAATGCTTGGTTTTGCATACGACCCATGTCCGACAGCCCAAGGTCACTGAAGACTTATGTTCACCTGTGTTGTAAGGCAACAATGTTAATTTTTTATCGAATGGTGAGGGGGACATATAGTGTTACCGGCGTCCATACGTCCATACGTACGTTGCAAATACGGTAAATATCTTATAATTTATGTTTCCTTACACGGATCTGCTTGATATTTCACACATGCATCAGGGCTCCAGATAAGGAATTAGTACCGTATTGTCACTCTATCATTTCTGAAGCAATTGGGTATTTCAAAATTTTAATTGGGTAAAATAAAATCACACTACTGTTTACACATTAACAGACAGCAATTATTGAATAGTTTACTTCGAAATGAAAACATATCTTGGCAAGATGTGTTTTCATGGACAATAAGAAAAATATGCTATATTTGTGGTCTGTTTATTGTTTTCTGCAGCATGATAAAGGTACCACAAAATCTTTCTTGCTTTTTGGTACTCACTACTTCTGATTTCAATTGGGTTTTTAACAATTTTAATTGGGTATTTACGCAAATACGCAGCTTATCTGGAGCTCTGCATGCATAATTGTCCCACCCCGGCTAGGGCTGAGAATGAGTGCATATGATGTGTGATATACGGCTGAGAATGAGTGCATGTGTGATATACGGCTGAGAATGAGTGCATATGATGTGTGATATACGGCTGAGAATGAGTGCATATGATGTGTGATATACGGCTGAGAATGAGTGCATATGATGTGTGATATAGGGCTGAGAATGAGTGCATATGATGTGTGATAGTGATATAGGGCTGAGAATGAGTGCATATGATGTGTGATATAGGGCTGAGAATGAGTGCATATGATGTGTGATATAGGGCTGAGAATGAGTGCATATGATGTGTGATATAGGGCTGAGAATGAGTGCATATGATGTGTGATATGCCTTTATATAACATGTTAACCCTTTCCCAGTTTTGCGATATTTCGACTTCCAAATCGAAAACATCTGAATAAAAGAATCAAATGCTGGGTCAAATGATGGTTAAATTATCTGATGGAGTAGAAAACATTGTGGGAAAAGGAGAAATTGCTTGTTACAAGCAATTTCTCCTTTTCCCACAATGTTTTCTAAAGACTTCTGCAGAGGCGTGAAAAGTCGTTTCTATCAGGGAAAGGGTTAATGTCATGTTTATTCAGCAATACTTGTAGGCCTACTGGCCCTCGGGCATACAATATAATACAACATAATATTTATCACAAGTCGACAAACAGTGGTGAAGTATGTATTGATTCACTAGTAAATACATGCATATTCAACATGCGTGCCAAACTATAATGCATTTGCATTATACTTTGTCCCACATTGTGAATGCCATGAAGTTACATGTGTTTCCCTTTGACCATTCATCGAGTTCCTTTCCGGCAGACTGAATATGATCATTGAATATTTTGACCATTGGAAAATGGTATACATGTAAATAATTCCAGCACAAAAATATTTACACAATTCCCTAACATTTGATTGGCCCGTAGCAAGTATCTGTCCAAAATGTATATCCCAGTAAACTCCCATGCCGAACTACTTTCCATAACCGTGAGGCGCAGATAAAATAATTCTTAAGAAAACGGAAAATAAACACATTTTCTTGATGAATTTATTTCAAATGCTGGAATTATAAGGAATGAATGGTCTTTTTGTTGAATTTATCGGGGATATAAACTTGGAAAAGTCACGGGAATACTGGACGAGGCCTTCCATTCATTCATTCTCATGAACTGAAGACGAGACAAAAAGAGAAGATAATACACGGCGCTATGGCATTTTCCCCTATGCAGTGAGCGACGTGTGAGTGCAAGTATCAGGCTGGCAGTTATTTAGCCTTCTGTGCCAAATCTTGCAGCTTCTAGTTCGTGGAATTGATAAAGAAAGGTGACGTACCATACCGCCAAAATTTAAACTTGATTTTATCGATGCATATCACTGTCAATGATGTTTAATCTACTGTTCCTGGGGAAAACCACCTCACACCGGCAAGTAATGACTTCTTCACATACGTCTGTGACTAGCTGTGATCAAACAACTACCGGGGTCAATGCATTAAATTGATGCTATGACATTCGGCGCACCTTCCTGCTTGGCGTCCGGATACACCGAAATGATGTCCATTTGGTTCTACAACGTATCTTTTAAAAGAAGAGAATATGTATGGTTAACCCTCACTACGCGGGAGACGAAAATTGTCGTCTGCTGTTTTTCATTTTTGCCTTAATTCTTAACAAAAAAACTGTTTTGACAGCACATGAGAATCGTCTCCAGTGGAGACGATTCTCATGCACTGCCAAAACAGGTTTTTATCAAGAAATATTGAAAATAAAACATTTCCAGCGGACGACAAAATTTAATTCAGCATAGTATGGGTTAAACAGGTATATATGTATGACTATAATGCTTGGTTTGTTGTGGGTAGAACCTGGACAATTATGCAGTTATTTTGATATTGACATAATTATGTGCTAAGAGGTCATGTTCAAAAAAAATCATTGCTCACTTGCTGATGGTATCACGGTACGGATCGTTATGTATCAGACCCGTGTATTTGGTAAGTACCGGTGTCACAGGAAATTCTCCCCCCTGAAAATCTTCCCCCCCGCGGGGGAAGATTTCCAGGGTCGAGCCTGGAAATATTCCCCCCCGGGGAAGAATTTCCTAGGAAATTCTCCCCCCCTGGGGGGGAATATTTCCAGGCTCGAGCCTAGGAAATTCCCCCCCCCCACCCTGGAAATCTCCCACCCAAAAGTTTGTGTTTGAATGCTACAAAGCAGAATTATTTCCCACCAAACATGTGCACATAGGCACTCACAATGTATGCCATTTGGTAGTATAGGCATCACGGGACGGTTGAAAATAGCCAAAATTGACTGCTTTTCTGAGGGCGGCGGGTGACTTATAAAAATCACCGCCTCTCACAATCAGTTAAGGAGGCTCTTGCGACAAGTATTGACAAATACTCGCAAATGAAGTACAAATAGCACGCCACAATAAAAATTCAGTAACCGCATCAGATGTGTTCAATTAATTTTTTACAAAGTTACCCCACCCACCTATTTTTGGCCAAAAGTTTCAACACGACTGAATTTATCGGAATTGTTTTCATGAAAATATGAGGCACAGATACTTTGTTATGTCTTGTTCTATCACTTGTAACACCACACCATTTTCTGAAAATGATTTCAAAGCGGGGTCATAACCAGCTCAAATTTTCGCTACAAATGCGCGAAAAATACCTTAAATTCTGACGCGAAACCGTACCGGCGAGACAGCATAGCAGGCAACATTTTCCAAGATGTCAAAATCAACTGGAGCTAACATTCAGTTTCGTAGAATTATGAAATACTCTAAAAAGTACACCTTGTCAAGCCTCCCAAAGTCAAGAAATATTCATAAACCTATTTTTCTAGACACACTGGTGTAACTTACAGGGTCGGTAGTGAAGTATTTAGAAAATCGTCCACCCCCTTTTTAAAGCTAGCTGCCCACTGTCCCGTGAGGACCTTAAGGGGAAATATTTTTTCCCCGAAACGGCTCGTCTCGCTCTATATTGCTAATTTCATCAATCTTACGTAAAACGCAAACAAAGAAAAATGTACAAAATGAAAGCTGATGTCGAAATGGGGCGCGGATATCGCCCACCCCCAAAATGGCGAAACGCGAAGTTTCATTTCGGTGTATCGACAGCAAAATACCATGCTTACCTCCAGCCCTGCTAAACCCTGCATAGTTTGAGTGCAGTAAACTAAAACTGCTGGATGTTATCTTGGGACATGTTCTTCTGTCAAACAATACTGGTTAGAGGTGAAATATGACACCTTGAAATATCAGACTTTTCCCTTAAGGCATCACGGGACGGTTGAAAATAGCCAAAATTGACTGCTTTTCTGAGGGCGGCGGGGGGTGACTTATAAAAATCACCGCCTCTCACAATCAGTTAAGGAGGCTCTTGCGACAAGTATTGACAAATACTCGCAAATGAAGTACAAATAGCACGCCACAATAAAAATTCAGTAACCGCATCAGATGTGTTCAATTAATTTTTTACAAAGTTACCCCACCCACCTATTTTTGGCCAAAAGTTTCAACACGACTGAATTTATCGGAATTGTTTTCATGAAAATATGAGGCACAGATACTTTTTTTATGTCTTGTTCTATCACTTGTAACACCCACACCTTATTTTCTGAAAATGATTTCAAAGCGGGGTCATAACCAGCTCAAATTTTCGCTACAAATGCGCGAAAAATACCTTAAATTCTGACGCGAAACCGTACCGGCGAGACAGCATAGCAGGCAACATTTTCCAAGATGTCAAAATCAACTGGAGCTAACATTCAGTTTCGTAGAATTATGAAATACTCTAAAAAGTACACCTTGTCAAGCCTCCCAAAGTCAAGAAATATTCATAAACCTATTTTTCTAGACACACTGGTGTAACTTACAGGGTCGGTAGTGAAGTATTTAGAAAATCGTCCACCCCCTTTTTAAAGCTAGCTGCCCACTGTCCCGTGAGACCTTAAGGGGAAATATTTTTTCCCCGAAACGGCTCGTCTCGCTCTATATTGCTAATTTCATCAATCTTACGTAAAACGCAAACAAAGAAAAATGTACAAAATGAAAGCTGATGTCGAAATGGGGCGCGGATATCGCCACCCCCAAAATGGCGAAACGCGAAGTTTCATTTCGGTGTATCGACAGCAAAATACCATGCTTACCTCCAGCCCTGCTAAACCCTGCATAGTTTGAGTGCAGTAAACTAAAACTGCTGGATGTTATCTTGGGACATGTTCTTCTGTCAAACAATACTGGTTAGAGGTGAAATATGACACCTTGAAATATCAGACTTTTCCCTTAAGGCATCACGGGACGGTTGAAAATAGCCAAAATTGACTGCTTTTCTGAGGGCGGCGGGTGACTTATAAAAATCACCGCCTCTCACAATCAGTTAAGGAGGCTCTTGCGACAAGTATTGACAAATACTCGCAAATGAAGTACAAATAGCACGCCACAATAAAAATTCAGTAACCGCATCAGATGTGTTCAATTAATTTTTTACAAAGTTACCCCACCCACCTATTTTTGGCCAAAAGTTTCAACACGACTGAATTTATCGGAATTGTTTTCATGAAAATATGAGGCACAGATACTTTTTTATGTCTTGTTCTATCACTTGTAACACCACACCATTTTCTGAAAATGATTTCAAAGTGGGGTCATAACCAGCTCAAATTTTCGCTACAAATGCGCGAAAAATACCTTAAATTCTGACGCGAAACCGTACCGGCGAGACAGCATAGCAGGCAACATTTTCCAAGATGTCAAAATCAACTGGAGCTAACATTCAGTTTCGTAGAATTATGAAATACTCTAAAAAGTACACCTTGTCAAGCCTCCCAAAGTCAAGAAATATTCATAAACCTATTTTTCTAGACACACTGGTGTAACTTACAGGGTCGGTAGTGAAGTATTTAGAAAATCGTCCACCCCCTTTTTAAAGCTAGCTGCCCACTGTCCCGTGAGACCTTAAGGGGAAATATTTTTTCCCCGAAACGGCTCGTCTCGCTCTATATTGCTAATTTCATCAATCTTACGTAAAACGCAAACAAAGAAAAATGTACAAAATGAAAGCTGATGTCGAAATGGGGCGCGGATATCGCCCACCCCCAAAATGGCGAAACGCGAAGTTTCATTTCGGTGTATCGACAGCAAAATACCATGCTTACCTCCAGCCCTGCTAAACCCTGCATAGTTTGAGTGCAGTAAACTAAAACTGCTGGATGTTATCTTGGGACATGTTCTTCTGTCAAACAATACTGGTTAGAGGTGAAATATGACACCTTGAAATATCAGACTTTTCCCTTAAGGCATCACGGGACGGTTGAAAATAGCCAAAATTGACTGCTTTTCTGAGGGCGGCGGGTGACTTATAAAAATCACCGCCTCTCACAATCAGTTAAGGAGGCTCTTGCGACAAGTATTGACAAATACTCGCAAATGAAGTACAAATAGCACGCCACAATAAAAATTCAGTAACCGCATCAGATGTGTTCAATTAATTTTTTACAAAGTTACCCCACCCACCTATTTTTGGCCAAAAGTTTCAACACGACTGAATTTATCGGAATTGTTTTCATGAAAATATGAGGCACAGATACTTTTTTATTGTCTTGTTCTATCACTTGTAACACCACACCATTTTCTGAAAATGATTTCAAAGCGGGGGTCATAACCAGCTCAAATTTTCGCTACAAATGCTGAAAAATACCTTAAATTCTGACGCGAAACCGTACCGGCGAGACAGCATAGCAGGCAACATTTTCCAAGATGTCAAAATCAACTGGAGCTAACATTCAGTTTCGTAGAATTATGAAATACTCTAAAAAGTACACCTTGTCAAGCCTCCCCAAAGTCAAGAAATATCCATAAACCTATTTTTCTAGACACACTGGTGTAACTTACAGGGTCGGTAGTGAAGTATTTAGAAAATCGTCCACCCCCTTTTTAAAGCTAGCTGCCCACTGTCCCGTGAGACCTTAAGGGGAAATATTTTTTTCCCCGAAACGGCTCGTCTCGCTCTATATTGCTAATTTCATCAATCTTACGTAAAACGCAAAACAAAGAAAATGTACAAAATGAAAGCTGATGTCGAAATGGGGTGCGGGATATCGCCCACCCCCAAAATGGCGAAACGCGAAGTTTCATTTCGGTGTATCGACAGCAAAATACCATGCTTACCTCCAGCCCTGCTAAACCCTGCATAGTTTGAGTGCAGTAAACAAATAAAACTGCTGGATGTTATCTTGGGACATGTTCTTCTGTCAAACAATACTGGTTAGAGGTGAAATATGACACCTTGAAATATCAGACTTTTCCCTTAAGGAGGCATCACGGGACGGTTGAAATAGCCAAAATTGACTGCTTTTCTGAGGGCGGCGGGTGACTTATAAAAATCACCGCTCACAATCAGTTAAGGAGGCTCTTGCGACAAGTATTGACAAATACTCGCAAATGAAGTACAAATAGCACGCCACAATAAAAATTCAGTAACCGCATCAGATGTGTTCAATTAATTTTTTACAAAGTTACCCCACCCACCTATTTTTGGCCAAAAGTTTCAACACGACTGAATTTATCGGAATTGTTTTCATGAAAATATGAGGCACAGATACTTTGTTATGTCTTGTTCTATCACTTGTAACACCACACCATTTTCTGAAAATGATTTCAAAGCGGGGTCATAACCAGCTCAAATTTTCGCTACAAATGCGCGAAAAAAATACCTTAAATTCTGACGCGAAACCGTACCGGCGAGACAGCATAGCAGGCAACATTTTCCAAGATGTCAAAATCAACTGGAGCTAACATTCAGTTTCGTAGAATTATGAAATACTCTAAAAAGTACACCTTGTCAAGCCTCCAAAGTCAAGAAATATTCATAAACCTATTTTTCTAGACACACTGGTGTAACTTACAGGGTCGGTAGTGAAGTATTTAGAAAATCGTCCACCCCTTTTTTAAAGCTAGCTGCCCACTGTCCCGTGAGACCTTAAGGGGAAATATTTTTTCCCCGAAACGGCTCGTCTCGCTCTATATTGCTAATTTCATCAATCTTACGTAAAACGCAAACAAAGAAAAATGTACAAAATGAAAGCTGATGTCGAAATGGGGCGCGGATATCGCCCACCCCCAAAATGGCGAAACGCGAAGTTTCATTTCGGTGTATCGACAGCAAAATACCATGCTTACCTCCAGCCCTGCTAAACCCTGCATAGTTTGAGTGCAGTAAACTAAAACTGCTGGATGTTATCTTGGGACATGTTCTTCTGTCAAACAATACTGGTTAGAGGTGAAATATGACACCTTGAAATATCAGACTTTTCCCTTAAGGCATCACGGGACGGTTGAAAATAGCCAAAATTGACTGCTTTTCTGAGGGGCGGCGGCAGGGTGACTTATAAAAATCACCGCTCTCACAATCAGTTATGGAGGCTCTTGCGACAAGTATTGACAAATACTCGCAAATGAAGTACAAATAGCTACGCCACAATAAAAATTCAGTAACCGCATCAGATGTGTTCAATTAATTTTTTACAAAGTTACCCCACCCCCTATTTTTGGCCAAAAGTTTCAACACGACTGAATTTATCGGAATTGTTTTCATGAAAATATGAGGCACAGATACTTTTTTATGTCTTGTTCTATCACTTGTAACACCACACCATTTTCTGAAAATGATTTCAAAGCGGGGTCATAACCAGCTCAAATTTTCGCTACAAATGCGCGAAAAATACCTTAAATTCTGACGCGAAACCGTACGGCGAGACAGCATAGCAGGCAACATTTTCCAAGATGTCAAAATCAACTGGAGCTAACATTCAGTTTCGTAGAATTATGAAATACTCTAAAAGTACACCTTGTCAAGCCTCCCAAAGTCAAGAAATATTCATAAACCTATTTTTCTAGACACACTGGTGTAACTTACAGGGTCGGTAGTGAAGTATTTAGAAAAAATCGTCCACCCCCTTTTTAAAGCTAGCTGCCCACTGTCCCGTGAGACCTTAAGGGGAAATATTTTTTCCCCGAAACGGCTCGTCTCGCTCTATATTGCTAATTTCATCAATCTTACGTAAAACGCAAACAAAGAAAAATGTACAAAATGAAAGCTGATGTCGAAATGGGGCGCGGATATCGCCCACCCCCAAAATGGCGAAACGCGAAGTTTCATTTCGGTGTATCGACAGCAAATACCATGCTTACCTCCAGCCCTGCTAAACCCTGCATAGTTTGAGTGCAGTAAACTAAAACTGCTGGATGTTATCTTGGGACATGTTCTTCTGTCAAACAATACTGGTTAGAGGTGAAATATGACACCTTGAAATATCAGACTTTTCCCTTAAGGCATCACGGGACGGTTGAAATAAAATAGCCAAAATTGACTGCTTTTCTGAGGGCGGCGGGTGGGTGACTTATAAAAATCACCGCCTCACAATCAGTTAAGGAGGCTCTTGCGACAAGTATTGACAAATACTCGCAAATGAAGTACAAATAGCACGCCACAATAAAAATTCAGTAACCGCATCGAATGTGTTCAATTAATTTTTTACAAAGTTACCCCACCCACCTATTTTTGGCCAAAAGTTTCAACACGACTGAATTTATCGGAATTGTTTTCATGAAAATATGAGGCACAGATACTTTGTTATGTCTTGTTCTATCACTTGTAACACCACACCATTTTCTGAAAATGATTTCAAAGCTGGGGGTCATAACCAGCTCAAATTTTCGCTACAAATGCGCGAAAAATACCTTAAATTCTGAGCGAAACAGTACCGGCGAGACAGCATAGCAGGCAACATTTTCCAAGATGTCAAAATCAACTGGAGCTAACATTCAGTTTCGTAGAATTATGAAATACTCTAAAAAGTACACCTTGTCAAGCCTCCCAAAGTCAAGAAATATTCATAAACCTATTTTTCTAGACACACTGGTGTAACTTACAGGGTCGGTAGTGAAGTATTTAGAAAATCGTCCACCCCCTTTTTAAAGCTAGCTGCCCACTGTCCCGTGAGACCTTAAGGGGAAATATTTTTTCCCCGAAACGGCTCGTCTCGCTCTATATTGCTAATTTCATCAATCTACGTAAAACGCAAACAAAGAAAAAATGTACAAAATGAAAGCTGATGTCGAAATGGGGCGCGGATATCGCCCACCCCAAAATGGCGACAAACGCGAAGTTTCATTTCGGTGTATCGACAGCAAAATACCATGCTTACCTCCAGCCCTGCTAAACCCTGCATAGTTTGAGTGCAGTAAACTAAAACTGCTGGATGTTATCTTGGGACATGTTCTTCTGTCAAACAATACTGGTTAGAGGTGAAATATGACACCTTGAAATATCAGACTTTTCCCTTAAGGCATCACGGGACGGTTGAAAATAGCCAAAATTGACTGCTTTTCTGAGGCGGCGGGTGACTTATAAAAATCACCGCCTCTCACAATCAGTTAAGGAGGCTCTTGCGACAAGTATTGACAAATACTCGCAAATGAAGTACAAATAGCACGCCACAATAAAAATTCAGTAACCGCATCAGATGTGTTCAATTAATTTTTTACAAAGTTACCCCACCCACCTATTTTTGGCCAAAAGTTTCAACACGACTGAATTTATCGGAATTGTTTTCATGAAATATGAGGCACAGATACTTTTTTATGTCTTGTTCTATCACTTGTAACACCCACACCATTTTCTGAAAATGATTTCAAAGCGGGGGTCATAACCAGCTCAAATTTTCGCTACAAATGCGCGAAAAAATATACCTTAAATTCTGACGCGAAACCGTACGGCGAGACAGCATAGCAGGCAACATTTTCCAAGATGTCAAAATCAACTGGAGCTAACATTCAGTTTCGTAGAATTATGAAAATACTCTAAAAAGTACACCTTGTCAAGCCTCCCAAAGTCAAGAAATATTCATAAACCTATTTTTCTAGACACACTGGTGTAACTTACAGGGTCGGTAGTGAAGTATTTAGAAAATCGTCCACCCCCTTTTTAAAGCTAGCTGCCCACTGTCCCGTGAGACCTTAAGGGGAAATATTTTTTCCCCGAAACGGCTCGTCTCGCTCTATATTGCTAATTTCATCAATCTTACGTAAAACGCAAACAAGAAAAATGTACAAAATGAAAAGCTGATGTCGAAATGGGGTGCGGATATCGCCCACCCCCAAAATGGCGAAACGCGAAGTTTCATTTCGGTGTATCGACAGCAAAATACCATGCTTACCTCCAGCCCTGCTAAACCCTGCATAGTTTGAGTGCAGTAAACTAAAACTGCTGGATGTTATCTTGGGACATGTTCTTCTGTCAAACAATACTGGTTAGAGGTGAAATGATGACACCTTGATATAAATCAGACTTTTCCCTTAAGGCATCACGGGACGGTTGAAAATAGCCAAAATTGACTGCTTTTCTGAGGGCGGCGGTGACTTATAAAAAATCACCGCCTCTCACAATCAGTTAAGGAGGCTCTTGCGACAAGTATTGACAAATACTCGCAAATGAAGTACAAATAGCACGCCACAATAAAAATTCAGTAACCGCATCAGATGTGTTCAATTAATTTTTTACAAAGTTACCCCACCCACCTATTTTTGGCCAAAAGTTTCAACACGACTGAATTTATCGGAATTGTTTTCATGAAAATATGAGGCACAGATACTTTGTTATGTCTTGTTCTATCACTTGTAACACCACACCATTTTCTGAAAATGATTTCAAAGCGGGGTCATAACCAGCTCAAATTTTCGCTACAAATGCGCGAAAAATACCTTAAATTCTGACGCGAAACCGTACCGGCGAGACAGCATAGCAGGCAACATTTTCCAAGATGTCAAAATCAACTGGAGCTAACATTCAGTTTCGTAGAATTATGAAATACTCTAAAAAGTACACCTTGTCAAGCCTCCCAAAGTCAAGAAATATTCATAAACCTATTTTTCTAGACACACTGGTGTAACTTACAGGGTCGGTAGTGAATGTATTTAGAAAATCGTCCACCCCCTTTTTAAAGCTAGCTGCCCACTGTCCTGTGAGACTTAAGGGGAAATATTTTTTCCCCGAAACGGCTCGTCTCGCTATATTGCTAATTTCATCAATCTTACGTAAAACGCAAACAAAGGAAAAATTGTTACAAAATGAAAGCTGGATGTCGAAATGGGGCGCTTGGATAATCGCCCAACCAACCCCCAAAAGTGGCGAAACGCGAAGTTTCATTTCGTGTATCGACAGCAAAATACCATGCTTACCTCCCAGCCCTGCTAAACCCTGCATAGTTTGAGTGCAGTAAACTAAAACTGCTGGAGTTATCTTGGGGACATGTTCTTCTGTCAAACAATACTGGTTAGAGGTGAAATATGACACCTTGAAATATCAGACTTTTCCCTTAAGGCATCACGGGACGGTTGAAAATAGCCAAAATTGACTGCTTTTCTGAGGGCGGCGGGTGACATAAAAATCACCGCCTCTCACAATCAGTTAAGGAGGCTCTTGCGACAAGTATTGACAAATACTCGCAAATGAAGTACAAATAGCACGCCACAATAAAAATTCAGTAACCGCATCAGATGTGTTCAATTAATTTTTTACAAAGTTACCCCACCTATTTTTGGCCAAAAGTTTCAACACGACTGAATTTATCGGAATTGTTTTCATGAAAATATGAGGCACAGATACTTTGTTATGTCTTGTTCTATCACTTGTAACACCACACCATTTTCTGAAAATGATTTCAAAGCGGGGTCATAACCAGCTCAATTTTCGCTACAAATGCGCGAAAAAATACCTATTAAATTCTGACGCGAAACCGTACCGGCGAGACAGCATAGCAGGCGACATTTTCCAAGATGTCAAAAATCAACTGGAGCTAACATTCAGTTTCGTAGAATTATGAAATACTCTAAAAAGTACACCTTGTCAAGCCTACCCAAAGTCAAGAAATATTCATAAACCTATTTTTCTAGACACACTGGTGTAACTTACAGGGTCGGTAGTGAAGTATTTAGAAAATCGTCCACCCCCTTTTTAAAGCTAGCTGCCCACTGTCCCGTGAGACCTTAAGGGGAAATATTTTTTCCCCGAAACGGCTCGTCTCGCTCTATATTGCTAATTTCATCAATCTTACGTAAAACGCAAACAAAGAAAAAATGTACAAAAATGAAAGCTGATTGTCGAAATGGGGCGCGGATATCGCCCACCCCAAATGGCGAAACGCGAAGTTTCATTTCGGTGTATCGACAGCAAAATACCATGCTTACCTCCAGCTGCTAAACCCTGCATAGTTTGAGTGCAGTAAACTAAAACTGCTGGATGTTATCTTGGGACATGTTCTTCTGTCAAACCCAATTACTGGTTAGAGGTGAAATATGACACCTTGAAATATCAGACTTTTCCCTTAAGGCATCACGGGACGGTTGAAAATAGCCAAAATTGACTGCTTTTCTGAGGGCGGGGGCGGGTTGACTATAAAAATCACCGCCTCTCAACCAATCAGTTAAGGAGGCTCTTGCGACAAGTATTGACAAATACTCGCAAATGAAGTACAAATAGCACGCCACAATAAAAATTCAGTAACCGCATCAGATGTGTTCAATTAATTTTTTACAAAGTTACCCCACCCACCTATTTTTGGCCAAAAGTTTCAACACGACTGAATTTATCGGAATTGTTTTCATGAAAATATGAGGCACAGATACTTTGTTTTTTATGTCTTGTTCTATCACTTGTAACACACACCATTTTCTGAAAATGATTTCAAAGCGGGGTCATAACCAGCTCAAATTTTCGCTACAAATGCGCGAAAATACCTTAAATTCTGACGCGAAACCGTACCGGCGAGACAGCATAGCAGGCGACATTTTCCAAGATGTCAAAATCAACTGGAGCTAACATTCAGTTTCGTAGAATTATGAAATACTCTAAAAAGTACACCTTGTCAAGCCTCCCAAAGTCAAGAAATATTCATAAACCTATTTTTCTAGACACACTGGTGTAACTTACAGGGTCGGTAGTGAAGTATTTAGAAAATCGTCCACCCCCTTTTTAAAGCTAGCTGCCCACTGTCCCGTGAGACCATAAGACAGGGGAACATAAGAAATCACCTCCTTCACACCCCACCCCAATCTACCATATGCATAGTGTAAGTCTCTTGATAGACAAGAATATCACAAGATTGGGGGAAGATTTCTGATCAAGTGAAAATGTTTGTGTAGAACAGTTAGCATGTGACGCATATTGGCGGGGGGAGAGAGGGGGGGGGGTAGATTTTCCTAGGAAATATCCCCCCCCCCCAACAACCATCTTACCATATGCATAGCGGATGTGAATGTCTCTTTGTAGACAAGAATAACCCCCCTCCCTTATGATGAAATAATGTATGTTGGTGTAGAACAGATAGCATTTGGCATGTATTGAGGGAGGGGGGGGGGAGATTTTCCTAGGAAATATCCCCCCCAACTACCATATGCATAGCAGATGTGAATGTCTCTTTGTAGACAAGAATAACCCACGATTGGGGGAGTATTTCTGATGAAATAATGTATGTTGGTGTAGAACGGATAGCATGTGGCATGTATTGGTGGGGGGGGGGGGGGGGGGGGGGGGAGATTTTCCTAGGAAATATTCCCCCCCCCCCCCAAAATTCCCCCCCCCCCCCCAACCATCTACCATATGCAATAGCGGATGTGAATGTCTCTTTGTAGACAAGAATAATCCCCCCCCTTCCTCATGATGAAATAATGTATGTTGGTGTAGAACAGATAGCATTTGGCATGTATTGAGGGAGGGGGGGGGAGATTTTCCTAGGAAATATTCCCCACCAATACATGGCACATGCTGTCTGTTCTACACCATCATACATTATTTTGTTTCATCAGAAATACTCCCCCAATCGTGGGCTATTCTTGTCTACAAAGAGATATCCACGTCCACTATGCATATGGTAGATGGTGGCGGGGGGGAATATTCATATAGAACTAACAAATGCATATATTTCATGATTAAAAGTATGCAGAATTATTATACTGAATTTATTACATTATCACAGCCAAATTGGCTGTGATAATGTAATAAATTCAGTATAATAAAAATTAATAAATTTATCATAAAATTGAAAATTTCTCCCTCAAAGTATACTTTGCTACTAAAGTATACTTTGCAATGTTGATGAAATAGGCTACAGGAATTTCATAACGTACATTTTCCCAGGAACTGAATATGGCCAACTCGTACAAAAATATACAATATCCCTTTTCCTATGAACTGATTATGGCCAATTAGTAGGAAAAGGTACCTTATGATAATTGACACCATCCTAGCTATGCTGGTTGAGAATGTTACAAAGTATATTTTCTCATGAACTTAATATGGTCAACTCGTAAGAAAATGTACCTTATGATAATTGACAGCAGCCTAGCTATGCTGGTTGAGAATTGTATCAGGTACATTTTCTCATGAACTTAATATGGTCAACTCGTAAGAAAATGTACCTTATGATAATTTACACCAGCCTAGCTATGTGCTGGTTTGGAATTTTATATGGTACATTTTCTCATGAACTGAATATGGTCAATTCATAGGAAAGTGTACCTTATGATAATTGACACCAGCCTAGCTATGTTGGTTGAGAATGATATAAGGTACATTTTCTCATGAACTGAATATGGCCAACTCATATGAAAAGGTACCTTATGATAATTGACACCAGCCTAGCTATGCTGGTTGAGAATGATATAAGGTACATTTTCTCATGAACTGAATATGGCCAACTCATATGAAAAGGTACCTTATGATAATTGACACCAGCCTAGCTATGTTGGTTGAGAATTGTATAAGGTACATTTTCTCATGAACTAAATTTTGCCAACTCATAGAAAAGTGTACTTTATGATAATTAACACCAGCCTAGCTATGACGGTTGATAATTGTATAAGGTACATTTTCTCATGAACTGAATGTGGCCAACTCATATGAAAAGGTACCTTATGATAATCGACACCAGCCTAGCTATATGCTGGTTTGAAATTGTATAAGGTACATTTTCTCATGAACTGAATTTGGCCAACTCGTATGAAAAGGTACCTTATGATAATTGACACCAGCCTAGCTATGACGGTTGATAATTGTATAAGGTACATTTTCTCATGAACTGAATTTGCCCAACTCATAGGAAAGTGTACCTTATGATAATTGACACCAGCCTAGCTATGCTGGTTGAGAATTGTATAAGGTACATTTTCTCATAAACTGAATATGGCCAACTCATATGAAAAGGTACCTTATGATAATTGACACCAGCCTAGCTATGCTGGTTAAGAATTGTTTAAGGTACATTTTCTCATGAACTAAATTTTGCCAACTCATAGAAAAGTGTACCTTATGATAATTGACACCAGCCTAGCTATGCTGGTTTGAAAGAAATTGTATAAGGTACATCATGAACTGAATTTGGCCAACTCATAGGAAAGTGTACCTTATGATAATTGACACCAGCCTAGCTATGCTGGTTAAGAATTGTATAAGGTACATTTTCTCATGAACTGAATTTGGCCAACTCATAGGAAAGTGTACCTTATGATAATTGACACCAGCCTAGCTATGCTGGTTAAGAATTGTTTAAGGTACATTTTCTCATGAACTAAATTTTGCCAACTCATAGAAAAATGTACCTTATGATAATTGACACCAGCCTAGCTATGCTGGTTTGAAATTGTATAAGGTACATTTTCTCATGAACTGAATTTGGCCAACTCATAGGAAAGTGTACCTTATGATAATTGACACCAGCCTAGCTATGCTGGTTGAGAATTGTATAAGGTACATTTTCTCATGAACTGAATTTGGTCAACTCATAGGAAAGTGTACCTTATGATAATTGACACCAGCCTAGCTATGCTGGTTTGAAATTGTATAAGGTACATTTTCTCATGAACTGAATTTGGCCAACTCATAGGAAAGTGTACCTTATGATAATTGACACCAGCCTAGCTATGCTGGTTTGAAATTGTATAAGGTAATTTTATCATGAACTGAATTTGGCCAACTCATAGGAAAGTGTACCTTATGATAATTGACACCAGCCTAGCTATGCTGGTTTGAAATTGTATAAGGTACATTTTCTCATGAACTGAATTTGGCCAACTCATAGGAAAGTGTACCTTAGGATAATTGACACCAGCCTAGCTATGCTGGTTAAGAATTGTATAAGGTACATTTTCTCATGAACTAAATTTTGCCAACTCATAGAAAAGTGTACCTTATGATAATTGACACCAGCCTAGCTATGCTGGTTTGAAATTGTATAAGGTACATTTTCTCATGAACTGAATTTGGCCAACTCATAGGAAAGTGTACCTTAGGATAATTGACACCAGCCTAGCTATGCTGGTTAAGAATTGTATAAGGTACATTTTGTCATGAACTGAATTTGGCCAACTCATAGGAAAGTGTACCTTATGATAATTGACACCAGCCTAGCTATGCTGGTTAAGAATTGTATAAGGTACATTTTCTCATGAACTAAATTTTGCCAACTCATAGAAAAGTGTACCTTATGATAATTGACACCAGCCTAGCTATGCTGGTTGAGAATGATATAAGGTACATTTTCTCATGAACCTAATGTGGCCAACTCATAGGAAAATGTACCTTATGATAATTTACACCAGCCTAGCTATGCTGGTTTGGAATTTCATAAGCTACATTTTTGCATGAACTGAATTTGGCCAACTCATAGGAAAGTGTACCTTATAATGGACACCAGCCTAGCTCAAACATTGCTGGCTCAAACATTTGTACTCGAAATCAGACAGTTGGATTTGTTGAGATCAATCAAATCTCAAATTTCAAGAACGACAGCCAGAGCACTTGCTCAGTAACTTTTATAAACTCGGACCCAGCTATTGTAAAACTTCCTGCTCATTAACTCTAGTCTTGTTCAGTTTGATTCGTAGAGTCTGAGCTAAACTCAAACTCAACCAATAAACTGTTTGTATTAGGATTCAAGCTCGACTACATGTGTAGACTGTTTTATAACCGTATGCGGGCAGGGGCGGGGTGGGCCGGGGGGAGGGGTCAGCTGGTTCTTCAACATTGTTTTCAATAAAAATGTGTTTTGCCAGCACATACAAATCTGCTTCATTGGAGATGAGTCTAAGGTGCTGATGAAGCAGGTTTCATTGAAAACAATAGAACAAAGACAACAGTAGACGACACATGCTACTCCGTGTTGGACGTAATAAACACAGGACCTGGGCACATGAGGAAGAAAATAAAACGCAAAGACAAATTCAATGCTTATGCTGATAAACAAACACACACGATACTGGTACATGTATCTTGAAAAAGAACAAAAATACATTTAAATAATTCCAGCACAAAAATATTTACACAATTCCCTAACATTTGATTGGCCCGTAGCAAGTCTCTGTCCAAAACTCCCACGCCGAACTACTTTCCATAACCGTGAGGCGCAGTTAAAATAATTGTTAAGAAAACGGAAAATAAACACATTTTCTTAATGAATTTATTTCAAATGCTGGAATTATAAGGAATGAATGGCCTTTTTGTTGAATTTATCGGGGATATAAACTTGGAAAAGTCGCGGGAATACTGGACTATTGTATTGCAAATGTAAAATATAAACAGCTGGATGGATAACATGCACGCTTAAATGCACATGCATTGTCAACATGTGTAAAACACAAATTTGACAAACATTTGCCACAATTCAGGATTACATATGAAATACAGTTACGTGCCCATGAAATACTGTTACATTGTATCTTCAAACGTCAGGTTCTGTAAATGACGCCAACATTGTGAAAATTGTATCATTTAAGTAGCAATATTAACTACAAGGCAGACAGTAAATATTGTTATCTGCCACTTTTTTCCATATTTAACAAAAACATTTTTTTTTGACATCACGTGGAGTGAGTGAGTGAGTGAGTGAGTGAATAGGGTTTAACGTCCGCTTTTCTGACATAGAGGTACAAGCCTCAGGGAGTCTACACGCAGACGGGTCAACGGGGTCGAGTCCCATATCCACCTGTCCAAGGGGGGTAAATCCCAACTTCAGAACTCAATATTTACAATCAAAATATATATTCAGTCCTGAAATTAGAACAACCTGATCTGGTGCCAGGCCCTCGCCACACCAGCATCATTTATCCCATCCCCTAAAAGTAATAGGATTAGCGCTAATCTTACTTTTATATATGGGGCATAGCCCGACTCAACTCTCACATACAAGAAAGCCAAAAATGTACATGAGGGCCAAATCCGGTATAGTGGGTTCCGGAAAGTATGAACCCAATCGTTAAGCCAGTTTAGTCGCCTTTTACGACAAGCAATGGCTACTGCAGCACTATTCTCAGGATCAGTTGATCCCGCCCCGGTGCCTGCACGGGGCGACATCACGTGGAAATCATCTTCAAAGAAATAAGGGGGGAATATTTTTAATCATGTATGTAAGGAAAACCAGCTCAGAATAGGGAATTTACGATGTTTGCGACAATTGTAGATCCTGATCCTCCGCAGCATCAACAGCGTTAGAATTGGCAGAATTTGTCAGTTCGACTCTACGTTGCTTAGTTTAAACTAAGCTAGTTTAAACTAGATTTGTCAGTAAGTGGGGGCTTACGGAATACCCCCCCGCGTCAGCCCTGACCTAGAATGAATTCCAGCTCGCATACTATCATTTTCAGATAAAAGACTATGTCAGCACATATGGAGAGTGCGATGGTGGTTCCAATTGAAAAAAGCAAACTAGACATTCTAAGTCCGTGACCTTGACCCCTGGCATAAATGGAGGTCATAGGTTTGTTGCAGAATGATGTACGAGTGTCAGAGAAGGGCCGGGTAAAATATCACTGCATTCGGCAAAGGGAAAGAGAAGTTATAAGGAAATTTACATTTGTTAAGTTTTATTTTTTTTCTAAGTTTATAAGTCCGTGACCTTGAGCCCTGGCATAAATGGGGGTTGTAGGTTTGTTGCAGAATGATGTATGAGTGTCAGAGAAGGGGCGGGTAAAATATGAAAGATTTCCGCAAAGGGAAAGAGAAGTTAAAAGGAAATTTACAATTGTTAAGTTTTCTTTTTTTTCTAAGTTTCTAAGTCTGTGACCTTGACCCCTGGCATAAATGGGGGTCGTAGGTTTTTTGCAGAATGATGTATGAGTGTCAGAGAAGGGGCGGGTAAAATATGAAAGATTTCCACAAAGGGAAAGAGAAGTTAAAAGGAAATTTACAATAAGTCCGTGACCTTGACCCCTGGCATAAATGGAGGTCGTAGGTTTGTTGCAGAATGATGGATGTATGAGTGTCAGAGAAGGGGCGGGTACAATATGAAAGATTTCCGCAAAGGGAAAGAGAAGTTAAAAGGAAATTTACAATTGTTAAGTTTTCGTTTTTTTCTAAGTTTCTAAGTCTGTGACCTTGACCCCTGGCATAAATGGGGGTCGTAGGTTTGTTGCAGAATGATGTACGAGTGTCAGAGAAGGGGCGGGTAAAATATGAAAGATTTCCGCAAAGGGAAAGAGAAGTTAAAAGGAAATTTACAATTGTTAAGTTTTGTGACGGACGGAAACACGGAAACTCGGACGGACGGACGGATGTCCGGACGGACGGACAGACAAGCTGACTCCAGTATACCCCCCCACAACTTCGTTGCGGGGGGGTATAATTAACCAACGTGATGTCAGACCGACAAATTCCGCCCAGTCTATTGTCAACGATGCCACAGTATGCATGTAGTTCTAAGGGAAATTACTCATGATTTTCCAAGTTTGGTAATCTATTTATATAACTGGGCCCGGTTGCTCAAAGCTTCTGTTAGCTTAACAGACTGTTAAATCCTTAGCATTGCTATTAAGTATTTAACAGTCAGGGCCCGGTTGCTCAAAACATCTGTTAGCTTAACAGACTGTTAAATCCTTAACTGACTGGTTAAAATCTCTGTTTTAACAGAGATTTTAACCATTCAGTTAAGGATTTAACAGTCCGTTAAGGATTTAACAGTCCATTAAGCTAACTGGTGTTTTGAACAACCGGGCCCTGTTAAGCTAACATAGGTTTAGAGCAACCGGGCCCTGGTCTAATCCGTGACAAACTGGCGAACAGTGTATGGCTACACTGTCAGAGTACAAACAACGTAATATCCCTATTGTAAATCGGCGTCCAATTTGTACTGTACAATATATTTTATTATCATTAAAAGAAAAAGGATTTAATTTAATTTAATTGAGAATACTCAAAAAATAATACAAGCACAACTTGACTAGTTTGAAAATCATGGAGTACGGCATCCCAATAAATGTGACTGACTGGAGAAATGGGGCTTATGGATTTTGCGATCAGTGTAGATCCAGATCAGCCTGTGCATCCGCACAGACTGATCAGGATCTGCACTGTTCGCCGTTCCATCACACCCAACATGCATCAATTATTTGATTGATTTGAGTTATTGGTGTTTAACCGTCTATCAACAGCTATGGTCATTTAAGGCCGGGCTAACGGGTTCGATCCCGCATTTAACCTGCTGCAGTGGGTGGTTGGTCGGGCGACGGCGTAAATTAACGGTAGGGGTTCCTCCTTATAGGAATCATGATTTGCCTGGTTTGGGTTTTTTTTTACCTGCGAGTTGAATTGGGCTATTGCCCATTATAAAAGTAGTAAGCTTATTACTGATCCTGCTGCTTTTGAGAGGGGGCCAAGTGATTCTGGTGTGGCGAGGACCTGGCACCAGATCAAGATTATACTGATTTCAGGGCTGAATAAATATTTTTTTATTGTAAATATTCAGTTCTGATTTTGGGATTTTCGTCCATTTGTACATGTACTTGAAAATGTACTTGTACAGGTAATATATGGGATTTAGTACTAAACCCATTGACCCGGCCTTAAATGACCTTAGCTGTTGATAGGCTGTTAAACCCCAACAAACTGCTGCATTGGGGGGAAAATCACAAAATCAAAACGGAATATTTACTTTAAAAAAAATATATATATTCAGCCCTGAAATTAGAATAACCGGACTTGGTGCCAGGTCCATACCGCACCAAAGTTCATCAATGAATAACCCATCATGCTTGTAACAGGTACAATAGATCGTTATCAGACTACAGTCGTGTGGTATTTGATCAGGAGCTACACTGGTCATAAATCTCATAAGCCCCATTTCTCCAGTCACAGCCACAAATGAGTGTTATACGTGATCCACAATGACAAAAATGTGCTTACTGCATTTGCGACCAGTGTAGATCCATATCCAGCTGCAGGAGTGTGCTAGTCGATCAGGAGCTACACAGACCAAAAACTCAATAAGCCCATTTTTGTCATGGTCGGTCTTGGTCGGCCTCCAACCTCCCCTTATAGCCGCCCTGTCGCCTCCATGTAGTCATTTTATATACCATTATCAATAGTTTATAATAAATTGTGGCTGTGACTGAAGAAATAGGGCTTATGGAATTTGCGACCAGAGTAGCTCCTGATCAAATAACACACTCCTGTAGCCTGATAATGATCAATATTGTTGCTAGAAGCATGACAGTTATTTCATTGATGGAATGACAAACAGTGAAGATCCTGATCAGACTGTGCGGATGCACAGGTTGATCTGGATCTACACTGGTTGCAAAACCCAGAAGTCCCACTTCTCCAGTCACAGGCACAATTAATACTTTTCTCTTACTGTTTTGTTGAATGAATCGTATTCCCATTTATTTATGTATAATTATATATTTTCCACTTTCTGTTTTGTTACATCTAAATGAATATTTATTTTTTTCTGATTTTTTATTTTTGTTTTATAATATTGAATTATTTTTGTTTATAGTTTTGTTGTTTCGTTTAATGAATTGTAATTGCATTTTTTTTGCTGTTTTTGCTAGTGGAATGTACTTATCCCTGACAATTTAGATTTAAATATTGTCATCTCCTGTATTTTTTCTACTTTCCATTTTACAAGATTAAAACAGGTTTGACAGCACATGTGAATCATCTCTTTTATCGTTATTTGTGGCTGTGACTGGAGAAATGGGGCTAATGGGTTTTGTGACGAGTGTACATCCAGATCAGCCTGTGCATCCACACAGTCTGATCAGGATCTGCACTGTTCGCCATTCCATCAATGAAACACCCGTCATCCTTCTAGCTAGCAAGAAATATAGATCGCTATCAGGCTACAGACGTATGTTAATTGATCAGTAGCCTATTTCACCAACATTGCAAAGTATACTTTACTAGCAAAGTATACTTTGAGGGAGAAATTTTCAATTTTTTGAAAAATTTATTAATTTTTATTATACTGAATTTATTACATTATCACAGCCATTTAATGGCTGTGATAATGTAATAAATTCAGTATAATAATTCTGCATACTTTTAATCATGACATATATGCATTTGTTAGTTCTATATGACATAATGCATTTCAGGAAAAATAAATGATTTCTCCCTCAAAGTATACTTTGCTAGTAAAGTATACTTTGCAATGTTGATGAAATAGGCTACTGGAGCTACACTGGTCACAAATCCCATAAACCCCATTTCTCCAGTCACTGCCACATACGTGTATATGGTCGGCCTCCAACCTCCCCTCACAGCCGCCCTGTCTCCGCCAAGTAGGTTCCGCATAGAATTAGCAAAATATCAAATAATAATTTAAATGATCCTTCATTAATCACAAACCCAATCTCCCAACATTTTGACCCAAGGCTGTTACTAATTCCTTGATAAAGGCCTTGGACCGAAACGTTAGAACAGTGGGTTCGTGATTTATGAAGCATCATTCAAAAATAATCTTACTGTGGAAACTTGCAAATAATAATTGTATATTTTTTTGTTGTGTTGTTTTGTTTAATTATATTTATTTCCAGTTATTGTTTCGTTTAATGAATTATTAGTATACTTTGTTTCCATTCATTGTTTTGTTTAATGAACTATAATTGATTTTCTTTCCATTTGTGGTTTTGTTTAATGAACTATTTTTCTTTTTCAATTTATTGTTTTGTTAATATGGACTTATGGCAAGATTTGTACAGGTGGAGTACCTGATATTCTAGTTTCTACAAAGTCTTCAAATTACATGTTTAATGTTTTTACCTTCAACTTTCTTTTTTAAGTGGTACTGGTAAACAGTGTAGATCCAGATAAGCCGGCTCGTGACGAGCCGTCTCATCAGGATCTGCACCTTTTGCAAGTAATTTTCATATATTTGAGAGCAAAAACACACACCCCCTTTTCATAAATGGACTGGTCTGAAAATCATTTTGTGACCATTGGATTGGTTGCAAAATTAACATATAAAATTCCATTCCAGTTACATAGGGGTGAAAGGGTTCATTACTAAATGTTTGAGTACTTCTCTGTAAATTATTGTATAGCCTTATGGGCTTTGCGACCAACGTAGACCCGGATCAGCCAGCATATTTGATCAGGGTCTACACCATTCAGTCAGTGAAACACCCATCTCCTTTTTGACAAACAATGTAGATCTTTATCATACTGCAGGAGATAGACTGGCCACCTAAGACCCGTATATCCATCATATACATGTATGAGACAATGTTGATAATTTCTGTTATGAGGTTACACTACACAACCGCCTCCATTAATCTTGCCCAGATTATCAACGTTTCTTAACATGCCAACTCGCAATTTGATTGTCTGAGCCCGAGCTGTAGCACAGCTCAGGCTCAGCCATTCAAGCTACTTGACTTCAAACACAATATTTAACAAGTGTTTGGCAATAAATAAATTGACAAATGTTGGCAAGATTAGCACAGATGGAGTTGTACTGGGTAGAACCAGTACTCACACATTTTTGAAGCTAGAACTATCTGTATGCACGGTGTTTACTACCAATCGCTATGGATGTGCAATGCATAATGTGAGGTTCGGGCGGCAGACTTGCTAACATTGCAAGAAAATCAGAAATAAAAGCCCAAATTTAAAATTAATTCACTTCATTATATTGGAGTTGGCAATTTCATGTCGTTTTTAACTAGACACAAATACCCAAGAAGCAGTTTCCTTTTTGACAAGTAAAACAACCAATTATTGCCGAATGGTTGCCATGCCACTGTATACATCGCATACAAATTGAACCTGATGAAAACTGCTTGTCCAGAAATGACGCGACGGCCAATCAAGAATAACCAAAGAATAGCAGGATGGTAATGAATTCCCAGCGCATAGTGAAAGTAAGAGACATTTATGTCACTACATGCATACCGACCAACTCTCAAAATATAATTTTTCAGTAATGCACATAGTGGAAGCCCCCAGGATGTCCGGTTTAGAGAGGTTCCACTGTACAAACATACAACATCCAGTTTACCACCAGTGTAGACCCAGATTTTCATGCAAGCCCGGGCATTTGGATCTGGACCGGCCGGATTACACTGGTCGTAAACAGAAAGTTGATGCATAATTGTTATACATTACAGTAATCCTTTACTTATCCTATCTCATTCCTCAATAAAAATGGAGAAAAAAAATATGTGCTCAATAAAATAAAAAATGGTGAAAATATGTTATGTGCAAAAAAATATGAGAAAAGCTGTAGGAAAAGTAAAGGATTTAAATAAATTAAGAAAGAAATGTGTTTTTTTTTATCAATATTATGTCGTTACCGCTCATTAATCAAATGTGCAGTCACAACATCATACTTTTATCAATTTTGCTGTTGAATTGGTAGGTATGCTATAAAATATGTGACGGGAAATGTTTCTGACTTTCGGGGATTCACCACCAGCTCACCGGGCTCTGGCCACTCTAGCACGTCCCCCCGTTTCATTTCTGACCAATCATTTCTCCCCAGGCTCGGTGTGTATGCCATATAGACGACAGCATGGAAAACATCAGGGAACAACGGACTGTGTTTTATTGAGAAATAGGAGAGTGTTTGATGAATATCGGTGTAGTAAAAATAAGATGAAATCATTTCATATATATAATACTCTAAACGTCTCATTAAATTTTGTCTTTTTGAAACTTTGAAATCATGTTTTTGATTTACAGCATTCTATAATTCTATATAATATATTTGAAGAGGTCATTGAAGGAATTCCTCCACTAACCCCTTTTGTATTAGCATGACCCGTCGTAGGGGATCACATGAGTCATATATACACACCATTGGTACTAAACACTCCTTGCATTTCAGCTCCAAAAATGTAAGAAAAAACAAGACGATCGCCAGCGAGGGTCTCACACATGAAGGTCAAGACAATCGCCAGCGAAGGTCTCACCCATGAAGGACAATGTCACCCGGATGACACTGGGCAGATGGTCATGACTGTGGAAGCTATCGATGATGTTTGGTAATGATACGACTAACGGATCAGTAGATGCTCAACATTTGGACGTACGTCAATAATGTTTGACGCCAGAATTGTGACCTCTATGTCTCACTTTCCACTAACGTGGGTGAGACAAAAACTGTACATGGTTAGCTTTAGTCAAGATCAGGGTGTACACAGACTGATATTTGTTAGAGTTTTTGACAAGCTTATACTCCAATATTTGCAAACAGTGTAGATCTGGATGAACCGGCTCAAATTTCCACTTTTCTGATTAATATAATACAATGTAGTCTGATAATTAAAACAGAATATTCCATTCCAGTTACTTATGGTTGAAAGGATTAATAATCCACATTGAACTATTTAAATTAAATTTTAGATTATGATAATATGGTTATAGGAATGAATGGCCTTTTTGTGGAATTTATCGGGGTATAAACTTGGAAAAGTCACGGGAATACTGGACGAAGGCCGGAAGGCCTTGTCCAGTATTCCCGCGACTTTTCCAAGTTTATATTCCCGATAAATTCCACAAAAAGGCCATTCATTTCTTATAATTCCAGCATTTGAAATAAATTCATCAAGAAAATGTGTTTATTTTCCGTTTTCTTAAGAATTATTTTAACTGCGCCTCACGGTTATGGAAAGTAGTTTGGCGTGGGAGTTTACTGGGATATAAATTTTGGACAGAGGCTTGCTACGGGCCAATCAAATGTTAGGGAATTGTGTAAATATTTTTGTGCTGGAATTATTGAACTATTCAAATTAAATTTTAGATTTATAATACATTTCTGTTTATTTACATATTTTGTAATGGTAACTTGTTAATTTTATTTTTGATATTGACATCTATTTTTTTTAAAGGAATAACTTTTTAGAAAATGATGACTATGAAGTTAATTTGAAGGACCTTAACCCTAATTAAACCTTAAACATCATTAGGGAGGGCTGTAACTAATGTTGATACAACGTGCAGCCCAACCCACTTGCATGTTATTTAGTCATTATTATTTTAGTAGTATTATCCATGTTGCTAACATTTACAATGAGCTATTCGTAAAGTAAACCCTAAATCTGTTTTTGAAAACAACTCGTCAAGTTGTGCTGCCTTATAAATTTATCAAATATTGCATACGAGGTCTAGTAATATATTTTAGCATATTTTAGAGAAGGTTCAAATCATGGAATGGACAAATTGCTATATAACTATATACCAAGCATACTTTATATGCTGGGTATAATAAGCAACATTCAACATATGACTCATCATGACAAAACTGGTATTTAAAATTATATATTGTGACCGTCTCAGAACGGTTCAAATGAGTGGTCACAACATAATTCCGTGCATAATTGAGATGTTTAGTGGGTTTTTTTATATGAATATTTTGTAGCCTCGGCATGTAGACGTGGCCTGTGTAGCTCCAGATCAGCTAGCAAACTCATGTACGGTAGCCTGTTATGGATCTATATATAGTTGTGCAAACTAATCTGGGCCACTGGGTGCAAATTTTACAAGGTTCCATTTTGTCACGAGAAGCCTTAAATTAGCATGTAATTATGGTATACATGTACATATGTCCTGGTCATCAAAAGGTGCCCAACACATTTGAGACGATGTGCGAAATCTCATGAAAAATGTCTACAAAATTGATATTTTTCTGTAAATTACGAAATATTCAGAGCAAATGCAGAATTGAATTCTGCAATTTATTGAAAATCTTGTCAACGTTTGATGTCATTTACAGAAAATATCACAGTTTCTGTAAATAGTTTTCATCATACATCTTCTAAGGTACAAAATCATTTGACTTTTCTAATCTGTGGCTGTGACTGGAGAAATGGGGCTTGTGGCATCTGTGGCCGGTCTGACTCATGATCTTGCTGTAGACCTCTGTGACTAGATAAGGATCTATATCTGTCACTAGCATGACTGGTATATCATTGACTGAATAACAAACAGTGCAGACCCTGGTCAACTGAGCTTACTGGTTTTTGACTAGTGTCTCTTAACCCTTGGAACGCGGGAAACGTAAATTGCCGTCTGCTGTTGATTTATGTTTTGCATTTTTTCTCAATAAAAACATGTTTTGACAACACTTTAGAATCATTTTCTATGAAAATGATTCTGAAGTGTTGTCAAACCATGGTTTTAATGGGAAAAATTGGAAAATAAAAATAAACAGCAGACGACAAATTTTAATTCAGCATTGTAAGGGTTAATTGATTGTATATAACCATAGGAGGTAGCATGTGTGCATGTTTATGATGCCAAGGACATATGTGCATATACACAGGCACATTTTACAAAGTTGCATTTCTGCAATACCAGCATCCATTTTCTCTCAGTGTCATTAACCTTCACTACACGGGAGACGAAAATTGTCGTCTGCTGTTTTTCATTTTTGACTTTATTCTTAACAAAAAACCTGTTATGGCAGCACATGAGAATCGTCTCCAGTGGAGACGATTCTCATGCGCTGTCAAAACAGATTTTCATCGAGAAATATTGAAAACAAAACATTTGCAGCAGACGACAAAATTTAAATTCAGCGTAGTAAGGATTAATTGTATTGTTAATTACTTCAACACCATTATCTGAATATAAAACTACTAGTAGGTACAGTTATGTATTATATACACGGACACACGATAACGAAAATTGTTTAACAACTTGGTAGAACCAGTACTGTAAACCATTTTGAGGATTTTTTTTTATAATTTGCTTCTATTATGTAACATGACACTGTCAGAGGAAATGGAGTCCGGTTTACAATTAAAATATCATTTGATAACTTGTAGAAGTAGAAGTCCACCATGGCTGTGCCATCAATGTTCGTTTGTAACACTCGCTGAAGTTGTAGATCTGCGTTGAAGTTGTAGAACTGAATGAATCTGTAATTATAACAGAATTGTGTAATTGGGAGATTATTCCACTTCTAGACCAGTCTTATAAATAGCTTACCGAAGTTGAAAACTTGGAAGTAACTTCTCTTACAACTACTTCCTGAGTAATTATTGGCATTATAATTGCTGTAGATTGTCGGTTTAATGGCTTAACACTAAGCAATGTGATATCACATTGACAGATTCCATCAATAGGGATGCCCTGGAAGTTGTTCTAAGGGATGTGGCATGTACTCAGGATTTTCCAAATTTGGTAAGTTATTTATAGCACAAGTCTATAAGGGAAACAATGTGACAAAACCAGGCTTGTTTCATTTATGAACAGTTGTGTGGTTATTCTGCAAACTGTAAAGCTGTGAAAGTTGGCGAAAGCTTAATAGATGATTCGTTGGCTGATTCGTATATTTAGATATATTATATAGAGATATGGGTATTATATATAACAAGAAATGCGTCTGTCGAACGCGGATGCCACCTCAGTGCAGCATATTTGAGAAACTGTGACAAAGTGGTTAAGTCATTTAAGTAACCTGGTGAAGGTCAAAAGGCGAAGGTCATATAAATTATGAAAAGGCAGGTGTGGCACACATACCAATGAATGAAGTGTTGAAGTATTGAAGCGATTAAGCAACTTATGTAGATGCTATGGCCAGTTTGAGAAACTGTGACAAAGTGGTTAACCGAAAAGTGTGACGGAAGGACAGATGGACGGACGGAGAGACAGACAGAAGGACGGACGGACGGACGTCCGTCCGGACGGACGGACGGACAGACGGACGGTCCAAACACTAGATGCCACCCGTTTCTTCGAAACCCGGTGGCATAAAAATGTGATCACATGTAGTTTGCAGCCAGTGTAGATGCATAAACTGGCATGCGGATAAAAAATTACATCACTTTAGCAAAATAAATAGCTATCACATTTTGGCAGATTGAAAAAATGCCGAAATTAACTAGATTTGTCAATAAACAATGGCTTATATAATACCACCCACCCCATGTGTGTCCATGACATTGTGGTGGGAAAATTGTCAATGAATGATGAAGAATCATAATAGAAAATTCAAATGCATGTGTGTCACATAATATAAGACATTCCATAGAAGGAACCAGAAATTATAATAAATTCATCCCATGCTAAGGTTCCTGTCATATACACGAAGTCTGTGACCATGATTTACCAGGGGAGGAGGGAGGGCCTTTGATTTGTCTAAGCATCAGTAGCCTATTTCACCAACATTGCTAAGTATACTTATCTAGCAAAGTATACTTTCAGGGAGAAATTTTCAATTTAATGATAAATTTATTAATTTTTATTATACTGAATTTATTACATTATCACAGCCATTTTGGCTGTGATAATGTAATAAATTCAGTATAATAATTCTGCATACTTTTTATCATCAAATATATGCAACGGTTAGTTCGATACGAAATAACGCATTTCGGGAAATTTAAATGATTACTCTCTCAAAGTATACTTTGCTAGATAAGTATACTTTGCAATTTTGATGAAATCCGGCACGGGAATACATTTTTAAAATATGAAGATGATTCATGATTTGAAATTATAAAGAAAGGTTGCAAAGGTTGTCAATGGGCAGGCAGACCGCATTGGTGGTCAATAAACTATGGATGATGATAAACAAGAATATTAAGTTTCAAGTCAGACATAAATTTACAGATATAAAGTACATAAAAATGTATGTAAATGTCGCAAAAAACATGTTTATCCCGTCAACACAGTGCGTATGTGCCGTGAAACACGGTGCCGTGAAACATTTTTGATATCCTGTCAATACGACCTAATCACCGCGTATGAATATATGCGGTGACTGGGGTTACTTTTTTGCATTTTAAAGCCATTTGTAGGTGTTAACGGGATAAATTGAATAGTAGGTTAGTGCCATGAATGGGAAAAAATATCTGGCGCGGCTCGGAAACGGGATGTGCTCGGCAGAGCCTCGCACATCCCGTTTCCTAAGCCTTGCCAGATATTTTTTCCCATTCACGGCACTAACCTACTATTCTCTATAACACAAATTTCAAAGGCATTTAACTTTATCATTGGGCTTGTGAGCTGCATGGGTGAGCAAGCAATAGAAGCAAAACATGGAAAATGATAAACAAACAGAAGCATATGAAGTTTCAAGTAAACCTGATTTATGGTTGCAGATATAAGGTACTCAGAACATTGGCAAAAACTTGATCACAAACTTCGAAGTCATTAGAATTGGAACTTTGGCAGACAGATCACATGGGTGGGCAAAAGAATTAAAATATGTATATTGTACACATGTTCACAAATGTATGCAGCTGTGACTGGAGAAATGGGGCTTATGGGTTTTGTGACCAGGGTAGATCTAGAGCAGCCTGTGCATGTGTACAATCTGATCAGGATTTGCCCTGTTGGCATATCCATCAATGAAACACCCATCAGTCGTCTAGCAAGCAATATCAAGGGCGGATCTAGAGGGGGAGGGGGGGGGGTCCGGGGTTGCAACCTCAGCCACGAAGAGCTCGAAAATAGGACAACCCCCTAATTACGAACGGTAACTCTTGCAATTACTCTCGGTATGGGAGTATATTGCAAGAGTTACCTTCGCAACTAGACAACCCCCCCCCACCACCACCCCCCGTTCCCAAAATGCTGGATCTGCCCCTGCATATAGATCATTATCAGGCTAACACAAGTGTGATCTTTTTTATACCCCCCGCAACGAGTTGTGGGGGGGGGTATACTGGAGTCAGGTTGTCTGTGCGTCCGTGCGTCCGTCCGTGCGTCCGTAAACTTAACATCAGAGAAATATTGTTATAACTTCTATTTCCTTCATCTAAAATGCTTAATATTTCACACATGCATTCCTGTAAGGCTCTACTACCATGCTGTGCCAAATCCACGACCGTCCAACCCCCACTGATCCCAAGGTCAAGGTCAAATACTTAGTCTCTTTACAAAACTTAACATCAGAGAAATATTGTTATAACTTCTATTTCCTTCATCTAAAATTCTTAATATTTCACACATGCATTCCTGTAAGGCTCCAATACCATGCTGTGCCAAATCCATGACCGTCCAACCCCCGCTGATCCCAATGTCAAGGTCAAATACTTAGTCTCTTTACAAAACTTAACATCAGAGAAATAAGTTATAACTTCTATTTCCTTCATTGAAAACTCTTATTATTTCACTTGTGCATTCCTCTAAGGTTGTACTATCATGCTGTGACAAATCTACGACTGTCCAACCCCCGCTGATCCCAAGGTCAAGGTCACATACTTAGTCTCTTTACAAAACTTAACATCAGAGAAATATGTTATAACTTCTATTTCTTTCATTGAAAATTCTTAATATTTCATATGCTGTGACAAATCCCCGCTGATCTCGAGGTCAACGTCACATACATACCGTATAACCTGGAATTAACGCCCCCCTCCTAATAAACCTGCTTCACATTTCACACACTCATTGCTCCAATGGACCTCTACCACCCTGTGACAAATTCACGTTCATGCCGCTCGCGCTAATCCCAGAGTCAAGGTCACAAGCCCACACACTTGGAAATTTTTACATATTTTAGGGGTACCTGGGCCCACGCGGGGGGTATTCCGTAAGCCTCGCTTACTGACCAATCTAGTTTTATCAGGAGATACACTGATCACAAGGTCCATAAGCCCCATTTATCCCATCACAGCCACACATTACAAGGGGTTAAAGTGATTAACTACTTATGCTCGTATTGCATGTGACAGGTCTTACGCCACGATGTACACATGTCTGGAGCATCATGCAACATATGTGAAGAGGGAAATGGTGTATGCCCTGGATAAGGAACTAAACCAACAAGGTGTGTCGAAGAGAAGTACAAAATCCAGACGTCTTGCTCGCACATGGCACATAGCAAAAATAACAGTTTCAAGAGAGGCTGAAAAAATATATAAAAAAAAACAAGTTTTAACTGAATCTGTATTTCTGTCAACCATAGAGAAAACCATACGTTGTCACAACAAAACAGATAGGGAGACTGACACAGTGAACATAACGAAACAGATAGGGAGACTGACACAGTGAACATAATGAAACAGATAGGGAGACTGACACAGTGAACATAATGAAACAGATAGGGAGACTGACACAGTGCAAATAATGAAACAGATAGGGAGACTGACACAGTGAACATAATGAAACAGATAGGGAGACTCACACAGTGAACATAATGAAACAGATAGGGAGACTGACACAGTGAACATAATGAAACAGATAGGGAGACTCACACAGTGAACATAATGAAACAGATAGGGAGACTCACACAGTGAACATAATGAAACAGATAGGGAGACTAGACTCACACAGTGAACATAATGAAACAGATAGGGAGACTGACACAGTGAACATAATGAAACAGATAGGGAGACTCACACAGTGAACATAATGAAACAGATAGGGAGACTGACACAGTGAACATAATGTTTCCACTGATTTTTATCAGGGGCCCATTTCACTAAACATTGTACGACTAAAATGTTCGTAAGTGCAAATTTAAGATCGTCTGGAAATCTCAATTGATGGATCAAATAATTGTTTACAATTTTCATAATTTTGTACTTACGAACATTTTAGTCATAAGAAGTTTAGTGAAACGGCCCCCAGGATCATAATAATACAACTGAGGGAATTGCGAGGATCCAGGATTTCGGGTTAGGGGGGGGGCGTAACTATTTTGCAATACTTGACTATATTATCGAACGAGCTATGCTCGTTCGATAATATAGTCAAGTATTGCAAAGTAGTCGAGATAGCGCTAGGGGGGTCCGGGGGCATTCACACCTGGAATATTTTGCAAATCTACATCGCATTTGCTGCGTTTTGGCGCATTTTGGAGCAAAAATATTTACACTGTCACAGTATGTTTAGACATGATTTTTGATTGAAAATGTTTAAATTTTGAAACAATAAGAAAATGACCGAAAAATGCATGGAATACATGGCACTTGGCATGAAACGTGCCTTGTAACTTGTAAAAAATCTTTACTCTGCGAATTTTAGGGGGGGCGCGCGCCGGGTCCGCCCCCCCCCCTGAATTCGCCCATGGGAATTGCGAGGTGCACAAACAGTTTGTTACTTACAATTCAGTAGACCCGCATCTCTGAAGTTGTGTCCATGAGTTGAAGTTGATCCAATCCCCGTCCGTCCTGCAGCTACCATAGTAACCGAAACCATGCACACGCACCTAAATCATTGAAAGTTCTGCATTAACCCGTAAAATGTAGGAATCTAAAATTGGCAGCCAAGTTTAACACAAATTTTCAAGTTATTTTATCTTGACCTCGGGCATTAAAGTGAGCCACATGATTTGGCTATACATGTATAATGAAAATATTGATAGTGATAAACAAGACTATCATTGTTTCAAGCCAAACAGAGACAACAGATATCACAAAAACGTTAATGCAAAGTGATTGGACGCACAGACAGCGCAATACCATAAACATCAAATCAAATGCTCCAAAGATTGAATTAATGGATGATGCTGAACAAGCATATGAAGTTTCAAGTCAATCCAACTGATAGTTGCAGAGTTAAAGTTACTTCTAGTAAGTTAAAAATGTTAACATACATTTCTGCTAGTTGCACACACGCACACACACACCATTGTGATCACTATCGTTCAAACATAATTGAAGACACCCAGACATTTTTATGGTGATATTTTCATGTCACAACCTGTTCACTGTAGGTCAATCTCATATATGATGTCATCGACTTCAGTAAGCAGATCTCAAGACGGACACAGTGAAAACTCTAGGGCTCCACTAATTCTTAGCGTAGCCCTAATAATGGATATAACCACGAATTTCAGTTCTGAGAAGCACAGAATGTTCATTACTTACAATTCGGTAGACTGGCATCTCTGATCTTGTCTCCATGGAAACATTGATTAATCCAATCACGGTCCGTCCTTCTGTTACCATAGTAACCAAGACACTCTCCTAGATACAAAGTAAATGAAATTTCAGCATTAACCCGGAAAAGGCAGGAATTTAAAATTGTCGTCTGCTCTTTTTTAAATATTTGTTTCGGCAGCACATGAGAATCTTCTCCAGTGGAAACGATTTTCATATGCTGTTAAAACATATTCTCATCAGGAAAAACTTAATATAAAATGAACAGCAGATGACAAAATTTAAGTCACCAGTTTTAAGAGTTATCAAAATTGTTATTTTTCTTGACGAAAACAGTTTTTCAGCATTTCCTATCAATCCATATGAAGGGAAGTGACACGGATAGGTCGAAAAGTATGAAAATTAAACGACAACAGATAGTTTAGTTAGAATATTGGACGTTCAACAAGAAAATGTGTGGATGTGACAGGTAGCGCATCTTAGTAGCCGATTTCATAAAAATTGCAAAGTATACTTATCTAGCAAAGTATACTTTGAGGGAGTAATCATATATTTTTCCCGAAATGCATTATTTCATATAGAACTAACGACTGCATATATATGATGATTAAAAGTACAGAATTAATATACTGAATTTATTACATTATCACAGCCACAATGGCTGTGATAATGTAATAAATTCAGTACAATAAAAATTAATTCATTTATCCTTGGATTGAAAATTTCTCCCTCAAAGTATACTTTGCTAGTTAAGTATACTTTGCAATATCGAGGTGAATTAGGCTACATATGATGTCTTAGGTATTCAAAATGATTGCGAATTTTCACTGTAAAAACCGCAAATAGGTCTGCATTATTTTTGCGATCATACTAACTTTTGCAAGATCATACAATGACCGTGGACATTAACGACGACCTGCTGGGCAGTCAGTACACATCCTTCATGATACAACTCCGGCTTCATCAGACTGGGCCACAACGTCGTAGATAGAAACACGGCTGCTGCATGTGGAACTGTAAACACTAAGGTACATATATATCTGTTAAACCTTAGAATGCGGGAAACATAGATTGTCGTCTGTTTGTTTTACATTTTGACATAACATTCACAATGCTGAATTAATTTGTGTCTGCTGAATATTTTTTATTTTTCAATTTTTCTCGTCACAGACTTGGTTTGGCAGCACTTTAGAATCATTTCCAATGGAAATGATTCTAAAATGCTGCCAAACCATGTTTTTACTGAGAGAAAAGACAAAATATGAATTATCAGCAGACGACTATTTTCGGTTCCTGCATTCTAAGGGTTAAATCTCAATATAAACATGTATTGGATTTAAAGTGTTTTCCAACCATGTTTTTTATGTGAAAAATTGAAAATTAAAAAGAAACAGCAGACGACAATATTTTATTCAGCATTGTAAGAGTTCACGCATTGAATTTTGTAAACAGTTTAGATCCAGATGAGCCGGCTCCTATTGAGCCGTCTCCTCAGGATCTGCACTATTTGTGATTTAAAGTTTACTAGTGCATGTACATTTAATCATGTGGCTCCACCTGTAAATTACCTATCTGACATTGAGACTAGAAGAACTTGAAGCAATACTATACCGGTATATTATACATACATGTACATGTGTATATATATATAGGACATAGGTATATAATTATGGTATATATACATATAGGTAAAGAACTTGAAGCATGCATACTAATAAATCTATACATGTGTTATATAATATATACATAACACAGCATATCATTAACATGGAGTAGAACAAACATCAGCATGTTAACATACCATTGCATAAACTGTGATTGTGTCATGTAATAACACAGTGTATTCAAATCATGATACATCGTGTAAAAAATAAGCACATGCGACCGCTACAGAAAACACATTAGGAGATTAGTACAACTTCAACATAATGCTGCACTTATGCAATAAATAAATCTTACATGTATGTTGATTTAAAATGATATAATGGTATATACTTATGGGCCATATATATCAATCGGGATTAAACTGTATACAAGCATGTGCATGGCATAACAAACAACAGAACATATCATTAACATGTAGTAGAACAAACATCAGCATGTTGACATACCATTGCATAAAATGTTACTTTGTCATGTAATAACACAGTGTATTAAAATCATGATACATCATGTAAAAAATAAGCAAATGAGACCGCTACAAAAAACACATTAGGAGATTAGTACAACTTCAACATGATGCTGCACTTATGCAATAAATAAATCTTACATGTATGTTGATTTAAAATGATATTTATTAAACTCATTGACTAATTTCTTAAGAAACTTGGCCACAATTTCTTATGAAATCAGCAAACTTGTTTGATAAACATATTAAATCATAACTGGGCAAGATCCTCTCTATATACTGACCTGCTTCATGGTTGCTAGGCAACATTATCTCTGTCCCCACTTGTACATCCATCGAACTGCCTCTTGTACATCTGACTGCCTAGTTTCTAATGAAATCTGTATTCAATAAACATATTACTAAATCTTAAATCATGATGTACTTATGCAATACCTTGAGTCATAGTGTAATTATGAAATACAAATAACCTAAAGTTTGTGTTGGTTTAATACAAATGTATACTATTTATTGAACTCACTGACCAATTTCAAAGAAACTCGGCTTAGCCTAGTTTCTAATGAAATCAGTAAACTTGTTTGATAAATAAGTGTATATTACTAAATCATCAGCCATGCTGTTGTATTTATGCAATAAGTAGAATTTAAAATGGATGCTGATTTAATTTAATATATATTTATTGAACTCACTGACCAATAGGATCTGCACAATTTGTGATTAAAAGTTTACTAGTGCATGCATATTTCATCGTGTGGCTCCACCTGTCAATTACCTGTCTGACATTGAGACTAGGAGAACTTGAAGCATGCACAATAATAAATCTATACATGTGTTATATACGAGTATATACATATTGGGGTTATATACTATACCGGTATATTATATATACATGCATACTAATAAATATATACATGCATAATTATGGTATACATGTATATGCATATAAGACATACAGGCATATAATTATGGGCCATATATATATAAATCGCGATTAAAATGTATACAAGCATGTGCATGGAATAACAAACAACACAACATTAACATGTAGTAGAACAAACATCAGCATGTTAACATACCATTGCATAAAATGTGATTGTGTCATGTAATAACACAGTGTATTTAAATCATGATACATCGTGTAATAAATAAACAAATGAGACCGCTACAGAAAACACATTAGGAGATTAGAACAGCTTCAATGCATGATGCTGCAATGATGCAATAAATAAATCTTACATGTATGTTGATTTAAAATGATATTTATTAAACTCATTGACTCATTTCTTAAAAAACATGGCCACAATTTCTTATGAAATCGGTAAACTGGTTTAATAAATATATTAAATCATAACTCGGGTATGATCCTTTCTATATACTGACCTGCTTCATGGTTGCTAGGCAACTATCTCTGTCCCCACTTGTATATCTGCCTGCTGAAATTCTGTAGGCTGCCAATATTTTCCTCATTTCCTCTATTCATCTATAATAACATGTTTTGACACTGCATGCAAATAATGTCAACTGAAAATGAGACACTACAGAAAACACATTGGGTGATCAGTACAGCTTCAATGTATGAGGCTATACTTTTGTAATAAATACAATCTGACATTTATGTTGATTTAAACTATTAAACAAATTGACTAATTTCATAATAAACTTGGCCACAAGTTCCTATGAAATCAGTAAAATGTTTAATAAATGTATTAAATCATAACGTGTGTAAGAACCTCTCTATATATTGACCTGCTTCATGGTTGCTATCTCTGTCCCCGCCATCACTGGTACAACCGACTGCCTCTGGTACATCTTCTGACTGCCTCTGGTACATCTGACTGCCAGCCTCGGGTACATCTGACTGCCTGTTTCTAATAAAATCTGCAAACGTATTCAATAAATATGTTACTAAATCTTAAGTCATGATGTACTTATGTATGCAATATCTTGAGAAATAATGTAATTATGCAATAAATAGAATCTAAAGTTTGTGTTGATTTAATACAAATGTATAATATTTATTGAACTCACTGACCAATTTCAAAGAAACTCGGCTTCTAAGGAAATCAGTAAGCTTGTTCAATAAATATGTGTATATTACTAAATCATCAGACATGATGTTGTACTTATGCAATAAGTAGACTCTAAAATGGGTGCTGATTTAATATAATATTTATTGAACTCAGGGACCAATAGGATCTGCACTATTTGTGATTAAAAGTTTACCCTTTATGTACTGTGTACTATACAATACAATACATTTTATTCACTCAAAGCCACATGCGTGACACACGAGGTAAACAACAGATTACATAATACAACGATGGGTACAAATACAAAATGCATATGTATAAGCTCACTAATCATTATAACCATAAAGCATTTCTTATAAAAATGGCTAAATTTCTTAATTGCTTTCCAGATTTTTTCTCAAATAGCTGTGCGAATTTTAAAGTATTTGGTCTTCTAAAATAAAATGGCTTGATATACCGTTTTCGAACTTCATCATAGAAGCGGCACTCGAAAATGAAATGAAACTCATCACCAAGAGCACCAGCACACATTTGTTGCAGACCCTGCTTGCTCTCGGTACACCTGTCCAATTATCAGTTTCGACCGCCAGTCTATGATTACAAGTTCGAAATCGGGTCAATGTTTTTCTTAACCTTTCCGTGAGATTAATTAAATATTTTTCTCAATTCAGTAGAGCCTCTCTGAAGTTGTGTCCATGAGTTGAAGTTGATCCAATCCCCGTCCGTCCTGCAGCTTCCATAGTAACCAAAACCATGCACACGCACCTGAATCATTGAAAGTTCTGCATTAACCCATAAAATTTAGGAATCTAAAATTGGCACCCAAGTTTAACACAAATTTCCAAGTCATTTTATCTTGACCTCGGCCATTAAAGTGAGCCACATGATTTGGCTATACATGTATAATGAAAATATTGATAGTGATAAACAAGACTATCAAGTTTCAAGCCAAACAGAGACAACAGATATCACAAAAACTTTTAATGCAAAGTGATTGGACGCACAGACAGCGCAATACCATAAACATCAAATCAAATGCTCCAAAGATTGAATTAATGGATGATGCTAAACAAGGATATAAAGTTTCAAGTCAATCCAACTGATAGTTGCAGAGTTAAAGTTACTTCCAGTAAGTTAAAAATGTTAACATACATTTCTGCTAGTTGCACACACGCACACACACACCATTGTGATCACTATAGTTCAAACATAATTGAAGACACCCAGACATTTTTATGGTGATATTTTCATGTCACAACCTGTTCACTGTAGGTCAATCTCATATATGATGTCATCGACTTCAGTAAGCAGATCTCAAGACGGACACAGTGAAAACTCTAGGGCTCCACTAATTCTTAGCGTAGCCCTAATAATGGATATAACCACGAATTTCAGTTCTGAGAAGCACAGAATGTTCATTACTTACAATTCGGTAGACTGGCATCTCTGATCTTGTCTCCATGGAAACATTGATTAATCCAATCACGGTCCGTCCTTCTGTTACCATAGTAACCAAGACAATCTCCTAGATACAAAGTAAATGAAATTTCAGCTTTAACCCGGAAAAGGCAGGAATTTAAAATTGTCGTCTGCTCTTTTTTAAATATTTGTTTCGGCAGCACATGAGAATCTTCTCCAGTGGAAACGATTTTCATGTGCTGTTAAAACATATTCTTATCAGGAAAAATTGAATATAAAATGAACAGCAGATGACAAAATTTAAGTCACCAGTTTTAAGAGTTATCAAAATTGTTATTTTTCTTGACGAAAACAGTTTTTCAGCATTTCCTATCAATCCATATGAAGGGAAGTGACACGGATAGGTCGAAAAATATGAAAATTAAACGACAACAGATAGTTTAGTTAGAATATTGGACGTTCAACAAGAAAATGTGTGGATGTGACAGGTAGCGCATCTTAGTAGCCGATTTCATAAAAATTGCAAAGTATACTTATCTAGCAAAGTATACTTTGAGGGAGTAATCATATATTTTTCCCGAAATGCATTATTTCATATAGAACTAACGACTGCATATATATGATGATTAAAAGTACAGAATTAATATACTGAATTTATTACATTATCACTGCCACAATGGCTGTGATAATGTAATAAATTCAGTACAATAAAAATTAATTCATTTATCCTTGGATTGAAAATTTCTCCCTCAAAGTATACTTTGCTAGTTAAGTATACTTTGCAATATCGAGGTGAATTAGGCTACATATGATGTCTTAGGTATTCAAAATGATTGCGAATTTTCACTGTAAAAACCGCAAATAGGTCTGCATTATTTTTGCGATCATACTAACTTTTGTAAGATCATACAATGACCGTGGACATTAACGACGACCTGCTGGGCAGTCAGTACACATCCTTCATGAGACTGTGCCACGATGTCGTAGATAGAAACACGGCTACTGCATGTGGAACTGTAAACACTAAGGTACATATATATCTGTTAAACCTTAGAATGCGGGAAACATAACTTGTCATCTGTTGTTTTACATTTTGACTTAACCCTTACAATGATGAATTAATTTGTGTCGTCTGCTGAATATTTTTTTATTTTTCCATTTTTCTCATCATAAACTTGGTTTGGCAGCACTTTAGAATCATTTCCAATGGAAATGATTCTAAAATGCTGCCAAATCATGTTTTTACTGAGAGAAAAGACAAAATATGAATTATCAGCAGACGACTATTTTCGGTTCCTGCATTCTAAGGGTTAAATCTCAATATAAGCATGTATTGGATTTAAAGTGTTTTCCAACCATGTTTTTTATGTGAAAAATTGAAAATTAAAAAGAAACAGCAGACGACAATATTTTATTCAGCATTGTAAGAGTTCACGCATTGAATTTTGTAAACAGTTTAGATCCAGATGAGCCGGCTCCTATTAAGCCGTCTCCTCAGGATCTGCACTATTTGTGATTAACAGTTTACTAGTGCATGTACATTTCATCGTGTGGCTCCACCTGTAAATTACCTATCTGACATTGAGACTAGAAGAACTTGAAGCAATACTATACCGGTATATTATACATACATGTGCATGTATATATATAGGACATAGGTATATAATTATGGTATATATACATATAGGTAAAGAACTTGAAGCATGCATACTAATAAATCTATGCATGTGTTACATAATATATACATAACACAGCATATCATTAACATGTAGTAGAACAAACATCAGCATGTTAACATACCATTGCATAAACTGTGATTGTGTCATGTAATAACACAGTGTATTCAAATCATGATACATCGTGTAAAAAATAAGCACATGCGACCGCTACAGAAAACACATTAGGAGATTAGTACAACTTCAACATAATGCTGCACTTATGCAATAAATAAATCTTACATGTATGTTGATTTAAAATGATATTTATTAAACTCATTGACTCATTTCTTAAGAAACTTGGCCACAATTTCTTATGAAATCAGTAAACTTGTTTGATAAACATATTAAATCATAACTGGGCAAGATCCTCTCTATATACTGACCTGCTTCATGGTTGCTAGGCAACATTATCTCTGTCCCCACTTGTACATCTGACTGCTGAAATTATGTAGGCTGCCGATATTTTTCTGATTTCCTCTATTCCTCAACAATAACATGTTTTGACACTGCATGCAAATCATGTCATATGAAAATGAGACCACAACAGAAAACACATTGGGTGATCAGTACATCTTCAATGTATGATGCTGCACTTATGTAATAAATACAATCTTATATTTATGTTGATTTAAACTATTTATTAAACTCATTGACTAATTTCATAAGAAACGTGGCCACAAGATTTTATGAAATCAGTAAAGTGTTTAATAAATGTATTAAATCATACCTTGTACAAGATCATCTCTATATACTGACCTCCTTCATGGTTGCTATCTCTGTCGCCGCCATCACTGGTACATCTGACTGCCAGCCTCTGGTACATCTGACTGCCATCATCTGGTACATCTGACTGCCTGTTTCTAATGGAATCTGTAAATGTATTCAATAAATACATTACTAAGTCTTAAGTCATGATGTACTTACGCAATACCTCGAGTCATAGTGTAATTATTCAATAAATAGAATCTAAAGTTTGTGTTGATTTTAATACAAATGTATAATATTTATTGAACTCACTGACCAATTCCAAAGAAACTCGGCTTCTAAGGAAATCAGTAAACTTGTTGTTGTACTTATGCAATAAGTGGAATCTAAAATGTGTGCTGATATAATGTAATATTTATTGAACTCACTGACCAATAGGATCTGCACTATTTGTGATTAAAAGTTTACCTTTTATGTGTATGTACTGTGTACCGAAGCATTCATGGGCAAGTACATTTCATTGTGTGTCTCCACCTGTAAATTATCTGTCTGACATTTAGACTAGGAGAATATTACATTTATATAGGGGCCACATATATAAATCAGGATTAAAATGTATACAAGCATGTGCACGGAATAACAAACAACAGAACATATCATTAACCTGTAGTAGAACAAACATCAGCATGTTATTATTGCATAAAATGTTACTTTGTCATGCAATAACACAGTGTATTAAAATCATGATACACTTGTAATAAATAAGCAAATAAGCTCGCTACAGCAAACACATTTGGTGATTAGTACAGCTTCAATGCATGATGATGCACTTATGCAATACATCAATTGTACATTCATGTTGATTTAAATGATATTTATTAAACTCATAGACTCATTTCTTAAGAAATTTGGCCACAATTTCTTGTGAAATCGGTAAACTTGTTTAATAAATATATTAAATTATAACTCAGGTAAGATCCTCTCTATATACGGACCTGCTTTATGGTTGCTTGGCAACTATCTCTGTCCCCACTAACACTTGTACATCTGCCTACTGAAATTATGTAGGCTGTCGATATTTTTCTCATTTCCTCTATTCCCTACAATAACATGTTTTGACACTGCATGCGAATCGAATCATATCATAGGAAAATGGGACTCTACAGAAAACACATTAGGTGATCAGTACAGCTTCAATGCATGATACTATACTTGTGTAATACATATATCTTACATTTATGTTGATTTAAACTATTTATTTAACTCATTGACTAGTTTCATAAGAAACTTGCCACAAGTTACTATGAAATCAATAAAGTGATATGTATTAAATCATAACGTGTGTAAGATCCTCTCTATATACTGACCTGCTTCATGGTTTCTAACTCTGTCCCCGCCATCACTGGTACATCCATACTGTCACTGCCTCTGGTACATCTGACTGCCTAGTTTCTAATGAAAACACATACCTACCATATAGTACAGCAAAAGCCCGTTTTGGTGGTGGTATCAGGCTATTTTCATATACAAATGTGGCATGATATATTTTAGTTATTTATACTAATTAAATATGTCACCTGAAAAAAGAATATGACAGAGAGATTATAAAGTATGATCATTGCACATCAAAACAAAAATACAGAGAATAAATAATAGTGTTCTTTAAAGGTACATGCCCACTCAGCAGACACAAAATGTTCTTCATATCGGAGTCATCATCTGAGACATATTCTGGCATATTCTGGCAAAATAAACGGTCCCGACGTGTCGTTAAATCAAAGCATTTACATTTATTAACACGTTGGGTAATGGTGAATGAATGTTGATTTTGCCAGAAAATACCTCCGATTATGTCTGATATAAATAACATTTTGTGCCTACTGAATGGGCATGTATCTTTAACATATTTGCCTTACAAACAAGGTGAACAGAAGTCCACCTTGTGTGGTCTGACGTGGGTCGTATGGAAAACAAAGCACCATCCCCAGACACACATTGCGGCCAAATAATATCAAAATCAGTGAAGCGTTCATAAATGATTGAATAAACAAAACAAACTTTAACGCATTTGCCTTACAAACAAGGTGAACATAAGTCCTCAGTGACTTGACATTGTGCGTCGGACTTGCGTCGTATGCAAAACAAAGCACCATCCATAGACACATACATTGTGGCCAAATATTATCAAAATGGGTGAAGCGGTTCAGTTTTATTAAACTAGATGGCCGCGGCCTGCATGTCGCGCCTTGTGGCGAGGCATGGACACTAAAAAAAAAGATATAGTATAACAAAAAACTTTAACCAAAAAACTTAACCAAAAACTTTAATCACAAAACTTAACCAAAAAACTTAACCAAAAACTTTAACCAAAGAACTTAACCAAAAACTTCAAAGTAATTTGACCTTGACATTGAGCGCAGGGGCCGCACGGGAGGGGGGTAGAATGAAAATATAGATGATGATAAACACCCATATGAAGTTTCAAGGTAATGGGCAAAGCAGTTGCAGAGATATAGTATAACGAAAAACTTTAACCAAAAAACTTAAAACCAACCAAAAAACTTAACCAAAAAACTTTAACCAAAAACTTTAACCAAAAAACTTAACCAAAAACTTCCAAGTAATTTGACCTTGACATTGGGCACAGGGGCCGCACGGAAGGGGGGTAGAATGAAAATATAGATGATGATTATAAACACCCATGTGAAGTTTCAAGGTAATGGGCAAACAGCAGTTGCAGAGTATATGTATAACGAAATACTTTAACCAAAAAACTTAACCTAACCAAAAAATTAACCTAAAACGTTAAACAACCAAAAAAATTAACCAAAAACTTCAAAGTAATTTGACCTTGACATTGGGGGGACAGGGGTCGCACGGAAGGGGGGTGGGGGGTAGAATGAAAATATACATGATGATAAACACCCATGTGAAGTTTCAAGGTAATGGGCAAAAGCAGTTGCAGAGATATAGTATAACGAAAAAACTTTAACCTTTAAACAACAAAAACTTAACCAAAAAACCTTAACCAAAATAAAAACTTTAACCAAAAATTCTTAACCAAAAAACTTAACCAAAAACTTTAACCAAAGAACTTCCAACCAAAACTTCAAAGTAATTTGACCTTCACATTGGGCACAGGGGCCGCACAGGAGGGGTGGAATGAAAATATAGATGATGATAAACACCCATATGAAGTTTCAAGGTAATGGGCAAAGCAGTTGCAGAGATATAGTATAACGAAATACTTTAACCAAAAAAAAACTTAACCAAAAAACTTAAAACCAAAAACGTTAACCAAAAAACTTAACCAAAAATAAAAAAAACTTCAAAGTAATTTGACCTTGACATTGGGGACAGGGGTCGCACGGAAGGGGGGTAGAATGAAAATATACATGATGATAAACACCCATGTGAAGTTTCAAGGTAATGGGCAAAGCAGTTGCAGAGATATAGTATAACGAAAAACTTTAACCAAAAAACTTAACCAAAAACCTTAACCAAAAACTTTAACCAAAAAACTTAACCAAAAACTTTAACCAAAGAACTTAACCAAAAACTTCAAAGTAATTTGACCTTCACATTGGGCACAGGGGCCGCACAGGAGGGGTGGAATGAAAATATAGATGATGATAAACACCCATATGAAGTTTCAAGGTAATGGGCAAAGCAGTTGCAGAGATATAGTATAACGAAAAACTTTAACCAAAAAATTTAAGCAAAAAACTTAACCAAAAACTTTAACCAAAAAACTTAACCAAAAACTTCAAGTAATTTGACCTTGACATTGGGCACAGGGTGGGGCCGCAGGGCGGGAGGGGGGTTAGAATGAAAATATAGATGATGATAAACACCCATGTGAAGTTTCAAGGTAATGGGCAAAGCAGTTGCAGAGATATAGTATAACGAAAAACTTTAACCAAAAACTTTAACCAAAAAACTTAACCAAACAACTTAACCAAAAAACTTAACCAAAAACTTTAACCAAAGAACTTAACCAAAAATTTTAACCAAAAAACTTAACCAAAAACAAACTTAACCAACAAAAAACTTAACCAAAAACTTTAACCAAAGAACTTAACCAAAAATTTTAACCAAAAAACTTAACCTTACAGCTTAACCAAAAACTTTAACCGGACACACGTACGTACGTACGTACGTACGCCAAACGGCCGACTATATCGCGCTTTCCGCAAGCGGGCGCGACAAAAATGAAAGGTATTACTAACGCACGCACGTACGTACGCGCGCACGTGCATCGATCCACCGGCGCATGCATTGTATTGACAATTCATGAGACTAATCTCCATGGTAGACGATTATTATGAGCTGTCAAAATAAAATAAATATGATAAAAACAGCTCATGACAATATTTGTTTACTCGTTACGGCGATGATTAACCAAACAAAGCAATATAGTCTTCTGTTTTGTTTCAAATTGTTCAACATTCTAAGCGCAAAAGGGGCATATAATCCATGACCCGGTGTCTAATAAAATAAAGACAACTTAACTTTCCGTGCATTTACACACCATGAAGAAGCTACATACCAAGTATCACGGTTTTAAGAGTTTCCAGGAGTTTCTACGTCCAAAAGAGGGAGATAATCAATGACCCGGGGTCGAATCATAAACTAAGTTTGCATGTCTACACATCATAAGGAAGCTACATACCAAGTTTCAAGTCTATCTAATACGGTTTAAATGCTTTCCGAGTTATAAGGTTTGTGACGGACGGACAGACAGGCGGACGGGACGGACAGACAAGGGAAAGAGTAAATGCCACCTCCGCTATCGGTGGGGCATAAAAATGGAGTGGTTCGTTCAACTTACTTGAAGATAAAACGGACATGGTGTCATGAGTGTGTCACAAGTGATAAAGCTATGGCATGATTGTAACAAATGTTGACGTCAATGACCACAGACGGACGGACGGACGAAACGTCAAGAGCAAAGCAATACACCCTTGGTACTGTATAGGTTAGTTTACTAACAACATTGGTATTTGGACTGACGGATGAGAAAAGTTACCTTACAATGTTTGCGACCAGCTGAGCCCCAGATCAGACGGCTTGGATTCATATAATTATCTACATTGAAAGTCGCCCGTCCTTAAATATGTTCCCGCAGTGGAGTGGTGGGTGAAAGTATTCACTGACTATTATATAATAATGTGAGAACAGCTAAAACATTTGGCCCTCTCATCGGCAGTGGTTGCTGTGCGACGTTGGGCTATCGTGAAACATATTGGGGTCGGGGAGGGTTATGGGATGGGGAGAGATGGAAGAGATTCTGAGGGAATAGGGGGGGGGGGGGGGGGGGTGGGGCACATGTAATTTTACAAATAGGCATCAAAACAGAGAGAATTTGTAGAAATTCACAAAATGCAGAATACATTACCTTACAACCACCCGTCCCACCAGTTGTGAACACTTCACCTTCTCTCTGTACAATGCCACTAATCCTTGTATTGGCGGGAAACGATTGTTACGGGGATTAAGGTTCACTCGCTAAAATGCAGGTGTGAAAACGAACAGAAATACAATGTATTGTATAATTTCCCCCAAAAGTTACTCTAAACATGCAATTCAATGCATATATTTCATACTGTGAAAGTAAGTGGAGAAATGTGGCTTATTGCATTTATGGTCAGTCTAATTGCTGATCTCTGACTGGTGAAACAGGACATTTACAGCCAGTGCAACTGATCGGATCAGTGGCTGGATAAAATAGATGTATGGCATTTATAGTGTAGACCAGAATGTAAATTGTGTGTCAAATGTTTGGTAAAAGCAAACTTTCACTTCTTTTTGTCTTGTTTACGTTACAGAGGTTTAAACAATAGGGCCATTGTGACCATATATTGCTCACCTGGTTATACTATATATGCACGTAAATCTGAGAGAGCTTTACACATTCATTATTCCTACGAAGTTTTGTCGAAACCAATCTGGTGATTATAATGGGAAGAGAGTGTTTAAATATGTTGTCCAACTTTATACGGTGGCCATCATGATGATGTGACGATTACCAATAAATCTGTAAATGTTTCACAGAAAGACAATAACTGAAGTTTCTCCAGCATCAGCCAAGCGGTTAATAAGAAAATGCTGTTTGAAAGCTCTAATAAAAAGATACAGGCTTGACCTTTTGGCGGCCATCTTGGATAACGTAATCATCCGATTTCGATAAAAAGAGCGAACGTCTCCTCAATACCTTCGATTTGATATACAGCATGACCATATTTGGTAAAATGTGAAATTAGAACCATAATCAGGCGCGGATCCAGGATTTCGGGTTGGGGGGGGGACGTAACTATTTTGCAATACTTGACTATATTATCGAACGCGCTAGGTGGGGGGGGGGGGGGGTCCGGGGGCATTCCACCCCCCGGACATATTTTTTACATCGCATTTCCTGCGTTCTGGCGCCGAGTCCGCCGCCCCCCCCCCCACTGAATCGGCCCTTGATAATAGACCCCCCACCCTCCCCAGAATATTGACTGTCGATCATTCCTGTCAAGTTTCGTTAAAATCAAACTAGCGGTTAAGAAGCAAGTTTCTTAAGAATTTGGATTAGGCGACTACAGTGCACCTCTAAATTTACAAATCTGACATGCCAACACCCATATGTCATCCCTGTGAAGTTTGGCCAACATCGGCCAAGCGATTCACAAGGAAGAACACATTTGAACTGTCTAATTAAATGGTGACCGTTCGACATATCGACGGCCATCTTGGATTACCTAATCATTCGATTTCAACAAAAAATGATTTGATACATGACATGACCATATTCGGTCAAATGTGAAATTTGACCCCTAGTTGATCTCCGGGCCCCGCCCATTTTTGACCCTGGATCACCATTTTTACAAATCTGAAAGAGCATTGACTGTCGATCTTTCCTGTCAAGTTTCGTTGCACTCCGTCTGGCGGTTCGTGAGAAGAGGATTTATTTTTAAGGTTTTGACCTACTTTTCCACGGCGGCCACCTTGGATTAGGCGACGACCTCTAAATTTACAAAACTGACATGCTCACACCCATAGATCATCCCTGTGAAAATCGACCAACATTTGCCAAGCGGTTCATGCGAAGAAGACGTTTGACATCTTTAATAAAAGGATAAAATGTTTTACCTTTCGGCGGCCATCTTAGATAATCATCCGATTTCAACAGAAAGTACTACAGAGTGATCGTCTTGTCGATATCTTCGATTTGATATATGACAGGACCATATTCGGTAAAATATTACCCCTACTTGTGAAATATGCCCGCCCATTTTTGACCCCGGGCCACTATTTCAACAAATCTGAAACAGCATTGACTATCGATCATTCCTGCCAAGTTTCGTTGACATTGGCCTTGATATTCGTGAGAAGAAGAGTATTTTTTTTAGGATTTTAGGATTATGCGACGACCTCCAATTTTACAAATCTGACTTGCCCGCACCCATATATCATCCATGTGAAGTTTGGCCAATATTGGCTCTGCGGTTCGGGAGAAGAATGCGTTTGAAAGTGTGGACGGACGGCAGACGGACGGATGACGGACGGACGGACGAAACGCGGTAAAAATAGCTCACTTAAGTCTTTGGCTCAGGTGAGCTCAAATATGTACATGTTTCACCGAAAGACAATAACTATGAAATTTGGCCAGCATCGACCAAGCGGTTAGTAAGAAATGGCTGTTTGAAAATTATAATAACAAATATACTGGTTTGACCTTTCGGCGGCCATCTTGAATGACATGATCATCCGATTTCGACAAAAATAATACCAAGAGTTAGTGTGTCCTCAATACCTTCGATTTGATATATGACATGACCATATTCGGTCAAATGTGAAATTTGACCCCTAGTTGACCCCCCGGGCCCCGCCCATTTTTGACCCATGGGTCACCATTTTTGCAAATCTGAAAGAGCATTGACTGTCGATCTTTCCTGTCAAGTTTCGTTCAAATCTGTCTGACCGTTCATGAGACAAATATTGTTTAAGATGTTGACCTACTTTCCCTCGGCGGCCATCTTGTATTAGGCGACGTACTCCAAATTTACGAGTTTAACATGCCCACAACCATAGATCATCCCTGTGAAGTTTTACCAACACTAGCCCATCGGTTTACGAGAAGAAGACGTTTGAAATCTCTAATTGCATGACATGTCTATGACATGACCATATTCGGTCAAATGTGAAATTTAACCCCTACTTGACCCCTCCGGCTCCGCCCATTTTTGACGCCGGGGCCACCATTTTAACTGATCTGAAACAGCATTGATTGTCGATCATTCCTGCCGTTTCGTTGAAATCGGTCAGGCGGTTCGTGAGAAGAAGATTTTTTAAGAATTTGACCTACTTTTCCACGATTATGCGACGACGTCCAATTTTACAAATCTGACGTGCCCCCACCCATATATGAGCCGCGTCGCGAGAAAACCTGTCTTTGGGAAATTGCTGGTGAATATGGCATTTTGTTACTATGACAATGGTATGTGTATGACGAATTGAACGCTTTTTATTTGATCATGATATTTGCAATATTCATTAAAGGTACATGCCCACTCAGAAGGCACAAACTGTTCTTTTTAAGAATTAAATAGTGTATAATTGTGTCACTGTTCCACCAGTTCTAAAAATGACAAGTGCCCGCTATACAGATATAATCATTTAGTAATATTTATTTTACTGGCAGTAATTATATGGTCTGCTGCTACAACTAACTATTCAACTGATGCAACGTCACGTCATGTGACCGGAAATGACGTTGTTACGTTGTCAATGGTATCATCTGACGTCGGTTTGTATCTAATAACGGCACTCGTAAAGAGGGCGGCGAAGCGACTACAATGTATTCATCGACGTTCGACAATCAGTGTGCCACCATGATAGGGGTGGGTGAGTGGCCGAGACGGGCGGCAAATACAGAGACTCGGATGACGGAGTTTGAGGCGGACATCAACATTGTAAGCTATTATTTCTCTCTTATCTACTACTAGTATTATACAGCAACTATGTAATATATTTGACGTATGTACTTCACATCAGTTTCGTGTAGTCTCTGTGAAGCAGGATGGTTTTCCAACTATTTCCAACCATGTCAGCAAAGATATTGGAACGGTCAGTAAAGTCTTTAAGTCTTCTTTACTGGCCGTTCCCATATCTTTGCTGACATGCTTCATTGGAACGTCTTTCGGTGTGTTATTTTGATCATTATATCGCAATTGTTAGTGATTTTGTAAGTGTATTGCGTTTTGTTCTGTTGTGAAAATAAATATATTTTGTTTCCCGTTCAAGACTGCAACAATACACAGCAGAATGTAGGAATGCCATAGGTCTATATGATAATGTGTTGAACGTTGTTGTGCTGGCCCATTGGACCGATGGTATTGGCACGGGCATGTGATATACCGCACAGCCTTATGGATTATGGTTAGATGGAGTATGTAGAACAGAACAGAGCAGAGCACAGACGACCAGAGGTCGCGTATGACTATCGTTGTTTACGTTTACGTTTACAGGATACGTCAACACAATCACATTTGACTATTATCTGATGTTTGCGTTCCGGTAGAGAAAAGAGAAAAGCATAAAGGAAGATAGCCTGTCAGAAATAAGATGAAACAAAGTAAATAAACATAGGAAGAAGTACAGAAAAGTTGTCCAAACTACGTTTTCGTCATTCAGTGATAGACCAGTCTGGCTACCGTGGCGGCCAAGGGAGACTAGCTCCCAACCGGCATAGCTCTAAAACATCACTAATCCTATTTGTAGTTTGGTACTCTGATGTGTTAGATTGAAAATGCTGATAGCTCCCGCTTGAAGGATACCAAGTCGGGAGCCTCAGCAATAGCAGCTGGTACTGTGTTCCAAAGTTTTACTGTCCTACGGAAAAAGCTGAACTTGAACGTGTCAGATGATGCTGGGTATTGTCGGTATTTATGATCGTGGCTGGATCTGGTACGTCGTCTGGACGCTAGTATGAGGTAGTAAGATACTGGAATGCCTACAAGGTTGTTGACTTTCTTGTACATTAATGTCAGCTGTGCTTTCACTTTCCTGTTCTCGAGCGATTCCCACTGTAGGTATTCCAGCATAGAACCAACACTACTTGTGTTTCTGTAGCGGTTTGTTGTGTACCGGGCAGCTCTCCTCTGTACCATCTCAAATCTTGTCAATATGTGCCTTCCAGGTCAGGTCACTGGCTAGTTGGACTCCCAGGTACCGGGTAGTGTCTTCGGTCATCCGTTGGTGGCCCTTCAGCTTATAATTGTAGATAAGCGGCGATCTGGAGCGTGTGATGCGTATGACACTGCATTTCTCTGGGTGGAAGGACATTCCCCAAGTATGTTCCCAGGTAGTAAGGTGTTGTAGGTCATCTTGGAGGGATAGGCAGTCTCGTTCTGACTTCACCTCTCTGTAAATGACACAATCGTCTGCGAACAGACTGATAGCGGATTGGACACAGTCTGAATGTCATTGATGAACATCAGGAATATGATCGGGCCTAGTACACTTCCTTGCGGTACTCCGCTGACAACGGGCGCTGGGTCTGAAGTGGCTCCATCTACTACTACCTGCTGTGTCCTGTCTGATAAAAAATGACCGATTCCACTGGTTCGTAGTGTCTCCGATCCCGTAGTGGTGTAGTTTCCGCATCAGACGGTCATGAGGGACTTTGTCGAATGCCTTACTGAAGTCCAAGATGGCTATGTCGGTCTGTTTTTCTTTGTCCAGTGATGTCGCGAGCTAATGTACCATGGTTAGTAACTGTGTTTCGCAGCTCCTTCTGGCTCTGAATCCATGTTGGGCGTCGGTGAGTATGCCGTGCTGATTTAGGTACTTGGAGATGTTGCTGACTACTATATGCTCCATTACTTTACAGCACAGGCATGTGAGGGATACTGGCCGGTATAATTGCTTACCTTTAACTTGTCCCCTTTCTTGAAAATTGCTGTGACGTTGGCGTTCTTCCAGACTGAAGGTGCAGTTCCTGTTGTGAGGCATTTCCTGTATATAATGGTAAGCAATGGTGCTATTTCGGTTGCCATCTCCTTCATGATTCTGGCTGGAATGAAGTCTGGGCCAGAGGCTTTCTGCGGGTTTAGTTTCTTTAGTAGGCTGCATACCCCTTTCTGAGTGATGTCAATATGTGACATTGTTGGGTAAGTGGGTCCTGTAGGCTCCGGTATGTTTCCAGCATCTTCGCGTGTAAACACCGACTGGTACTGTTTGTTGAGTATATTGGCCTTATCAACTGGATCAGTGTAGAGTTTTCCCTGGAGAGACACCACTGTTGTCTTTTCGCTGGGCCTTGGTGTATGTCCAGAACCTCTTCTGTTTACTGGGTTGTTCGTCCTCTGGGTCTCCTACATCAATCAGATTCTCGATGTGTCTCCAGTATGCTTGTCTTTCTAGTCTCTGTACTCTGGCCTTCGCCTATTTGTAACTCTGTCTGTCTTTTTGGGTACCAGATGCCTTTTGCTTTGAGTACAGCTTGTTTCGTCGCCGTTGTTCTCGTCTAACAGGCTGTTTTTGGTCGCTATGGTTAGTTAGCTAGGGTTAGCTAGGGTTAGCTTTATGATTAGTTAGAGCCGAGTACAGGGTCAGATAGAGTAAGTTAGAATTACGGCTAATACATTAATTTACAGCAATAGTGGAGTTAGCATTTGCTTTAGGAAAATTCAGAGCTCCAGATAAGGTGCGTATTGGCGTAATTTGCGGCCCTTATTTTAGCAGAATACGCATTGATTATCAAAAGTGGGAGTACAAACTACTCACAGCAATGCGAAAATACGGATTAATTTTCAAATTGAGTAGTAAAACTATTGTAATGAAGTTCAAAATTTACTTAGTTGAGCTACAAAAGAAAAATTATTGTTTTAGTTTTTTTTTTATCATTTGTTCCCTATTTAACAAAAAAGAAAATCAATATTACATTTGTAATTGTAAAATACGCATTTAATTTGAAATATGGAGGCTAAAACTCTTTACATACATAACTTATCTGGAGCTCTGCGGAAAATGTAGTTAAAGGTACATGCCCACTCAGTAGTGCCCGCTCTACATATATAATCATTTAGTAATGTTTATTTTACTGATAGTGACTCGCGGTGGTATCAGGCTATTTTCATATGCAAATGAGGCATGATATTTTGTCGCGCCCACTTGCAGAAAGCGCGATGTAGTCGGCACTTTGGCGTACATACGTACGTACGTACGTACGTGTGTCCGGTTAAAGTTTATGGTTAAGATGTTTGGTTAAGTTTTTTGGTTAAAGTTTTTGGTTAAGTTCTTTGGTTAAAGTTTTTGGTTAAGTTTTTTGGTTAAGTTTTTTGGTTAAAGTTTTTGGTTAAAGTTTTTCGTTATACTATATCTCTGCAACTGCTTTGCCCATTACCTTGAAACCTCACATGGGTGTTTATCATCATCTATGTTTTCATTCTACCTCCTCCCGTGCGGCCCCTGTGCCCATTGTCAAGGTCAAATTACTTTGACGTTTTTGGTTAAGTTTTGTGGTTAAAGTTTTTGGTTAAGTTTTTTGGTTAAGTTTTTTGGTTAAAGTTTTTCGTTATACTATATCTCTGCAACTGCTTTGCCCATTACCTTGAAACCTCACATGGGTGTTTATCATCATCTATATTTTCATTCTACCCCCTCCCGTGCGGCCCCTGTGCCCATTGTCAAGGTCAAATTACTTTGACGTTTTTTGTTAAGTTTTTTGGTTAAAGTTTTTGGTTAAGTTTTTTGGTTAAGCTTTTTGGTTAAAGTTTTTCGTTATACTATATTTCTGCAACTGCTTTGCCCATTACCTTGAAACTTCATATGAGTGTTTATCATCATCTATATTTTCATTCTACCCCCCTCCCGTGCGGACCCTGTGCCCAATATCAAGGTCAAATTACTTTGAAGTTTTTGGTTAAGTTCTTTGGTTAATGTTTTTGGTTAAGTTTTTTGGTTAGTTTTTGGTTAAGTTTTTTGGTTAAAGTTTTTGTTTAAGTTTTTTGGTTAAGTATTTTGGTTAAAGTTTTTCGTTATACTATATCTCTGCAACTGCTTTGCCCATTACCTTGAAACTTCACATGGGTGTTTATCACCATCTATATTTTCATTCTACCCCCCCCCCTCCCGTGCGGCCCCTGTGCCCAATATCAAGGTCAAATTACTTTGAAGTTTTTGGTTAAGTTCTTTGGTTAATGTTTTTGGTTAAGTTTTTTGGTTAAGTTTTTTGGTTAAAGTTTTTGTTTAAGTTTTTTGGTTAAGTATTTTGGTTAAAGTTTTTCGTTATACTATATCTCTGCAACTGCTCTGCCCATTACCTTGAAACTTCACATGGGTGTTTATCATCATCTATATTTTAATTCTACCCCCCTCCCGTGCGGCCCCTGTGCCCAATGTCAAGGTCAAATTACTTTGAAGTTTTTGGTTAAGTTTTTTGGTTAAAGTTTTTGGTTAAGTTTTTTGGTTAAGTTTTTTGGTTAAAGTTTTTCGTTATGCTATATCTCTGCAACTGCTTTGCCCATTATCTTGAAACTTTACATGGGTGTTTATCACCATCTATATTTTCATTTTCATTTGGTTAAGTTTTTTGGTTAAGTTTTTTGGTTAAAGTTTTTGGTTAAGTTTTTTGGTTAAGCTTTTTGGTTAAAGTTTTTTGTTATACTATATTTCTGCAACTGCTTTGCCCATTACCTTGAAACCTCACATGGGTGTTTATCATCATCTATATTTTCATTCTACCCCCTCCCGTGCGGCCCCTGTGCCCATTATCAAGGTCAAATTACTTTGACGTTTTTTGCTAAGTTTTTTGGTTAAAGTTTTTGGTTAAGTTTTTTGGTTAAGCTTTCTGGTTAAAGTTTTTCGTTATACTATATTTCTGCAACTGCTTTGCCCATTACCTTGAAACTTCATATGAGTGTTTATCATCATCTATATTTTCATTCTACCCCCCTCCCGTGCGGCCCCTGTGCCCAATATCAAGGTCAAATTGCTTTGAAGTTTTTGGTTAAGTTCTTTGGTTAATGTTTTCGGTTAAGTTTTTTGGTTAGTTTTTTGGTTAAGTTTTTTGGTTAAAGTTTTTGTTTAAGTTTTTTGGTTAAGTATTTTGGTTAAAGTTTTCCGTTATACTATATCTCTGCAACTGCTTTGCCCATTACCTTGAAACTTCACATGGGTGTTTATCATCATCTATATTTTCTTCTACCACCCCTCCCGTGCGGCCCCTGTGCCCAATATCAAGGTCAAATTACTTTGAAGTTTTTGGTTAAGTTCTTTGGTTAATGTTTTTTGGTTTAAGTTTTTTGTTAAGTTTTGGAGTGGTTTAAAGTTTTTGTTTAAGTTTTTTGGTTTAAGTATTTTAGTTAAAGTTTTTCGTTATACTATTTCTCTGCAACTGCTCTGCCCATTACCTTGAAACTTCACATGGGTGTTTATCATCATCTATATTTTAATTCTACCCCCCTCCCGTGCGGCCCCTGTGCCCAATGTCAAGGTCAAATTACTTTGAAGTTTTTGGTTAAGTTTTTTGGTTAAAGTTTTTGGTTAAAGTTTTTCGTTATACTATATCTCTGCAACTGCTTTGCCCATTACCTTGAAACTTTACATGGGTGTTTATCATCATCTATATTTTCATTTTCATTTGGTTAAATTTTTTTGTTAAGTTTTTTGGTTAAAGTTTTTGGTTAAGTTTTTTGGTTAAAGTTTTTGGTTAAGTTTTTTGGTTAAGTTTTTTGGTTAACGTTTTTCGTTATACTATGTCTCTGCAACTGCTTTGCCCATTACCTTGAAACTTCACATGAGTGTTTATCATCATCTATATTTTCATTCTACCCCCTCCCGTGCGGCCCCTGTGCCCAATGTCAAGGTCAAATTACTTTGAAGTTTTTGGTTAAGTTTTTTGGTTAAAGCTTTTGGTTAAGTTTTTTGGTTAAGTTTTTGGTTAAGTTTTTTGGTTAAGTTTTTTGGTTATCGTTTTTCGTTATACTATATCTCTGCAACTGCTTTGCCCATTACCTTGAAACTTCACATAGGTGTTTATCATCATCTATATTTTCATTCTACCCCTCCTCCCGTGCTGCCCCTGTGCCCAATGTCAAGGTCAAATTACTTTGAAGCTTTTGGTTAAGTTTTTTGGTTCAAGTTTTTGGTTAAGTTTTTTGGTTAAGTTTTTTGGTTAAAGTATTTCGTTATACTATATCTCTGCAACTGCTTTGCCCATTACCTTGAAACTTCACATGGGTGTTTATCATCATCTATATTTTCATTCTACCACCCTCCCGTGCGGCCCCTGTGCCCAATGTCAAGGTCAAATTACTTTGAAGTTTTTGGTTAAGTTTTTTGGTTAAAGTTTTTGGTTAAGTTTTTTGGTTAAGTTTTTTGGCTAAAGTTTTTGGTTAAGTTTTTTGGCTAAGTTTTGGTTAAGTTTTTTGGTTAAGTCTTTTGGTTAACGTTTTTCGTTATACTATATCTCTGCAACTGCTTTGCCCATTACCTTGAAACTTCACATGGGTGTTTATCATCATCTATATTTTCATTCCCTTCCCGTGCGGCCCCTGTGCCCAATGTCAAGGTCAAATTACTTTGAAGTTTTTGGTTAAGTTTTTTGGTTAAATTTTTGGTTAAAGTTTTTGGTTTAATTTTGGTTAAGTTTTTTGGTTAAAGTTTTTGGTTAAGTTTTTTGGTTAAAGTTTTTCGTTATACTATATCTTTTTTTTTAGTGTCCATGCCTCGCCACAAGGCGCGACATGCAGTCCGCGGCCATCTAGTTTAATTATTTATACTACTTAAATGCGTCACCAGAAAAAAGTAATATTTTAGACAGATTATAATGTATCATCATTGCACATCAAAAATTAAACACAGATAATAAATAGTCCGTTAACATGTTAAGGAAACACTCGACCCTGATATCAGTGTGGAAATTTTCGTCTGATATAAAATGTATAATAATTCCAACCAATACATGGGGTAATGGTTAATGAATGTTTATTTTGCCAGACAATGTCGCAGATGATGTCTCTGATATAAAAAACATTTTGTGCCTACTGAGTGGGCATGTACCTTTAAGCTTTGGTTGTTTTCCCATTTAATACGGTTATTTGTTAACACGGAGGGACATATTTTATGTGTATTTTTCATTATGTCTGCAGGACCTTGATGCAATCCATATTATGGAGAAGACAAAAGGCGCCTTGTGCAAGAAAACTGAGACTATCGAAGAGTTCGCGGGCGACAACATCCTGTGCGCCATGCTCGGCGGGAAGGGTAAGATTGTCGTCCTGTCACCATGTATGCTATACCATAATATATATTACATAGCATATTTCTATATACGGCTTATAAACCGGGAAGTACTATACCATATATGTGAGTACATGTTTACAATGACGTCACACATTCCCGTTGACATTTCAGGAAAGACAGTTCAATACATCGCCATGGCGTGTACATGTTTACAATGACGTCACACATTCACGTTGATATTTCAGGAAAGACAATTCAATACGTCGCCATGGCATGCACTTGTTTACAATGACGTCACACATTCACGTTGATATTTCAGGAAAGACAGTTCAATACGTCGCCATGGCATGCACTTGTTTACATTGACGTCACGCATTCACGTTGACATTTCAAGAAATACAGTTCAATACATCGCCATGGCGTTTACACGTTTACATTGACGTCACACATGCACGTTGTCATTACGTCGCCATGGCGTGTACATGTTTATATTGACGTCACACATTCACGTTGACATTTCAAGAAATACAGTTCAATACATCGCCATGGCGTTTACATGTTTACATTGACGTCACACATGCACGTTGTCATTACGTCGTCACGGCGTGTACATGTTTACATTGACGTCACACATGCACGTTGTCATTACGTCGACATGGCGTGTACATGTTTATATTGACGTCACACATTCACGTTGATATTTCAGAAAATACAGTTCAATACGTCGCCATGGCGTGTACATGTTTATATTGACGTCACACATTCACGTTGACATTTCAGGAAAGACAGCTCAATACATCACCATGGTGTGTACATGTTTACATTGGCGTCACACATTCACGTTGACATTTCAGGAAAGACAATTCAATACGTCGCCATGGCGTGTATATGTTTATATTTACGTCACACATTCACGTTGACATATCAGGAAAAACAGTTCAATACGTCGCCATGGCGTGTATATGTTTATATTTACGTCACACATTCACGTTGTCATTTCAGGAAAGACAGCTCAATACGTCACCATGGCGTCTACATTTTTACATTGACGTCACACATTCACGTTGACATGTGAAAAACAGTTCAATACCTTCAATACGACATGGCGTGTACATGTTTACATTGACGTCACACATTTACGTTGATATTTCAGGAAAAACTGTTCAATACGTCGCCATGGCGTGTACATGATTATATTGACGTCACACATTCACGTTGACATTTGAGGAAAGACAGCTCAATACGCCGCCATGTCGTGTACATGTTTACATTGACATCACACATTCACGTTGACATTTCAGGAAAGACTGTTCAATACGTCGCCATGGCGTGTACATGTTTATATGGACGTCACACATTCACGTTGACATTTCAAGAAAGACTGTTCAAAAAGTCGCCATGGCGTGTACATGTTTATATGGACGTCACACATTCACGTTGACATTTGAGGAAAGACAGCTCAATACGTCGCCATGTCGTGTACATGTTTACATTGACAACACACATTCACGTTGACATTTCAGGAAAGACTGTTCAATACGTCGCCATGGCGTGTACATGTTTATATGGACGTCACACATTCACGTTGACATTTCAGGAAAGACTGTTCAATACGTCGCCATGGCGTGTACATGTTTATATGGACGTCACACATTCACGTTGACATTTGAGGAAAGACAGCTCAATACGTCGCCATGTCGTGTACATGTTTACATTGACGTCACACATTCACGTTGATATTTCAGGAAAGACATTTCAATACGTCGCCATTGAGTGTACATGTTTACATTTACGTCACACATGCACGTTGACATTTCAGGAAAGACAGGTCAATACGTCGCTATGGCGTGTACATGTTTATATTGACGTCACACATTCACGTTGATTTCTGGAAATACAGTCCAACACTTGGCCATGGCGTGTACATGTTTACATTGACATCACACATTCACGTTGACATTTCAGGAAAGACAGCTCAATACGTCGCCATGGCGTGTACATGTTTATATTGACGTCACACATTCACGTTGACATTTCAGGAAAGACAGCTCAATACGTCGCCATGGCGTGTACATGTTTACATTGACGTCACACATTCACGTTGACATTTCAGGAAATACAGTTCAATACTTGGCCATGCCGTGTACATGTTTACATTGACATCACACATTCACTTTGACATTTCAGAAAAGACCGTTCAATACGTCGCCATAGCGTGTACATGTTTACATTGACGTCATACATTCACGTTGACATTTCAGGAAAGACAGTTCAATACGTCGCCATGGCGTGTACATGTTTACATTGACGTCACACATTCACGTTGACATTTCAGGAAATACAGCGCAATACGTCGCCATCCGTCGCCATGGCGTGTACATGTTTATATTGACGTCAGACATGCACGTTGACATTTCAGGAAAGACAGTTCAATACATCGCCATGGCGTGTACATAGTAAATATATGGTTAGTGCCGTCGAATATAAAATATATTCGGTTGAGCCTTAGACACTTTATTGGTGCGAGCTTTAGCGAGCCCCAATAAGTTGTCGTGGCAAAACCGAATATATTTTATATTCGACGGCACTAATCATATATTTAATTAATACCGCATATTGAACTTAATTGTTGAACGTGCGGGACGTCATGTTTTTGACGTCATTCCCTCGCCATACGTCACAAATCTAGCGACGTCATTCAAAGAAAAATGGCGGCGTCCACGCTAGGTAGATTCGGCATTGTGTCTGATTAAATCTTCGATTTATTTACGATTAGCTTCAATATTGGCCGGCTTTAGACTCCACAGTTGTTATAATAAGCATTAAAATCTTGACGGACATGTCCGTGTGCTTGGTTATATCGCATATACTGTAAAAATGGACAAAATTCGGCTGAATCGACAGCGATTTCGATTTTAAAATCCGCCGCCATCTTGAATTTTCTGTTGAAAATGACCAATCAGAGGCCGCGATTCGGGGTCAAAGGTGAAAACATAAAGGCAAAATCGGCACTTTACGTATATTAGGCTACTTCAGGTATATTAGGTTATAAACAGATATAAACTACATGTATTCAACCCCCTTTATTATGCTACATGGATCAATGGTTGCGGTATAAATAGTAAATACATGGTTAGTGCCTTAGAATATAAAATATATTCGGTTGAGCCTTAGACAGCTTTATTGGGGCGAGCTTTAGCGACGACAACTTTATTGGGGGTCGCTAAAGCCCGCCCCAATAAAGCTGTCTAAGGCTCAACCGAATACACTGTATATGTTATATTCTAAGGCACTAATCATGTATTTATTATATATTGACATCACATATTCAACGTTGTCTCATTTCAGGAAAAACAGTTCAATACATGGTTATAGCGTGTACATGTTTATATTGACATCTCATATTCACCTTGACATTCAGGAAATACATTATAGTACATTTCCACAGTTCAATACATGGCCGTGCATAGGTTTATATTCACACATTCGCCTTGTCATTTCAGCAAAGACGGTCCATTTCGGCATTGTAGACCTTCCACAGTCAGAAGATTTTTCAGTTCTAGAACTGCACGGTGAGTGTCAATACGTATTGTATCCTCTAGTACATCAGCACATGTAGCTGGTTTCTGCGACATCGTTTCTGAGCCGAATTAAGTTCGTGGCCTGATTGTCTTGTGAAATATATTCTCAGTCTGTGACCGCGATACTTGACCGAATGTAAAATGTAGCAATTATTTGCGTTTCTATATTGTAACAATGTTACATTACGTGGACACTGTTTACTATTTTTACCTCAAACGGGGCCTCATTGGGAGTACATGTATTTAATTTGCAGTAGGTGCTGGCATAAAAGCAAATAAAGAAAACAGGAGGCTTTGCAAACTATACGTATACATATAGTATTGTCCAAGAACCTTAATAAAATAAAATAAAATTTAGTTTATGTGCTTTCCTTCGTAGCACATAAACTAAATTTTATTTTACTTTAATATGTATGTCATCTAAATAATTAATAACTGTGTTGGCAGTCAACGTCAACCGGTACTTCAATATGGACGTCATTTCTACAGTTTCTAACTTTTTGGATAAATACCGTATGGTCGAACATTTAATAAAGTGACTAACTATAAAAATAATATTCATATAAAGATGTCCGAGTACAAACATAAAATATGAGGTTATATACAAGTATGGATGACCAAGTCAGCAGCCGGTGTATAAACCGTAACTTTATGAATACAGGTAATATGTACTGTATTCGATGCAGCTATGCCATCGTCGAACATTGACCATAGCACATGGAGAACATCCTGCGATGGAATAGCATGCCCAATACCAATGTGAATGATCACGTGGTTACAACAACAACGTCGCCCCACTCCAAAGTAAGTATTATCTGATATTTTCCTTAATATGCAACGGAATTTGATGCAATATGGAACAGCAATTAACGCGTCTTCATGAGCTGCATTTGGTGGTATATGTAGTTTGGCACAGACTTATGTAGTTTTTGCATCTTCGCAAAAACGACATAAGTTTGGGCGAAAATACAGAAACCACCAAATGCAGCTTAACAAGACGCGTTTGGTGCGCCATATTTTATCAAAATCCGTTACGTAATAAGGACACTATAACAGAATACGTACTTTGAATTGGTACTTGTTGTTGTTGTTAGCACCACGTGATCATACACTTTGAATAAGCACATACAAAACTTTTCGGATAATCTATGAAAATACTTTAATGTATGGCTTTGCATCATTAGTCCAGTGTAGTACAATATACTACAAAACTGACCACACAAACTACCATGCAAGAATGTCGAGTTAATATTCGCAAATATGAGAAGGTGACCTCAGTGATGTAAATATATGTTTTCATTTATGATTTGATTGGTATATGTATTATCCTAGCTTTCGTACAGTTTGTGAATGTTCCGATTTAATCAGCTCTATGAATTTAACCATACTTGGCTTGTTTCAATAATACCGGTTTATATGTTTTCCTGAGATCCATATACATTGTGCATTCTAAAATAAAATGGTATTCGTCTTCCAAATGTCCACACAATGTACATTTCCGGTTTTCAATTGGAGTTCTATTCCATCTGCCTGATTCTACTTCTAGGCGATGGGACGGAACTTTTGGTCTAGAAATTCGTACCTAAATTTCGTGAGTGTGATGTCCTTTAAGTAATATTGCATTTTGAAGATTATAAAGTATGATCATTGCACATCAAACAAATAAATACTGAGAATAAATAGTAATGTCCGTTAACATTTTAATGAAACACGATTATCGCCCCTGATATCAGTGTGGTAATTTACGTCTGATATAAAATGTATAATAATGCCAATCAATACGTGGGGTAATGGTGAATGAATGGTTATTTTTGCCACTTGTAATTTAGAACTGGTGGAACAATTATACACTTATACAATTCATATAAATAACACTGCGTGCCTACTGAGTGGCCATGTACCTTTAATAATAGTTAGATTGAGTGAGGTACGACCAAGTTCTCCATAGATAAAATCCTTTTGAGTAGTTCTCTTAACACCTAGTAAACCGTTTTAAAACTGCAAATTAACTTTTTCTATTGGATTTCCCTGCACAAATCCCTATATTTCAGCCCCATAGTTAAGAATCGGTAACGCATTAATTTATCATTGTTGCAATCTGTGTGTGGGTATTATGTCTGTAATATATTCAGATATGTGTTAAGCTTAAACATAGCTTTGTGTGCTTGACCCGATAATAACGATTGTCTTTCGATGAAAGTAAAGACTATGCATAAATACGTGAATTTACTTGCTATGTCTGTAAAAGAATTGCCATAATAGAATAAGTGTCCGTATTGATATATTTTACACATTGTCATGGACAAGGTGTATGATCACGTGGTACTAACAACAACAACAAGTACTGAAACTTCCAGAATCCATCCGATTGAATGTACGTATTCTGTTATATTGTCCTTATTACGTAACGGATTTTGATGAAATATGGCGCATCAAACGCGTCTTGTAAAGCTGCATTTGGTGGTCTCTATATTTTCGCCCAAAATTCTGTCGGAGACACGGAAATCGATTCTTCGTAAAAACGAGATAAGTCTGTACCAAACTCCCTGGACCACCAAATGCAGCTCATGAAGACGCGTTTGCTGCGCCGTTGCATATTAAGGAAAATATCAAATAATACTTACTTTGGAGTGTGCGACGTTGTTGTTGTTGTAACCACGTGATCATGCACCGTGATGGATGTGGAATATCGATCTATCGCAAAGTCCAATTACAGAATAAAACTATGAGCTCAGCACATGCATGCGTTACTATTGTTATTAATAATTACTATTGTTATTATTATTATTATTATTTGTATTATTATAGTGGAACCTCTCTAAACCGGACAACAAGATAAGCATGTCCGTGATCGTATACCACACAACTATGGCTCGGAATAATCAAATGTCTGGTTTACAGTGCAACCTCGCTAAACCGGACACACAGGGTGTCCGGTTTAGCAAGGTTGCACTGTATTATTATTATTATTATTATTATTATTATTATTTCAGTGCTCAAGTTCCGCTGGCACGCCGTACTTAATCTGGAGCATCCTGCGAATATGGCAAAACTACACCGGGATGTCCAGTACTTCGGACATCAGTAATACAGAAATAAACTTAAACAAATATATTTAAAAACTCACGCACACACAGACGCACGCACAGACGCATGCACGCACGCACAGACGCACGCACACACGCACGCACATTTTACAAAACTTTAGAAACTGTATGCCATACGCTGTTTATGTGGGGTTGGGAGGGCACGCGTGTCTTAACGACGAATCCATCCTCATATGGTTTCATATGTTACCGGTGAATCTTACTGGGATTCACTCCCGTTGTCAAGTGGTCCGGTGTATCAATGGTTGCTGGCACTAGACCAGGATATTGTGGATTCCGCTCTGAAGGATTGTGTTATGTCAGTGCCGAACTTGCAATAACCACCCCTACACGTGAATTCATGTCTGCTTCAATCAATATATCAATCAATCAATTAATCAATCAACCAACCAACCAACCAATCAATCAATATGTGGGTGTCTGGATAATGTACCTGTCCAGATTAACTGACGTCAGTGAGTGTGAGTGTCCGGATAACACAGGTGTCCGGATTAACTGACGTCCCCTATTTAACCATCCACCCGTCCATTCGGTCATCCGTCCCGCTACACCCCATCTACTTACTGTCGTTTCTTGTCCGTTTGCCGATGTGTTCGTCCTTGACACATCGGCCAATTAGCCAATCAAATAATTTGCCAGGAATCCTTGTCTATTCAGCTTTCACACCAGTTGTCATGGCAACGTCACATGGATGTTTGGCGGTGAGACAGTATCATGTCAGCAAGTGTTACCACATCGCACAGTACACGTATGGCTACACCAAAAACAATTATGATATACAGTCGAACCCCTCTAAACTGGGCAGAAATAGAAGTTCATTCTACTTAATTGTAATCGGGTTAATTGCCGATCTCCGCTGAGTATGTATGTTCGTGATCGGAACGCACCCACGCGTGTCTTCGAGTAGTTGTCTGTCTGTTTTACAATGGAACCTCTCTAAACCGGACACCCTGGGGACCTCACATGGTGTTCGGTTTAGAGAGGTTCCACTGTAATAAATACTCACTGTATTAATTAAACTATTGAGAAACTTGAAATACTGATTGATGTTGTTGTTTCGAAGTATCCAAACTGGCCATTGGTTAACACAATAGGGAATTATTTCATATGCTGTTGTTACGGGGCGCCAAGTGGGACATGGCTCAATTTTGTCAACAAAATTCATTTTTGTGCCACAAAACTCAATTCTGTGTCACAAAATTCATTTTTGTGCTCAAAACTCAATTCTGTGTCACAAAATTCAATTCTGTCACAAAATTCACTTTTGTGCCACAAAACTCACTTTTGTGCCACAAAACTCAATTCTGTGTCACAAAATTCAATTCTGTGTCACAAAATTCAATTATGTGTAACAAAATTCACAGAATTGAATTTTGTGACACAAAATTCAATTCTGTGTCACAAAATTCAATTCTGCACACGCATGTAAGAAGGACTACCATTGGTCAGAAACTGGACTGGAGAAATGGGTCACGGTCGCCGATCAGCGATCCAAAATGGCGTCTGAAGAAGTAAGTTTCAGAGAACGCTGGATGAAACACACTTGTTACTGCTTTGTAGCTTAGTGTTGCAAGGTATTCTTACTGTTTAAACGTATACACGGGGTGCTAGCAAGGTCCCACGATAAAATGTCTCGTGTGGTGGTGCGGCGGAATAGTTGATGTGTGTGCACGTTTCGGCTGGAGATTGTGGCGGTTTTGCGTTGCGGTTGTCCCGGTAATCATAATATAACCAAAATAACTGTCCATAAAGAAGTATAATATTGATAAATTGGGTTATATTTTTGCATTCAAATATTTAAACCTGCAAGTGTACTCCACCATCTAGTAAAATGGACTGAGATCGATCTCAACCAATCAACGTAGAGATGACATAGACTATCAGTTACGCAAACTAATTTTTGTGGTCAAAACTGACTTTTGTGGACAAAACTGAATTCTGTCCCACAAAACTGAATTTTGTTCACAAAGCTCAATTCTGTCTTACAAAATTGAATCCTTTATAACAAAAATGAATTTTGTATATCAAAATTTTACATAATTGGATTTTGTGATTTTTAGTGTTACAAAACTCAATTTTGTCTGGACAAAATTGGTTTTTGTATCAGAATTTTACATAATTGGATTTTGTGATTTTCAGTGTTACAAAAGTCAACTTTGTCTGGACAAAATTGGTTCTGTACACATAATTAACCTGTCCTGCATGGCGCACCGTAGTTGTGACCGGGGAAATTGGGCTTACTAAATGGCTTGCGACCCGTTTAGACCCAGATCAGCCGAGGGTCAGCGTCGACGGATAATGGTATGTGCTGTTCGTCATTCAGTTCAGATGTAACATGTGTTTAAGGACCCGTTCTATACCTGATCATCATTCCATTCAAAGTCTATTGATTTGTAAATGTGATGGAATATATGTATAACATATATGTGAACGCTGCCTCGTTACTGTATCCTATACGGCACACGGAGTGGCCAACTCGGCCGTCTTTGTGTATTCCAGCCATCAGCCAGTTTCACCTCTTCTGGCGTTTGAAAAGAAACTGACAATGCGAAGTAAAATTCTGAATCGTCTGCTAAGGGCGGTAGGTTGGTAGCACGTGAATGGTAATTTAATGATGTGTTTGATCCGGAATCCCAATATCGCTGGTTTCACTGGCCATCAGATACGATTTTTGGCTTTCTTGTTACTTGTCATCCAATCAAAACTAGACATTGAGTATCATTCACCCAATGAAAACCACACATTGAGCCTAAACCCAGTTTATTGTGCATTTGGCGACCGAAACCACCGTTTGGGCAGTCTAAATGGGGTTTAAGCTCCAACCGTGGTTTATTCTATCAAAAATCCTAGTTGAGAGTCTAAACGTGTGGTTTCTGCCGCCAAGTGCACAATAATTGCCCAAACGAGGGTTTAAGAAAGCTACCGTTGTTTTACTTAAATTATGGTTTAGGTCCAGACTAGGGTTTAGGCTTTTTAATGAATTACGATCGCAAATGGCAGTTTCTGGCCAAATGCACCATAATTGCTCAAACTGGAGTTTGGGAGACTAAACCATGGTTTAGACTCTCAAATCGAATTTAGGGGAATTATTGTGCATTTTGCGGCTGAAACCACTATTTGGGCAGTCTAAACTGGGGTTTAAGCTCAAACCGTGGTTTAGGCTGAGAGTCTAAACGATGGTTTCTGCCACCAAGTGCACAATAATTGCCTTAACCAGGGTTTAAGACAACTACAATTTGGGATCACGATTGGAAGTTGTTTTCTTACACTATGGTTTATGCCTAACCCTGCCAAACCAGGGCATAAAATGTATAAAATGTATCAAGACAATGGCCGTTGGCTCGTTTTCCTTTCCGAATTTAGTATTAGTTGCAATGCAGTCGGAATGTGTGGAGGTTATGAGAGGGTTAATTTAACCTAGCTAGTTCATTCTTCTATCGCACTGTGCCAGTATGCCAAGTGTGAGAGTGCACATGATATATAGAGATTCGGCCGTAACAGTGTTATCCTAATAATCCTATATCTGGCGCGGCACGGAAACGGGATGGGCGAGGCCTCGCCCATCCCGTTTCCTAAGCCTTGCCAGATATTGTTTTCCCATTCACGGCACCAACATACTATTCTGTATAATCATGATAATTATTTCACAGAAACTGTGATAGTTGCCGTAATGATTTGACGAATAGGGTAGATACTGATCCACAATGAGGATGACAAACGGACAGGTAGCCATTTACAGTGTATTGAAGGGGAGTGTTTTAAAAATGCCTACCTGTTCTTTTTCAAAACACTATAGAGTAATTGTATCGGGGTGGGGAGGGGGAGGAGTAGCTTGACAGTGCGACACCGATGTAGTAAGGGTCTCCGGCACTAGATATGTTGGATCGACGTTTTAAATTGCACGTTCACAGGTAGAACATTGTACACCAGTATGATTCAAGGTGTATGATCACGTGGTACTAACAACGACAACAAGTACTGAAACTTCCAGAATCCATCTGATTCAAAGTACGTATTCTTTTATATTGTCCTTATTACGTAACGGATTTTGATGAAATACGGCGCATCAAACGCGTCTTGTTAAACTGCATTTGGTGGTCTATGTACTTTGGCCCAAACGTCTGTCGTTTTTGCGAAGAATCGATTTCCGTGTCGGTAGACACGGAAATCGATTATTCGCAAAAACGAAATAAGTCTGTGCCGAACTCCCTGGACGACTAAATGCAGCTCATGAAGACGCGTTTGCTGCGCCATATTTCATCAAAATCCGTTTCATATTAAGGAAAATATCAAATAATACTTTCAAGATTTCAACTTTCAGCCACTGTTGTTGTTGTTATAACCACGTGATCATGCACATTGTGATTAGTCAAGGGCATGCATTTAAAATGAAGGAGGAAACGCTGAAGAAACAAAAACGCGCACCTGCAGTGCCGGACTGCAAATAGGCTGCAAATACACATTCATTACCGTATACAGTCTAAAAAAACTGCTAATTTACATGGAGCTGTATATAATAAATATAATATTCATATTTGTGCAACGAATATGACATATATGTTCATCTCGTGGTGTGAAATGTCCATATTTCTCTCGTGCCTCTATTTATTATCTGCGTTTAAAATTTGATGTGCAATGATCATACTTTATAATCTGTCGAAAATTCTATTTTTTTCAGGTGAGGCATTTAATTTGTATAAATAATTAAAAAATATCGTGCCTCATTTGCATATGAAAAAGGCCTGATACCACCGTGCGTCACTATTAGTAAAATAAATATTACTAAATGATTATATCTGTATAGCGGGCACTCGTAAATTTTAGAACTGGTGGAATAGTGACACAAATATACACTTATTTAATTTCTATAAAGAACAGTTTGTGCCCTCTGAGCGGGCATGTACCTTTAAAGCTATTACACAAGCGAATTTGTGTCTAGTAAACGGCGCAAACTTGTTGCACCGGTTACTAAATGAAAATGTGTTTATGCAGTATCTTCTGCATTTTTGCTGAATGGGAATTCGTCAGTACGCAGGGGGCCGTTTCACTAAACTTCGTACGACTAAAGTGTTCGTAAGTGGACATTTAGGATGTTTCAATTGATGGATTTACATTTATTGAGCATAGGCTGCAGCCTATGCTCAATAAATGTAAATCCAATAATTGTTTACAAGAAAACATTGTTAATGTGAATTTTTCATAAAAAATCATAATTTTGCTCTGACGATCATTTTAGTCGTACGAAGTTTAGTGAAACGCCCCCTGGTGTCTATTTCAACGTGAAACAGTTGATGCCAGCGCAGAGTGCAGCACTGGTGAACCTATAACCATTGATTTTAAGTTAACCCTTATTTTTGTTGTCGTCTGCTGTTTATTTTCTGTTTTCCATTGTTATCATCAAAAACATGCTTTGACAGCACTTTAGAATAATTTACAACATGCTTTGACAGCACTTCAGAATCATTTCCATTGGAAATGAATCTGATGTGCTGTCAAAACATGTTTTTATTGAGAAATAAGGCACAATATAAAAGCAACAGCAGACGACAATTGTTGAATTAAATGTTGCCGTCTGCTGGAAATATTTTATTTTCAATATTTCTCGACAAAAAGCTGGTTTTGACAGCACATGAGAATCGTCTCCAGTGGAGACGATTCTCATGTGCTGGCAAAATCAGTTTTTTGTTAAGAATTAAAGCAAAAATGAAAAACAGCAGACGGCAATTTCCGTCAGCAGCCTAGGAAGGGTTAATACGTCTGAACTGGACATCCAGACCATGCCAATATGCTTGGTTTATTAGGAGGGATGGGCTGTGGTCCATGTATAGAATATAGGACTTGAATACTGAAGGTTGCAAGTTCAAAACCTACCATATGCCACGAACTATACTTCCATAGTACATGCATCCCCATCTCACTGGTGAGTTGGATGAGACTTTAAACTGTGATCCCGTCCCTATATGACATTGGTTGTTGTTGCAATATTAAACGCCATTGATTTCATTTAATTTTTTAATTTATTAGGTTTTCTTGTTTTATAATTATGTAAATAGAAAACTATAATGTTATGTTCATGAACACAATACATACTGGTACATACATGTATTTCAGTGCTGACGTATCAGCATTATCATTTCTTGGAATTTCATTGGGATTGTATCCTTACGACGCAATTCTAACGGAATTCCACGAATTATTTGGCTGTTATTTTTTCACGGCTAGCTTGCAAATATATAATACATAGAGGATATTCATATTTTTGAAACGAATATGACATATATGTTCATCGAGTGGTGTGAAATGTCCATATTTCACGAGTGAAATATGGACATTTCACACCACGAGATGAACATATATGTCATATTCGTTGCACAAATATGAATATTCTATTTATTATATACCGCTCCATGGAAATTAGCAGTTGTTTAGACTGTATACGGTAATGAATGGGTATTTGCAGCCTATTTGCAGTCCGGCACTGCAGATGAGCGTTATGAATATAGATAGCGGAAGTAGTCGTATTTTCACCGGAAGTTGTTTATTTCATCGATGAGAACACATGACTTTCATTTACATCGTATAACTATGTATTTCATTGGTAGGCATATAATAAAATTGTATATTTAGTGATGTAGGCCACCGGCCCATTACACGCAACATGTATATGCAATTGTGTTGCTAGCTTGCAAAGGGTTAACGAAACCGGTCAGGGGTCCGTTTCACTAAACGTCATACGACTGAAATGTTCGTAAGTGGAAATTTTTGATCGTCTGGAAATTTCAATTGATGGATTTACATTTATTGAGCATCGGCTGCATATGCAACCTATGCTCAATAAATGTAAATCCAACAATTGTTTACAAGAAAGCAGTGTTAATATGAAATTTACAGACTATCATAATTTTGCACTTATGAATATTTTTGTCGTACGAAGTTTAGTGAAACGGTCTCCATGTGTTATTGGTAGAGTGTGACACAGCGACGGAACGTGATCTATGTACATGCTGACGGCGGAGGGACGTACGGGTGTTGGATACCGTGTTCCACGAAATCTTCTTGTGGCAGCTGCAAGTATAAACAATAAACATTATCATTAAGCTAATCACCTCGCCATCCTTAGGCACACACTGTATCCATATAGTATTAAAACCGGCGAAATGGCGCATACGTTTTTAAGAAATGAAATGTTTTACTAACGCTCGTAACGTATTTATTCTAATAGAAGCCCCCTCTCTAGTAGTAGCCCCCTCTCTAGTAGTAGCCCCTCCAGTAGTTTCAGTAAACATGTTATTTTCAAATTGTAGTCATTTCAAACATCAAACTTATTTTGTTTTTTGCCATAATAATACGCTAACAAAATCAGAAAAATACATAGCCCCGGGCGTTTATTACAATAAATACGGTATGTAAGAATTGACGTACATGGACTAACGTTATATTCAATATATTGCACATCTGCGAGGGGATAATAATTCACATGACCGTATTAAAGGCATTGAATTACATTATTCTACGACACAAACGCCTCGTAGCACCGGCTTAAGCAAAATTCAATGTAAATATGACACAATAATGCTGGTAAGAAAATTGTGAATAACAGTCGAAATGGCAGTCGTTTGTACTGTGCCATTTAATAGAGCTACAGCACTACCCAGTAGGTTGTGTCAATTTGTTTACTGCTGAATTGTGGCTGTGACTTGAAAAATAAGACTTATGAGTTTTGTGACCAGTGTAGATCCAGATCAGCATGTGCATCCACACAGTCTGCATCCGCACAGTCTGATCAGGATCTGCACTGTGCACTAATGATTGAGAAAATAATAACGTCACTGCAACAGCAGATGATGAACATTAAAACCACAATACTGCAATGAATTTCGCTGATCTGAGTTTGTTTCAAATTACACGATACCACTGCAGCGCTCCAGATAAGCTGCGTATTTTCTTAAATACCCAATTAAAATTTCCAAAAACCCAATTGAAATCAGAAGTAGCGAGTATCAAAAATCAATATCAATTTTATGGTACCTTTATCATGCTGTAGAAAACAATAAACAGACCACAAATATAGCATATTTGTCTTATTTTCCATGAAAACACATGTTGGTATTTCAAGACATGTTTTCATTTCGAAGCAAACTATTCAATAATTGCTGTCTGTTGATGTGTAAACAGTAGTGTGATTTTATTTTACCCAATTAAAATTTTGAAATACCCAATTGCTTCTGAAATGATAGAATGAAAATACTCAATTACTAATTCCTTATCTGGAGCCTGCCACTGAAAGAATGCATGGGGCGGCTGTCGTGACTGACATTACGTACGCTGTGTTCTCCCGAACAGTAATGTTCTACTGTGGAATTGTCTACTTTGGTCTTGAAGTCGGCGACAACAGCCGGATCAGTCCAGTCCATCGATACTAGCTCCATGTATAGCTGAAAATACAGATGGAAAATTTAGACACGCCATGCGTTTGTACATTAGAAGATGTGCGATATCTCCAGGCCCGTACGCAGGATTTTCTATTGGGGGGTGCGTCAGGGGGGTGCGTCAGGGGCGAGCCCCATGTAGTGGCGCGAGTACACTACATGGGGGTACCCCCCTAGCGTACTCGCGCCACTACATGGGGGTACCCCCCTAGCGTACTCGCGCCACTACATGGGGCTCGTCCCTGACGCACCCCTACTCGCGCCACTACATGGGGCTCGCCCCTGACGCACCCCCTGAAATTTGTTAAACCTAGATGGCCTGAAATGCACTCTCCTGCATTTTATGTCATTTAAATTCGGATTTCAACGGTGGCATTTTCATGCAAATTACCTGTATATTAATGAATTTCAAGATTTGTTGAGATTACTGTTTGAAAAATAGCGGACCTCGGCGAATTTAGGGGGGTGCGTACGCACCCGTCGCACCCCCCCCCCCCCACCCCCCTGCGTACGGGCCTGATCTCCATTAATATTCACATATTCCGTAGATGATTGTGAAAGTTAACAAACATTTCAGAGAAAAGTCGGAATGGGATTTTGCATTTGTTTTGGAAATCTTGTTAACTTTCGACTTCATCCACAGAAAATATCACAGACTTTGTATATATTTTTCATGAAAAATCTACATTCAAAATTGCAAATGTGTGTATTTATTGTTTCAATAAAACTTATTGTAAAAATAATTGCTAGATTCATTCTTTCATTCTATTATTGAGACTTGTCTGTGTGATCAGGGTATACGTTGTTCGTAGCAGTCATTGAGCTATTATCTCGTAACAATTGCACTCTGAAAGACTGTTAAGTAATACTGGTAGTTATAGTTCACATATTGAATTTTTAATACATTACCTCTATTGTTTTGGCTACCCCCGTCACTATATGAATGAATGGCCTTTTTGTGGAATTTATCGGGGTATAAACTTGGAAAAGTCGCGGGAATACTGGACGAAGCGATACAAAATTACAATTTTCGAAAAAAAAAAAAGAATAATAATAATTTTTTTTCGAAAATTGTAATTTTTTAAGGCCTCGTTCAGTATTCCCGCGACTTTTCCAAGTTTATATCCCCGATAAATTCCACAAAAAGGCCATTCATTCCTTATAATTCCAGCATTTCAAATAAATTCATCAAGAAAATGTGTTTATTTTCCGTTTTCTTAAGAATTATTTTAACTGCGCCTCACGGTCACGGAAAGTAGTTCGGCGTGGGAGTTTACTGGGATATAAATTTTGGACAGAGACTTGCTACGGGCCAATCAAATGTTAGGGAATTGTGTAAATATCTTTGTGCTGGAATTATATGCACGTGTTCGTTTGAATGAGACGCCGTTCACAAAAATGCTTTCAAATTACGATATTAATACGTGATTGGCGGATAGACACCGATTTTATCATGCACAAGATAAGAGTTAACATTGTGGGCTTCACGTGAAATTACGTCAACTTCTTGTCTCTGTATTAGTCCACCTCTCCATAGGTGCACCAAGGACATACGAGTCCGACATACGAGTCCTCGTAGTAAGTTGATTGATTAAAGGTGTTAGGGCTCTATATAAAGGTACATGCCCACGCAGCATGTTACACTGTACTACTACTTTTCATTTTCTGTCATGCCTTATATGAGCCATTTGTCTACCCACTAACGAGTTATTTTCAATTACGGCGCGTGTTAATTGGTGTTAAATCGCATTTTATATGCCGTGACCAGAAAGGGTATTTTCCGACCTCGTGCTATTTTTACCAATACGCGTCACGTGACACGGTCAATCATATCACATATTTGACATGCGCAGTGAAGTATCGGAAGTTGAGTAGAAAATCTCTGTTCGAGTCCACATCTAAATCTCCACGTAACTCTTTCCATTTGGTGATTTGGTCGCCAATATTAACCACTCTCTCTCTCTGTGCTGCCTGTCCCACAGACATTTCGCCTTTTTTTTGGCCGACGCCGTTTCATACAATTTCCGTCCTGGACGTTTCGACATGTTGATATTCTTGTTTACATATTGGGAAGCATACTGGCGCGCCTAGTATACTGCGCATGCGTACCGCAAGCCGTGATGTGAAACTTGTCGTCCCCGCACATTATCAAAATAGACTGTTACCGCCGCGCGTCGCTAACAGTAAATTGATAATTAATAAATGATTATATTTGTATAGCAGGCACTCGTAATTTTTAGAACTGGTGGAATAGTGACATAATTATACACTTATTTAATTCCTATAAAGAACATTTTGTGCCTACTGCGTGGGCATGTACCTTTAAACGTTTCTAAAACTTCTGTAGCCGATTTCATCAAAATTGCAAAGTATACTTTGAGGGAGCAATCATTTATTTCCCCCAAAATGCATTATTTTATATAGAACTAACCACTGCATATATTTGATGATTAAAAATATGCAGAAATATTATACTGAATTTATTACATTATCACAGCCAAAATGGCTGTGAAAAATGTAATAAATTCAGTATAATAAATATAATAAATTTATCCGTAAATTGAAAATTTCTCCCTCAAAGTATACTTTGCTAGATAAGTATATTTTGCAATGTTGGTGAAATAGGTTACTGGTAAGGTCGGGTATGGGCAGCAATAATTTTCTTAGTATGCTCAGTCTCTGTAGATGTATTTTGTCACACAATTCTGCCAAAAGACGGTTCAGCAGTCGAAGATCTAGGTTACTTTTTATGTTTGTAGATGTGAACAAGGCGGACCCTCTGGTTATAAATATAGCCTTGTACTTATTGAAACATTTAATGATTAATTTAATCGACATTTACGAAAGTGTTAATTAATTGAGACGACATGCTCTGCTTTCATTGGTCGAGAAACTAGGCCACATAATAATAATACCTGTCCACCTTTCACCGGCATAGTGTCGAGGCTTGTTTGGCTGATACACTGTGCCACTCTGATCTTCGGGTAGTAGAAGGCGAAGGTGACACACATCTCTTCTGGGGTTCCCAGACCGCCCTAAAATACAACCAAATGTTGGAAATGACAAACATTATAACCAATGTATCAATCATGGTGTATACATTGACATGATATAATTGATAGGATGTTGTAAATAATTATCCGTGTAACATGTTGCACCAAATGTTATTAATTTATCTGTCATAGTTGTTGATGTATGCGTCAAACGCTACAAGAGGTGAAACTGACCAATGGCATGTAAATACTAAGCTGTTTACAAGCCCCAGCCAATCACGGATAAGTCGCAGGTCACTACCCACATCGATGTAGCGTGATGTCCAACCCACACGTGGATAGTGGGACCGGCGTGCTGCCATTCCAGCGGTAGTCGTTCGACGAATCGCACCAAATTAGCGATATACGCGTAAGTGTTTTTTATTATACAATTCAAGCTGATTTATAAATCAACATATACAATTACATTGTGTTGTAACATATTTACAATGTATATAGCTAACAACAGGCATGTTGCGCTACCTATTCACGGAACCAGAACGGAATTATGTTCAATTTCTGGTCAATCTTCATACTTTGTGAAAACCCACAACTAGGCGTAACCTAGTATATGTATATACACGCGCAGCCGCATCTAGCGCACAATTATGTTTTCATTTTAGCGATTTTAGCCACATAGAATGTTTACACCCAAGTTGTGCGCATTGTGTTCGGGGGTTAGTGTTGTACGCAATACATGCCCGACCGTCTTTTAGATAGGGTACAGTTACACATTATTATCCTGGTCTGTGCCTTGTGGACGTGGACCAGATTTTCTAAATACGGCTGTCCATGTCCAAGTTTTATGGGTCCCTTAAAATGGAATTCTGTCAACTATATTGGTCACGCATATCGGCATAATTATTGACTTATTCTCCATAGATAGGTAAAGCGTGGGGGTGTGAGACGCAGGCGTGGTGGCGGTGGCGGTTTCGCTGACCGGCGCGTGGAAATACCGGCAGTGGTGATGGCTCTAGATGTGGCGCCCCCTGGGCATGGTGGCTCAGGATGTAGTAATCACAGGGGTGGCGGTCGCAGGTGTGGTATACATGTATGGGAACCAGGCGCCAAATGGAAGTGCCATTCCATACATAATTTAGAAAATTCCCGGATAAATGATATTTGTTCACGCATATAAAACACAATTAATCACTCTGGTCACGTTTTAAATCACATGCAAATAGACGCGTTAGTGGCAGATCTATAAATCACTGGCGATCATATCAACGGGCTTGGCAGCAGTTACACTCTGTAGTAAATGTCCGCACCTGTTATCTAAATGATAATGCATTCATATTACATTTAAATGTGAATGCTTGAGCTTAACTACGGCACTGGCTCGAGGGCCTTGCATGTTCAGACCGACGGTTTGTGTCCCCTTCCGGTGGGACTGGGCTATCACGAATGTGTCTTGCCCAGGGATTAGATAAACATATTAAATTTGTTTCAAAACGTTACATTATAAATGTTGCGGTACCAGGCGTGCCGGCACTGCGAGTGGCATCGGGCTTAGTGGCGTGGCGTGGCGGCACCGGGCTTGGCGATACCGGGCTTAGCAGCACCGGACTTGGCGGTACCGGTCTTTGTGGCAACGGGTTTGGCGGCAACATGCTTAGCGGCACCGGGCGTGGCGGCACCGGGCGTGCAGCAACTCACAGGTGATAGTATCATTCCAATATAACAAATCGGTACATGTTTTAACCCTGTCCCTGATATCCCGCCACTGCTGACTTTAGACACTGATTACTTACGCGTACATGTTCCATTGCAACTCAAACAAAAACTCTGGGACGATGGCTATGTCGATGTGTCATTGTTTTGAAAGGCTCAATAGAATTATCAGAATTGTACAGCGGCAATAAGCTTTACTTAAACCAACAGGGGTTCATAGAATCAAAACCGCATAGTACCAACAACAAACAACTATCCATCGAACAGTGGACTGATGCGCTCATTATTTATATGGAAATCTACTGCCAAAAGTTCACTTCAAAAACGTCCGAACTCACGTACATGTCAACCATCCGCAATGCCGCTTATAACCAAAGTAAATTCGCGTGGCAAAAGTATGACGAACAGTTTAGAATACGTCGAGCTACTAACCCCCAATCATGGGCAGAAATAAACACCAGTATGGGGCTAAAAATAATGGCATCATCCACATCAGAATATGTACAGAATCGGCAATATCAACTCCCAACATCTCAAACATTACCTTGCGGTCAGACACCAACATGTATAGCTTACAATAGAGGTCATTGTAACTGGGCGAGGTGCAACTACATGCATGTTTGCAACAATTGTACTGGAGCACACTCTCATTCCACGTGCCCACAATTAAGTCGGCAATCCACACAAACGACATTTCCCGGCCGGCGCTACGTCTCCAACACGTCCCAATTCCGCGGTAGAGTGAATAGTAGATCCCGGCCATACCAGCGTCCTTGGTCTAGCACATACACCAATAAACATAATCAATTTGGCCAATGAATCGACATCATACCCAGAAAAACGTGTTGCTCAGGACATTATTTCAGTATTTAGATACGGTTTCCATTTGAACTACGAAGGTCCTCGAATCCCTCTGGAGTCTAAAAATCTTAAATCGGCAAAAGCACACCCGAACATAGTAAAAGAAAAATTGTTAAAAGAAGTAAACCTAGGCCGAATGTTCGGACCTTTCACCTCGCCACCATTAGCTAATTTTAGAGGTTCGCCGATAGGACTGGTGAGTAAGAAATCTAAAACCGACTCGTTTAGACTAATTCATCACCTTTCACATCCTACTGGTAATTCCGTAAACGACTTTATTAGTCCGTTATTGTACACCGTCAAATACACGCACTTCGACGAAGCTGTTGAAATGACCCAAACTCTTGGTCCAGGCGTTGAGATGGTTAAACTAGATATTTCATCTGCATTTCGCCTTCTACCAATTTGCCCTCAGGACTTGAACTATTGGGAATAAAGTTTGAAGGTCTTTACTATTTCGACAAAGCCTTACCTTTTGGCGTCTCGATAGTATGTTCAACATTCGAAACAATTTCTACATTTCTAGAATGGCTTGTCCGGAAACGCGCGCAATCGGATAAATTAAAACACTATTTGGACGATTACCTATTAGGTAGCCGCCGCGGAACACTCGAGTGCAGTCACCTCTTACAAACATTTCTAAATGTGTGTGAGCAGCTAGCTGTACCACTTGCAAAGGAAACGACAGAAGGTCCGACCACAAAACATTATTTTCTAGGCCTAGAAATAGACTCTGTAGAAATGGTGGTAAGAATCCCAACTGCGAAATTGGACGAACTTCGCCAAAAAATCACCAACTTGCTTAAACAAACAAAAACGAATTTAAAGGCAATACAATCACTCCTGGGAAGTCTGCAGAGCAATTAAACCAGGCAGGGAATTCAGTAGACGCCTCATTGACTCAACAATTGATGTGAAGGCGGGTTATCATCACATCGCGTATCCGCGGAGATGAGGAAAGATCTAAAAAAATGTGGCTGTCATTCCTAGAAAACTTTAACGGGGTTTCGGTTTTCAACGATTATCTTTGGGTGGGAAATCATGATATCGAATTATTCTCAGACAGCGCAGCAGGATTAGGTTTGGGCACATGGGGTTTGGCCGTTACTGTGGTTTGAACTTGGTGTTACGGACAATATAACAATTTTGGAATTCTTCCCGCTTCTAGTAGCTGTAGAGATTTGGCACAATGAACTTCAAAACAAGAAAAGTGTGTTTCGCACAGATAACGAAGCAGTATGTCACACTATTATCACATCAATAAGCAAATCAAAATACGCTATGTGTATGCTCTGACCGTTCGTTCTAAAGTGCCTGCATTCCAATATAGTGTTCAAAGCTGTACATATACCGGGCAAATCCAATGTCATCTGCGACAGCTTATCCAGGTTGCAATTTCAGAAATTCCGGCAGCTAGCTCCAACGGCGGACCAATGTCCACAAGCAGTTCCTCACCATCTTTGGTCCATCTTCAACGCGGTATAGACGAGCTACTTGAATCAAAAATCGCCCAAAATACTAGATTAGCATACGAAAGGGCCATTACGTCATTCACTAAGTTTTGCAAATCACTTGACTTGCCTATGATATAGCCGATACCACTGAGGTACCTATCACTGTATATCGCCGATTGCTACAGTCGGAATATCGCTCCGTCTACAATGAGAACGTATTTAGCAGGTATAAGCTATCGTCACAAACTAATGGGCGTGACCGACAACACTCGCGCGTTTATGATAACCAAATGTTGTGTCCAGTGAAAGCGCTCGTGTCGTACTGTAAAATAAGACCTACTATTTCTCACTGCCCTTTTATTCATCATAATGGCAAGCCCGGTACCAGGTATCAATTCAGTGTTATGCTAACACAATGCATAAACTTCATGCGACTCGTACAAGACTCATTAATTCCGAATTAGCGGTTGTAGCTACCTTTCACAACTAAACGTACCTAGTGAATCAATTCAGAAGCAAGGTCGTTGGAAATCCGATTGTTTTAAGACGTACATTAGATAAATCTCTATTTAAACAACCAATGCAGAACCGGTATTGGATGAAACCCCAGCGACCATACAGTGGGTCGGAGTCCGCGGGATGGCATGGGACGGCGTTGTGCGAACACTCAGATTTAAACTGAGATCTCACGCACGACCAACCATGCTTATAATTCATTGTGGAGGGAATTCTTTACTAAAGGTAAATATGGATTATCTCTCTAAACAAGTCAAAGACGATATTAATGAAATGGCCACCATGCTACCCGAGACGAAATTGTCTGGTGAGACATATTACCACGCCGCTTTTGGGCACCCATGGCTAACAACAATGTTGTTGAAAATATGCGAAAACGTCTGAACCGCACTGGCAGAGCAGCAGCCATAAGCGTTGGCGGTTTTGCTATACAATACACAAAGCTTGAAATCGATAAACCAGTAATATAAAGATCTGACGGTGTGCATCTGACGGATCAAGGCAATGATACAGTCATACATGCACTGAAGTTGGCCATCAAGCAGTTCGTAAATTACACTAATCCTCACTCCACAAATACCTAATGTAACATGGCGGAAATTTGTAGCTGTACACATTTTGTGGCGGTATGTGCGGGTGAAAACGCTTATAAATGTTCTTGATCGCTTCAATGAACCGCTTTATCGAAACCGAAATTGCTCCTTTCTGTCTGGAACTTGCCGGCGAAATTGAGGCCTTTTGAGCCTGCCTTCGGCTTCAGAATACATAAATAAATATATAGCTTTGGTGCGCCCATATTAATAGGTGCGCTCGTAAACCGTGGCGCACCAAAGTTGCTATCATTCACCCGCACAAAGTGCATTTTACTGTAAGCATTATGGAATGTGCCTTTGGCTTGTCATATTGCTTGCTAAATACATATACATACTGCTTGCTAAATACATATTGCTAAAATAAATATGGCTGAATCGACCGCGGCCATCTACATCCATATTGTGTAGTGTCCCTTAAATTACTAGCTAAACTGGTTTGTATCATAATTACGTTTAATGTCAGCAACACATTAAAGTTTGTTCTGAGTGACCAGTTTAACGCCCTGCTGTTTACAAGCCGCCAGCCAATCGCGGATAAGTCACAGGTCACTAGCCACATCGATGTAGCGTGATGTCCAACCCACAAATGGATAGTGGGACCGGCGTGCTGCCATTTCAGCGGTATTCGTTCGACGAATCGCACCAAATTACCCTACCCACCCTCCCCCTTTTATCTCGTTTGATCTGCTTCTATTTAAGCGTATGATATTGACAGTATCAGCCTGCATATCCCTTTGCTACAGACACACACATTAGTACAAGCTTATTTGTTGAGATGGTACACCATGTCATTGAGAATATCATTACACATGTATGTATTGGAATGTGTTGATCCTGCCGCAAAGTATATACATTGCAGGGCGATTTCTGACCAACCAGCCACGGGTAGCACACCTATACAACATGCCTGTGATCGTATAGATGGCCACCACCAACACGCTAGAGTCGTCAGTGTTTGCCACGATTTGAAAGACTCGATATCCAACCTTCACAAAGAGCCTACACAGTGGGGGAGAACTTACAATTTGCAATCTACCATCAATTTATACTTTGCCGCGGTTGATTATATTTACAATATACTAACTTTTATCGACACAGCGGTATGTGCGGGTGAAAACGCTTATAAATGTTCTTGATCGCTTTAATGAACTGCTTTATCGAAACCGAAATTGCTTCTTTCTATCTGGAACTTGCCAGCGAAATTGAGGCCTTTGGAGACTGCCTTCGACTTCAGAATACACAAATAAATATATAGCTTTGGTGCGCCCATATTAATAGGTGCGCTCGTAAACCTTGGCGCACCAAAGTTGCTATCATTCACCCGCACAAAGTGCATTTTATTGCAAGCCTTATGGAATGTGCCTTTGGCTTGTCATATTGCTTGCTAAATACATATACATACTGCTTGCTAAATACATATTGCTAAAATAAATATGGCTGAATCGACCGCGGCCATCTACATCCATGTTGTGTCCCTTAAATTACTAGCTAAACTGGTTCGTGTCATAAAATCACACTACTGTTTACACAACAGACAGCAATTATTGAGTAGTTTGCATCTAAATGAAAACATGTCTTGGCATTTCATTAGAATTGTCTCCTTGGAGACAATTCTAATGAAATACCAAGATGTGTTTTCATGGAAAATAAGACAAATATGCTATATTTGTGGTCTATTTATTGTTTTCTACAGCATGATAAAGGTATCAAAAAAATTGTTATTGCTTTTTGATACTCGCTACTTCTGATTTCAATTGGTTTTTGGCAATTTTAATTGGGTATTTAAGCAAATACGCAGCTTATCTGGAGCTCTGTATATCCCATCACAGTTACAGAAGCAATTATGGTTCAATCACATGATTAGCAGACATAGGACGGGTCATTAATAGTTATAATGGATCCTTAAAGGTACATGCCCACGCAGTAGGCACAAAACGTTCTCGATAGTAATTAAGTAAGTGTATAATTGTGTCACTATTCCACCAGTTCTAAACATTGCGAGTGCCCGCTATACAGATATAATAATTTAGTAATATTTGTTTTACTGATGGTGACCCGCGGTGGTATCAGGCTATTTTCATATGCAAATGAGGCATGCATTTTTTTAATTATTTATGCTAATTAAATGTACACCCGAAAAAATAATATTTTCGACAGATTATAAAGTTTGATTTTTGCACATCAAAACATAAATACAGATAATAAATAATAATGTCCGTTAACAGAGTGGAAATTTACTTTTACATACAATGTATAATAATGCCAATCGATTGGATCAGTATGCAATGGCGTCGCTACATTGCAATACAATGTAGTCGTTCTCATGTAGGGCCAAACGTGTAGTATAATAATGCAAGTTCTAAGACGATATATGTATATACAATAACAGCACAGTCACACGCCCGTAGCTACTTTGCTAACACGCCCGTTGTGTAGAATCGACATTCTCGGCTATATGTGAATGGTCATGGACTCCAATTTGGCACGAGTACTTACAAAGGTAGGGCCCATCTTGCCCGTCGAGTTGTAAATGCAGTCGACCATGACACTGTCTCCCTGGAACATACACATATGAATATGAGACAAGCCATGAGATTTTGTACACTTCGGACATATGCGTAATTTCATTAAAATGTTTACAATATTTTTCATAAACTAAGTCAAATGTTGACAAAATTTTCAGAGTAATTCCGCATGTACTCTGAAAATTGTGTCAACTTTTGACGCCACTAACGGAAACTGTTGTAAATTATGCAGATGTCCGAATGTACAAAATCACATGGCGTGTCTCGTATCTTGTAGTGGGCTGACTCTTAGTGCCGGGCATCCAGTTATCATGTGCTCTGCATCCAACATCACATTGGGCGAGGAATAAGAAAAATCCTCAGATCTTTCCACGTGTTGAAACTTTAGAGATAGTGGCCTCAACATCACTTACCTGTATGTAAAATCTACATAATCTCAAATAATTCAAATAATTAATGCTAGCTCTAATTATAGCTAGCATTAACAATTTAGAGCTAGCTCCAAATGATTTAGAGCTCTTCATATGATTTGGAGCTAGCTCTAAATATTTAATGCTAGAGCCAGCATTAATTATTTGAGTTTCTGTAGATTTGGGTTCCAGGAATTCAAATAATTATTGCTACTGTCGGTTTCACGAAACCTGTCCAAATAATACGGCCATATAAACAATGCAAAAGCAATATTTTTTCGATAATATTAATTTTGTATCTTCTTTTTATTTCGTGAAATTTGGTCAAATATTGATTTTATTACGAAAAATTGAGTTGTCTATGGGCATTTAAGATGGAGGAGCTGTGGGAGGAGTCAGAAAACGAAAAAAAAATGGAAATTGACTCCGAAACCTGGCTAGATAGCTTGGAAATTATCTAACTAAGAAAACAAGTTAAATTTTGAAAATCGTTCCAGTATTTCTGAAATTCAAAAATATTCCCCATAGACATCTTCACTCATTGTTTTTTTCGCAATAAAATCAGTATTTGACAAAATTTCACGAAATAAAAAGAAGGCTCATTCTTAAATTTTGCTTTAATTTAATATTATCGAAAAAATATTGTTTTTACATTATTTACATAGTCGTAACATGTGGGCAGCTTTAGTGAAACAGATAGTAGTTCTAAATAATTAGAGCTAGCATTAACTATTTAGAGCTAGTATTAATTATTTAAGTATATGTTGCGTTCCATATACCTGTTGTATGGAAACCTCCTTCTTAAACGCTCTGAAATTCTGGTAAGCAAAGTCATAATTGGGGTCCTCAATGATTGGTTGTATTTCCACGCCGTTCCGGAAGTGACGTGTTATCATGGACGTCCCCAGCAGGTGCGAGTGTTCTACCGCGGCGAATATTTTGATCTCCGTTGTATTGGCGTCAGCCATTCCCTAGAAAGACCAACAATACCCTGTGTTTGATCCGGAAAGATGGCAGCGCCACACCGTGCATGTATCACTAAATATTATATTTTACTTTGAATACAGCAAACTACATGTAGTACTACATTTCTTCACAATAAAGCCATAAGAGCCTGACATTGTAGTTTGATAAATACCTATATTTCGAAAAAAGTAGGCCAATATCACCCATAATGTGAATAAGGATGACATACTTTCTGCTCTTTATTATGTACTAAACGTTTGTGATTGAAACTTACGCACATTAATGCCATGCACGAACAATTTAACAACTGCTCAATACAACAGCTGAGCGCACGAGACGTTACGTTCTGGACGAGCGGCACCACGTTTTGAACTGGAGACCTTGTGCAATACTTAAAACAATAAAACATATCTACTGCACAGGGCATAGACATTGTATACAGTGGAATTGTTGTGAGGTATAATAAAATTCAACCGCATTGTATTCAGCTACCGTTAAGTATGTCCCAGTGAGGGCAATGTCACACGTGTCTATTATTGTGTTGTGTGCTATGCTTGAATGACCGTGGTACATCTCCAAACTGGACACTATGGGGAGCTACCACAGTGTGGTATCTCCAAACCGGACACCCTGGGGACCTCCCACAGTGTGGCATCTCCAAACCGGACACCCTGTGGTATCTCACACAGTGTGACATCTCCAAACCAAACCTCCAGGGTGTCCGGTTTAGAGATGTTCCACTGTACTCACGTTGCGTATGCAGTTCTCGGAGCAGTATCCACGAGATACGTAGCTCTCCTGATGTGGCGGGATGATCATGTGGAAATCCACGGCCTGGCCGAACCATAACAGGCCCGACTCAATGGGACGGAGCGATTTGGTTAGCGTGATCCGAATACCGGAATTGTCGATCAATCCTGTAGACAGATCATTCAAGGTAGGCCAATATCACCCATAATGTGAATAGGGATGAAATACTTTCTGCTATTTATTATGTACTAGACGTGTGTGATTGCTCAATACAGGGATGATCTGTGGAAATCCACGTTCTGGCCGAACCATAACAGGCCCGACACAATGGGACGGAGCGATTTGGTTAGCGTGATCCGAATACCGGAATTGTCGATCAATCCTGTAGACAGATCATACGTTGAACATGGAATTAGATCGTTGTGATGTTACAATGAGTGAACAAAACACAACAGGGTATGAATGTTATTGTGAGCGTATGACGACATTGCCCACCCATAAATATGTTGAGTTACTGTTAGTTGGTTTAAAGGTGCATGCCCACCCAGTAGGCACACACTGTTCTTCATAGGAATTAAATAAGTGTATAATTGTGTCACTATTCCACCAGTTCTAAACAATACGAGTGCCCGCTATACAGAAATAAGCATTTAGTAATATTTATTTTACTGATAGTGACTCGCGGTGGTGTCAGCCTATATTCATCTGCAAATGAGGTATGATATTTTTAGCTCACCTGAGCGAAGCTCATGTGAGCTATTGTTACCGCAATGTGTCCGTCGTCGTCCGTGAACATTTTCAAACGTCTTCTCCTCGTTAACCATTGGGCCTATAGTCACCAAACTTTATGGTCATGGTCCTTAGGTAGGGGGATTACAAAATTGATAAAATGACGTCATTACGTAATCCAAGATGGCCGCCGTCTAGAAATAGCACAAATTCTTCAAAAATCTTCTTCTCAAGAACCGCCAACCGGATTTCGACAAAACTTGGTAGGAATAATCGATGTACAATGCTCTTTCAAAGTTCTAAAAATAGTGACCCCGGGGTAAAAAATGGGCGTGGCCCGTGAGGTCAAATTGGGGTAAAATTTTATTTTTGACCGAATATGGTCATGTTATATACCAAATCGAAGGTATCAACGAGGCGATCACTCTGGTGCATTATTTGTCGAAATCGGATGGTTATGTCATCCAAGATGGCCGCCGAAAGGTCAAAAGGTCGTTCTTTTATTAGAGATTTCAAAATTCTTCTTCACTTGAACCGCTTGGCCCATGGTAGCCAAACTTAAAAGCTATGGTCCATGGGTGATGCCTTTTCATATTTGTTAAAATGGAGGTCATCGCTAATCCAAGATAGCCACCGTCTAAAAATAGCACAAATTCTTAAAAAAATCTTCTTCTCATGAACCGCCAGCCGGATTTCGACGAAACTTGGTAGGAATGATCGATGTAGAATGTTCTTTCAAAAGTGTTAAAATGGTGACCCCGGTGTCAAAAATGGCCCGTGGGGTCAAATTTTATTTTTGACTGAATATGCTCATGTCATATATCAAATTGAAGGTATCGATAAGGCGATTGCTCTGGTGCAATGTTTGTCGGAATCGGATGATTATGTCATCCATGATGGCCGCCAAAAGGTCCATTTATTCGAGATTTTGAACGTCTTTTTCTCAGGAACCACGTGGCCGATGCTGGCCAAACTTCATAGTAAGTTAAGATCATTGTGTGAAGCATTTTCAGATTTGGTAAAATGAGAGTGATCGCTTAATCCAAGATGACCGCCATCTAAAAATAGCACAATTGTTTTAAAACACATGAACTCAATGTCACATTCTCCTCTGGTGTTCATGGAGTCAGGTGAGCGAATTAGGGCCATCATTATTTTTTGAAATCTACATCGCATTTCCTGCGTTCTGGCGCATTTTGGAGCAAAAATATTGACAAATATTGACAAATATTGACAAAAATATTGCTGCTGCTGCACCGCGTTTATTTTTTGGCTGCACCACCCACCCCCACCCCCCCCCCCCCCGCCCCCAATAAACAATAAACAACGCGAACGTAGAACCGTGCCTTGCAACTGGTAAACAATCTTTACTCGGCGAATTTTAGGGGGGCGCGCGCCGGGTCCGCCCCCCCCCCCTGAATCCGCCCATGACATCTGACATACCGATGTTGTGTATTGATGAATCGACTACCACTAAATATTTGTCGTATATAAACTAACCAATGACCACACATTTTGCTGTTCTCTGCTACTTTCATTTTTCGTATGGATGTTGTGGGACCTATTTTCCCATAACCTGCAGCCATTCCGCTCTGGATATTCACTAATTAAAATATAGGTTTAATTATTGTTAAGAAAGATAAATTCAATATCCTGTGACCACCCTGGTGGTGGCGCAAAAAGTCAGGGGCTGAAATTGAAACCGCCTCACATGACAAACATGATCCGACTTACAAAATAATCCCAAAGCATATGCTTGAAACTGATGTAATGATACATTAACATGCCAGTGAAGTAGATTAGTCCATTAATTGACTGGTTTCTGCAAGCAAAGAGTGTCTATGGCATAACAAGTCTGGCTTATTGTTTTTAACGTACTACTTTTGACTACGTCGCGCATGAATATCTAATGATTTAGTGTGGAAACCACGCAGCATACCTGACACACCGATGTTATCACGGTGTATTGAGGGATTATTATTTCCTGAGCTGTTGATTAGATCCAGCCGCTACTTTTTCGGCTCATTCTCTCCCAGACACAAATAGTAGGATAGTCATGTTGGTTATATTGTCGTTGGTGCGATGGTGTGGGTGTTTGGTCAATACTATTAACTTTGTTGTTTTCATACACGGTGAAACTATCGTTTGAATAGGGTGCCAGACATCACCATTTTGGATGTCTTCATAAATATTTAGTTAATAAGTCTTTATTATTTGAACATATAATTGATTGATGCTGGACATTACTTTTAATTGTTAGATTCTAAGTATAAGTTAGGTGTGCGAGACCATGTACACGCCCATGTGTTTTCAAATTGAATTATGTAGTACAACAACAATGGCGGATCCCTGATCTCGCATGAACTGTCTGACATGTGACATATATTTCCGGTGTTGAGTGTCATATCTGTCAAAATACAAACAAAGGCGAACTTTATTTGTATACTTGTTTCTCATTATTATCAAAATACATGTAAAGTGTGCGAAGCCATGTACACTGACTATATTAATTTTCTGTAAATATTCTGTTCTGATTTTGGGATTAACCTTTTATCCATACACATGTAATATGGGATTTTAACCTGTTAACCGACCTAAAAAGCCATACACATCATTATATAAATAAATAATAAGTGTTAGTAATCTTGTGGAGCTACAATTTAACCTAGTTTCAGTACTTTTATTATATGTTATCTCCTTTGAGATAGCAATTATGTCACGCAAATTTCTATGGGGGCAGCTATATTGTCGTACTACGCCTAACCGGGGAGTACGACCAAGAAAATAGTGCCATGTACCAACTTATCCTATGGCGTTTTGGTCTGTCTTGCTTGGTATCTAAAACTCAACATATACTATTCTCTATAGTTTTCACAGTTTTGGGCTCAGTTTATCAGTTAAATTTTGGAAAATACGAATCAAGACATTTCATGCGTATGAATACAGCAGTTATTATCTTTAGTTCTCACAGTTAGGTAGCAGTGACCAGTTAGCCGCCGATTTCCTATTTAGTAAGGAAGAAAATCAATAATAAATTTGTAAAAGTAAAATACGCAATGAATTTGAAATCTGTGTGCATAACACTCCAGGGCTCCAGATCAGGAATTAGTAATTGAGTATTTTCACTCCAGCATTTCTGACATTTCTGAAGCAATTTAGTATTTCAAAATTTTAATTGGGTAAAATAAAATCACACTACTGTTTACACATTAGCAGACAGCACTTATTGAATAGTGTGCTTCGAAATGAAAACATGGCTTGGTATTTCATTAGAATTGTCTCCTTGGAAATACCAAGAAGTGGAGACAATTCTAATGAAATACTAAGATGTGTTTTCATGGAAATGAAGAAAAATATGCAATATTTGTGGTCTGTTTATTTTTCTGCAGCATGATAAATGTACCACAAAATTGTAATTTCTTTTTGATACTCGCTACTTCTGATTTCAATTGTGTTTTTGGCAATTTTAATTGAGTATTTCAACAAATACGCAGCTTATCTGGAACCCTGACACTCTTTAAATACAACATTTATCTGGAGCATTACTACGGTCGTCCTTTTTAACAATATATGTTGCTAGAACGTTCACCCCTTTCACATTTCCTTCACTGACTTCCATTTAGCATGCGCCTACTGACCTGGAGTGCGGCCCTGATTGTCGTAATGCGTCTCCATGATGAAGAAGGATGCGTCATCCGGACCCCCAATGGAGTACCCCACGTTGGGCGGGAACTCGAACGCCTGCGAAACAAATCAAAGAATATGTTTGCATAGTAAGTACATGTACCACATTAATACAACACCTTTGATATATATATATCGTGTTGCTGAAAAAGAATCCAATGATATTAAACGAATTATATGGATGAAAATGGTATTTCCTTTCGTATGCTCAATTTTCTTTTTTAAATTACGCGCGAGACTATAATTTATGCAGTTTCATCACATGATAAGTACCTGCGCCGATGAACGCGCATATACACACATAAGTATATACATGAGCAATTATGTATTTACTTCCGTTATTCAAATTGGCCACGTACCAGCTGGCTGAAAGATGGGTACACATCAGTGGGCAACTAAAATTTATTTGGACTCTCGACGGGGTGAAACTGTACTGGTAAATGCACTTGTTCGTGAATATACAGCCGTCTGACATGATACTTCTATGATTATTTGATTGTTTTAATATTATTTGGTTTAATTGAATTTCTTTAAAACTCAGATGTTAACTCTTTGCATGCGAACAGTGAAAATAACTGCCACCAAATTATGAGTATGTTTCTTATTTCTCTCTGTAAACATGTCTTGGAATTTCATTAGAATTGAGTCCTCCGGACTCAATTCTAATGAAATTCCAAGACATAGTCAACATATGTATAGGGAGAAAAAAAAATGTAATGAATTGTCACCTGCTATTTTTGAACTATTTATAGCCCACACATTTCCCAGCATGCAAAGAGTTAAGTATAAACAAATAGTACAAAGATAAATCATGGTAGCACAGGTGGAAGACTCGGACCTGTGACACAAAACAAATGCACATTAAACAAATCCAATACCACATCCACTTGGTATCGTACAGTACTATGTTCTACGAGAAGTGGGTGGGGTAATGCACTTTTTTAATGGGCATTGTTTTTGTGTCACATGCCCGAGTCTTCCACCTGTGCATGGTAGTTGATGAAAGAAACATTACCCCGCCTCCTACAAGCCAGACCATGACGGTGTTGCGACACATAGGCAGCTTCGGTGGCCTGTTGTCATAGCAATTCCCGCTGATCCCGTCAACAGTGGGGTCAATCCCGCTACACTGGTATATCAATATGTGATGAACGTGCGACTCCATACCAGGGGTGATCACAGGCTCGAACTGAAACAAAATAAAAAACGTACTCGGCGCAGGCCGACAGCGGCTATTCCCCAGTGAGATACAGAGAAAAGAACAAATCACATTGTAAACACGAAACAATGATAGGGTGACGTCTTGGAACGGCTAGTGAACAAAACAGTTCATTAGGGCAGTTGAACTTGGTTAGCGTGGAGTTGCTGACATTCCGCTTACCTCGGAATTATTCCTCTTAAAGGTAAAGGCCCGGCACAAACTGTTCTTTATATCAGATACATCATCTGAGACATTTTCTGGCAAACTAAACATTCATTCACCATTACCCCACGTATTGATTTGCATTATTATACATTTTATGTGCTTCCTTAATATGTTTACGGACATTACTATTTATTCTTTGTATTTATTTGTTTGATGTGCAATGATCATACATTATGATCTGTCGAATGTATTATTTGTTTCAGGCGACGCATTTAATTGGTATAAATAATTAAAAGATATCATGCCTCATTTGCATATGAAAATAGCCTGATACCACCGCGTGTCACTATCACGGAAATAAATATTACTAAATGGTTATATCATTATAGCGGGCACTTGCAATTTTTAGAACTGGTGGAATAGTGACACAATTATACACCATGCAATTCATATAAAGAACAGTTTGCCTACTGAGTGGGCATGTACCTATAAGGACAGAAACATACAAGGCAATCAGCTATCAATTTAATGTAAGTCAATTTCGGGAAATTCTAAAAAGCGATAAGGCAAACTACCGTCTATAATGTTCATTGCCAAGATATCGACGTTTCTGAACATATATTTGGCAATTTCAACTCGCAATCAAGGAGTTTGATTGGCTGTGCCACAGCTGTGGCTCAGCCAATCAAGCATCTTGATTTCACCACAAGTATTTTGTAATAAAGAAATTTACGCAGATGGTTGTGTAATAACGCACGTATGCTTTAATCTGTTGCACGATAGTGAAGCAATGAAGAGTTATAATGTACGTGCGAGGACCTATTTATGAATAGAGAAAAATATATATGAAGAAACCAGAGCTATCACAGGAGTGATCATAATACCCATATAAACGGTAACCAAACTAGTGTCACGGCGTCGTGGTGGGTGATACATGATTTTTTGTAATATCAAAAAGAGTTTCAAAGGTCGGAATAAAAATGTACTGCCCATTTTTGTCGCGCCCGTTTGCATACAGCGCGATATAGTTGGCACATTGGCGTACGTCCGTACGTACGTACACGCGTCCGTCCGTCCGTACGTACATACGTCCGAGTTTACCTTAAAGTTGTTTTGGATTTAGAGTAAAGTGTTTAGTACTATCAAATGCCTTGGCGGGTTCAGCATGCGGACCGCGGCAATCTATTTTCCCTTTGACCTCTACGTACGACCTTGACATTGGACTAGGAATTTGGGTATTGAACGCAACACATCGACTCAACATGCCGAACATACACGTATGTGGCAAATAATTTGAAAATATATTCATCGGGTTAGAAGATATTATGGCAGAAACAAAATTTGACATTTGACCTTTAAGTGACATTCTCCTTGGGCATAGCCACATGGGTATTGAACGCGACACATCGTCTCATCATGACAAACATTTGTGGCATTTATTTGAAAATACATTCATCGGTTTAGAAGATATAGCGCTGAAATTATATGTCACCTTTGATCTCTACGTGACATTTACCCTTGGCCGTAGATATTTGAGTATTGAGTGTGACACATCGTCTCATCATGGCAAATATTTGTGGCACACTATTTGAAAACCCATTCATCGGTTTACAAGATATAGAGCGGACTTTTTGTTTACCTTTGACCTCTAAGTGACATTGACTTTGGACATGGATATGTTTTTTTTTAACTCCACACATAGTCTCATATTGGAAAACATTTATCACCAATTATTTGAAAATACGTTCATCGGTTTAGAAGATATAGAAACAAAATAAAATGATCTTTGACCTCTAAATGACCTTGACCTTTGACGTAGACACGTTGGTATTGAACGCGACACATCGTCTGAGCAGGGCCAGCAATTGTGGCGAATTATTTGACAATAAATTCATTGGTTTAGAAATTATAGAGCGGGAACAAATTTTAACCTTTCACCTCTACGTGACCTTGACTTTGGAAATAGATACGTGGGTATTCAATGCGACACATCGTCTTGTCATGGCAAACAAACATTTAGGGCACATTGTTTTAAAATCCATTCATCTGTTTAGAAGATATAAAGCGGAAACGATGTTTGACCTTTGACCTCTAAGTGACCTTGGATGTAGACACTCATACCCTCCCCCACTCCACCCTCTGAACTTCGATTGTGGGGTATAAATATACCATAAAATAGAAATGACCAAAGTAGCATGGCACACGGTACCTAAAAGATGGATTGTAAGAGTTAGAGATCATCTTATTACGTCTTATCTTTGTTTTCGACATCACAACTCTCCCTCGCATAGCACATTAGATAAGATATGTGGAGTTATAAAGGCATGTGAAAACAAAGTGGGCCTCCTTGTCGCCATACAATGTACATGTAGTTGGTTACAGAAGCTGAGAGGGATATTTGAATGAACGAGTTGAAGATGAAAGGTTGATCAATACATCTGTGAGCGGAATATTTGAATGAACGAGTTGAAGATGAAAGATCGATCCAACATTTATAAGAGGAATATTTGAATGATCGACTTGGAGATGGTTGATTATCATCATATACATGAAATATGTTGAATGAATATTTTATCCAAGTGACACACCTTGATCATGTGATGTTTGCCGCCGATATCCGGGAACTGGAAGCCTATGCAGTTGTATACGGTTATGTCTGCCCGCAGCGGCACCTGTAACACCAGTACAATGTACAGTGACACCTCTCTAAACCGGACACCCTGGGAGGTCCCAAGTGCAACCTCTCTAAACCGGACACCCTGGGAGGTCCCAAGTGAAACCTCTCTAAACCAGACACCCTGGAGGTCCCCAGGGTGTCCGGCTTAGAGAGGTGTCACTGTAAATCAGGCATTTGCTCATTCTGAACCATAGTCGTGTGCTATGCGATCACGAACAGACATTACCACCTGAGATAAATGACCAAAACACTCATCAAAAATAAGAATACGGGTGTTTTATTGGTGTCCGGTTTTGAGAGGTTCCACTGTATATAGACAATATCAGGCTGGTGTTTTTATATCGAGGAATTTCGAGGCGTGTAATACAAACCTGGCTAGTGTGCTATCATGTTTTATCAGGTAACCTGCCCTGTATTGACCGAATATGTACTGACTGATAACATATTTTTGTATCAGGCATTGACCTGATATCAACATCCGGGTTACAACAAAGTGAAAACTGACGTTCCATTGGTCGGTTGACGTCACGTGACGTTACCGAATGACGTCAGTGTAAGGACGCAACGTAAACAAGTCCTCGTTCTGTTCATAGATAACGACGTCATCTGTGGTAATTTTCGAGCATGAAACGTTACCTGATAAACAGAATACCAGACTAGTGAATTTGATATCAAGTTTATCAGGGTCGGCTCGGAAACGGTAAGAATTCCTCGGCAAGCCTCGGAATTCCTACGCGTTTCCTAGCCTTGCCGGATAAGCTTGATATCAAAAGACACTAGCCTGGTATTCTCTATTTTCAAGCGAGGCTAGGCAACTCGCAGGAAATCCGAGGCTCGGTACACATACGGTAGACACTACCAAAATGAACACACATCATTTTGTACTAACTCTTTGGTCGATATTACCTGTAATTCTTATTTCACACAAACCATTTAATGTTTCATAAAAAAGATTTCAGTAAATGACGCCGAAAGTTTACAATTGTTTATGTTTTTGCTCTCAATATTTCGTCAACTTTGGATTTTATTTACGGAAAATATCGTAATCTTTGTAAATATATTTCATGACATATCGCACATCTTCTTGGGTACAAAATCACACGGCTTGTCTCATATGAACTATTGAGATCATTTTGGTACACTCAACTCAAATTACGTATTTTCAAGCTGATCAACTTGAAAATAGGTCATTTTGGTAGAAATGAAAATTGACTGTTTTGTACAACCTAATTGGTCAATATTACTTGTCATTTTTAGCTCGCCTGCACGAAGTACAGAAGAGCTTATGGCATACCTCCGGCGTCGTCGGCGTCGGCTTCGGCGTCCACAAACTTAACGTTGGGGTAAATGTCTTATAACTTCTGTTTCCTTTCATGGAACACCTTGTTATTTCATACATGCATTCCTCAGATGACCCTCTATCATGCTGTAGCAAATATATGACCCACAACCCAACCCTTACCCCAATGTCAAGGTCACACACATAGCACATTCATAAACTTAACGTTGGGGTAAATGTCTTATAACATATGTTTCCTTTCATGGAACGCCTTGATATTTCATACATGCATTCATCTAATGATAGTCTATCGTGCTATAGCAAATCCATGACCCACCGCCCACCCCTTACTCCAAGGTCAAGGTCACAAACTTAGCACATTCATAAAATTAACGTTGGGGTAAATGTCTTATAACATCTGTTTCCTTTCATGGAACGCCTTGATAGTTCATACATGCATTCCTCAGATGACCCTCTATCATGATGTAGCAAATCCACGACCCACCACCCAACCCTTACCCCAATGTCAAGGTCCCAAACTTAGCATGTTCGTAAACTTAACGTTGGGGTAAATGTTGTGTAACTTCTGTTTATTTACAGGGAACACCTTGATATGTCATACATGCATTCATCTGATGATACTCTATCGTTCTTTAGCAAATCCATGACTCACCCTCATCCCTTTCCTCAAGGTCAAGGTCACAAACTTAGCACATTCATAAACTTAACGTTGGGGTAAATGTCTTATAACATCTGTTTCCTTTCATAGAACGCCTTGATATTTCATACATGCATTCATCTGATGATACTCTATCGTGCTATAGCAAATCCATGACACACCGCCCTCCACTTACCCCGAGGTCAAGGTCACAAACTTAGCACATTCATAAACTTAACGTTGGGGTAAATGTCTTATAGCATCTGTTTCTTTTCATGGAACACCTTGATATTTCATACATGCATTCCTCAGATGACACTCTATCATGCTGTAGCAAATCCACGACCCACCACCCAACCCTTTCCCCAAGTTCAAGGTCACAAACTTAGCACGTTCATAAACTTAACGTTGGGGTAAATGTCTTGTAACATCTGTTTCCTTTCATGGAACGCCTTGATATGTCATACATGCATTCATCTGATGATACTCTATCGTGCTAAAACAACTCCATCCATGACCCATCGCTCACCACCCGTTACCCCAAGGTCAAGGTCACAAGCTTAGCACATTCATAAACTTAACATTCGGATAAATATCTTATAACATCTGTTTCCTTTCATGGAACGCCTTGATATTTCATAGATGCATTCCTCAGATGACCCTCTATAATGATGTAGCAAATCCACGACCCACCACCCAACCCTTATCCCACGGTCCAGGTCACAAACTTAGCACATTCATAAACTTAACGTTGGGGTAAATGTCTTATACCATCTGTTTCCTTTCATGGAACGCCTTGGTAGTTCATACATGCATTCATGTGATGATACTCTATCGTGCTACAGCAAATCCATGACCCACCGCCATCCCCTTACTCCAAGGTCAAGGTCACAAACTTAGCACATTCATAAACTTAATTGTGGGGTAAATGTCTTATAACATCTGTTTCCTTTCATGGAACGCCTTGATATTTCATACATGCATTCCTCAGATGACCCTCTATCATGCTGTAGCAAATCCTCGACCCTTACCCCAAGGTCAAGGTCACAAATTTAGCATGTTCATAAAATTAACGTTGGGGTAAATGTTGTGTAACTTCTGTTTCTTTACAGGGAACGCTTTGATATTTCATACATGCATTCATCTGATGATCCTTTATTCTGCTACAGCAAATCCATGTCCCATCCCCCACCCCTTTCCCCAATATCAACATCATAAACTTGACGTTGGAGTAAATGTCTTTTTATAACTTCTGTTTCTTTACCGGGAACACCCTGATATTTCATACATGCATCATCTGACGATCCTCTATTGTGCTACAGCAAATCCATTACCCCCCCCCCCCCCCCCCCCCCCCCCCCCCGCCACCCCTTTCCCCAAGGCCAAGGTCACAAACTTAGCACATTCATACTTGCATTCCTCATGTGAATAGCTATCATGCTGTAGAAAATGACCAACTTAGTGCGTTCATAAACTTAACGTTGGGTTAATTTTTGTATAACTTCTGTTTTCAGGGAGCACATTGATATTTCATACATGCATGCATCTTAATATGCTATATCATGCTATGGCAAATCCACGACCCACCTTCCGCCACTGACCCCAATGTCAAGCTCCACCGCACACCCCTTAACCCAAGGTCAAGTTATCTAATATTCATGTTTTTTTATACAACTGTGCCAAGTTTGAGTGAAGGCTGGCAACAGGCGAGCTTCGTTGTCTTCTGTCAACTCTTGTTATTAAGTTTAATTGGTGAACGATAAGAATAAGATTACGAGTTTAAGAGAAATGTAAGGCATGTTGTAATACGTACATTATCATTAAGGAAGTCGTAGTACTTTACGTCGCTAGGCGTTACTGATGGCACAGCGACGTTGCCTAGGAGATACACGCTCTTGACGCCCCTGGTGCCCATGTGGTAGGGGATGTTGTCCTCGGAGACGGGGTCACTCGGGTAGAACGAGTAAATCACGCGCACGGCACCATCCTGCAACGAATATTTGTAAAAGGTTCCCAAACGAAACCAAAGGAAAAGGAAGTGAAAACGATCGTTTTGTACAACGTATGCATAGAAAAAAGTGTTGTTATTTTGTTTGTACGTTAAAACGATATATTTGTTAAATACCAACTTCCAACTATTTACACGCCTGTTCTAACTAAAAACAACCAAAACGATGCCAAAACGATGCGCATCGTTTTGGCATCGTTTTGGTTGTTTTTAGTTAGAACGTTGGTGGTGTGCAAGTATCGGAGTAGTAAATAGAAGTTTTATTTGAACGCTTTTGTAGAACCCGACCGTGCAGAAAACCAGCATTTGTTTAACCCTTTCACCCCTAATATAAGTAACTGGAATGGATTTTGATATGTTAATTTTGCAACCATTCCAACCGTCACAAAATGGTTTTCAGATTAGTCCATTTATGAAAAGGGGGTATTTTTTGTTCTCAAAAATATGAAAATTAGTTTCAAAAGTGCAGATCCTGATGAGACGGCTCGTTATGATTGCTAAATATACCGATATATATCTTAGCGTACTCTTAGGCCCAAATTACAGTGAACCCTGGGAGGTCCCCTGGGTGTCCAGTTTAGGCAGGTTTTATTGCATGACCTTAATCCCTAACCCGATTCTTCCGGTTGTCGCGCAGCGCTACTTAAGTCAGAAAAAAATCGGGTTATATTACTTACACATACCTGTATAACGCTGTACTCCGCCTTATCACTTGTGTCTATCTTCTGGACGAATTTAAGGACGCTTCCTTATTCCTAACCAGAATATTCTGGCCTACATCACAGGCCTACTTAAATGTACATGCCCACTCAGTAGGCACAACCAGTTCTTTATATCAGATACATCATCAGCGACATTTTCTGGCAACATAAACATTCATTATTACCCCACGTATTGATTGGCATTATTATACATATTATATCAGGCGTACCTTTCCACACTGATATCAGGAACGATAACCGTGCTTCCTTAATATGTTAACGGACATTACTATTTATTCTCTGTATTTATTTTTTGATGTGCAATGATCATACATTATAATCTGTGGAAAGTATTATTTTTTTCCTGTGTCGCATTTAATTAGTATAAATAGTTAAAAAATATCATGCCTCATTTGCATATGAAAATAGCCTGATACCACCGCGCGTCACTATCAGTAAAATAAACATTACTAAATGGTTATATCTGTATAGTGGACGCTCGTAGTTCTTAGAACTGGTTGAATAGTGACATAATTATACAATTATTTAATTCCTATAAACATCATTGTGTGTCTACTGAGTGGGCATGTACCTTTAATCCCTAACCCGATTATTCCGGTTGTCACGCAGGGCTACTTAAGTCATAAAAAAATCGGGTTACTTACACATACATGTACCTATATAACGATGTACTCCGCCTTATCACGCGTGTCTATCTTTTGTACGAACTTCAGGACGGTTCCTTAGTCCTAACCAGAATAATTTGGCTGCAACACAGAGAAGCCATGACAACGAACTCCGAAATTTACCTTGGCGTACTCGGAAGCCTAACGTACAGCGAAACCTGTCTAAACCCATGTGCGGAATCAGGGGGGTGGGGGGGGGGAGGGGGCGGACCTGGCGCGCGCCCCCCCCCCCCACCCCCCCCCCCAAAATTCGCCGAGTAAAGATTTTTTACAAGTTACAAGGCACGTTTCATGCCAAATGCCATGTATTCCATGCATTTTTCCGCTCCGCTCCGCTCGGTCGACTATTTTGCTATACTTGACTATATTAAGCTCGTTCGATAATATAGTCAAGTATTGCAAAATAGTTACGCCCAACCCCCCAAACCCGAAATCCTGGATCCTCGCCTGATTAACCGGACATCCTGGGGACCTCCCAGGGTGTCCGGTTTAGACAGGTTTCATTCAAATCATTGTATGACCGTAACCCGAATATTCTGGCTCTGAAAACAAGAACATCCGGGTTACTTAATGTCATACCTGTATAACGGTGTCCTCCCTTTATCACACGTGTCTATCTTCCTGACGAAGGACGGATCCTTAATCCCTAACCCTACATGTACTTAAGTCTCCCTGCGTGACAGCCATAACAGTAGGGCTACTTATTCCCATACCTGTATAACGGTGTCCTCTGCCTCGTCACACGTGTCTATCATCCTGACGAACTTAAGGACGGTTCCTTAAAGGTAGGTACATGCCGACTCGGTAGACACAAAATGTTCTTTATACAGAGAGACCATCTGAGACATTTTCTGGCATATAAACATTAATTCACCTTTACCCCACGTATTGATTGGCATAATTATACATTTTACATCAGATGTAAATGTCCACACAGATATCAGGGGCGATAACCGTGTTTCATTAACATGTTAACGGACATTACTATTTATTCTCTGTATTTATTGTTTGATGTGCAATGGTCATAATTTATAATCTGTTGAAAATATTATATTTTCTGCGATTTAATAAAAATAGCATGCCTCATTAGTATATAAAAATAGCCGGATACCACCGCGCGTCACTATCAGTAAAATGAACATTTCTAAATGATTATATCTGTATAGCGGGCGATCGTATTTTTTAGAAAGGTGGCCGGATTAGGTCAGTAGGTAGAGCGTCGGACTGCGAATCGGGAGACCCCGGGAGACCGCTGCGAATGGTCGATTCGGTGTGTCCTTGGGCAAGACAACTTCGTGCTAGCCTAGTCCTATCGGATGGGGACTTAAATAGTCGGTCCCGACATGCAAGGTCATCGAGCCAGTTATTTAATTCTATAAAGAGCATATTGTGACTACTGAGTGGGCATGCACCTTTAAGTGGCCCTGCGTGACAGCCAGAACATTCGGGTTACTTATTCCCATACCTGTATAACGGTGTCCTCCCTTGATCACACGTGTCTATAATTCTGACGAATCTAAGGATGGTTCTTTAATCCCTAACGTGACAGCCAGAAATTCGGGTTATTTATTCCCATACCTGTATGACGGTGTCCTCCGCTTTATCACACGTGTCTATCTTCCTGACGAACTTGAGGACAGTCCCAAAATCGTTCTCGGTGCCAGACAGTAGATGCCAATCCTGGTGAGTGTCCTTCACAGGCATCACGTGACCTGTAGTGTGGCGGTCCTGCCGAGGAAATGGACATTAATATGTTTGCAACAAATATGTACGGTGGCACAGAGGGAACATGGAAATATTTTTTACTTTCGCGTGCGCATGCAATTAGTTTTGCGTGCGCACGCGATAGGGTTTTGCGTGCGCACGCGATAGGTTTTGCACAAAACCTATCGCGTGCGCACGCGAAAGTAAAAATATTTCCATGTCCATGTGTATGGCTAGAATAATCCGTACCGAATTGTTTAAGTCGCTGTAGAGTGTAAAACTGAAGTTACTACGTTTGCAGCAAGTGTATGTCTGGTTTCAACCGTTTTACTGACGTGACCTGTAGCCGAGTTCACCAACATTGCAAAGTATACTTTGAGGGAGAAATTTTAAATTTTAGGATAAATTTAATATTTTTTATTATGCTGAATTCATTACATTATCACAGCCATTTTGGTTGTGATAATGTAATACATTCAGTATAATAATACTTTTAATCATCAAATATATGCTGTCGTTAGTTCTATATGAAATAATGCATTTCAGGAATAATAAATGATTACTCCCTCAAAATATACTTTGCTAGAAAAGTATGCTTTGCAATGTTGGTGAAATATGCTACAGTTGGAGTGTGGCGGTCCTGCTGGGAAATGGACAGTATCATAATTATTATATTTCCAACAAATGTATGTAGGGATATAAAACAATACTGCACAAACGGAGTAGAGTGAATACCCTGCTCAAATTGTGCAAGTGCGCGAGATGATACGAGTCAGGGGGCCGTTTCACTAAACTTCGTACGACTAAAATGTTCGTAAGTGCAAAATTATGTCTGTAAATATCACATTAACAACGTTTTCTTGTAAACAATCATTGGATATACATTTATTGAGCATAGGCTACATATGCAGATTATGCTCAATAAATAATTATCCATCACTTGAAATTTCCAGACGATCCTAAATTTGCACTTACGAACATTTTAGTCATACGAAGTTTAGTGAAACGGCCCCCTGGAGCGTACGACTAAGATGTTTAAGCTAAAATGTACAATAAAATTTCGCATTACCAGCCGATTTTTATGGAAGGTCATATCCGCCATAACCTACCGATGGAAGGTCATCCCCGGCCATTATTTTTGGCTTGATGCTTGCTGGCTGATGACATTTTAAGTTCTATCCGTCTTATTACAATTATATTTGGCTTGATGCAATTGCCTTGGCTGATGACATTTTAAGTTCTATCCGTCTTATTACAATTATATTTGGCTTGATGCTTGCTGGCTGATGACATTTTAAGTTCTATCCGTCTTATTACAATTATATGTGGCTTGATGCTTGCTGGCTGATGACATTTTAAGTTCTATCCGTCTTATTACAATTATATTTGGCTTGATGCTTGCTGGCTGATGACATTTTAAGTTCTATCCGTCTTATTACAATTATATGTGGCTTAATGCTTGCTGGCTGATGACATTTTAAGCTATATCCGTCTTATTACAATTATATTTGGCTTGATGCTTGCTGGCTGATGACATTACACGTTCTATTGCATTCACCGTTTTTATTTATGACAATTCTATGTGGCCTGGTGCCTGCCTGCTGGTGGAATTACAACTTATATCCATGTTATTCTATTCGTCATTTGTATTTATGACATTTGAAATTATCTTGGTTGTAATATATATTTGTCTTTATTGCATGCGCATTTAGCTTGATGTTTCATTAATTTGTCCTTACTGCTTTCGGCCTTATTCAAAGTGCTAAGTGCTTTGTTCTTACTTTCTATTGCAAATTACTTAGTGCAATAAAACAGACACACGAATAAGGACGTATCAATAATTGTAATGTAAATAAGACGAATGAACAAAGCAATCAGCAGAATGGACATGTAAGAAAGACAAATACAATTACAACAAGCAGATTTCAAATGTAATACATACAAATGACGAATAAAATAACATGAATATAAGTTGTAATGTCATCAGCACGCAAGCATCAAGTCACATAGAATTATGGCGGATATTACCTTCCCAAATTACTGTTGTAATTGTTGTTGTCAAGGGGCGTGGCTTATCGAGGTCACCCTAAACACCCCAAATGCTGGAAAAGGCTACAAAGGCTACAAAGGCTGTTCGATGTTGCTTGTACGTCCGTTAGCGGATATTTATGACATGCATTTTCATTGAATTGACTGAATTACTATGTGTTATGATCATTTTATGAATTTCAATCATTTTAATACAATAATCCACCACAAATATGCGTGTTTTTGTAAATTGTTTAAACGCGCACCTGCGCCGATCAGGCCGCGCGGAATTGGAGTGATTAACACCTATTAACATATCGTTTAACAGGTGCAGCTAAACACCGATTATACTTATTGCATTATTGCATTATTATTACTTTGTATTATTATTATTATTCATTATTATTATTCATTATTATTATTAATAGTCTACATATTATTAATTATTATTATTATTAATCATTATTTATTTATTATTAGTATTAATCATTATTATTTGTGTACCTAATTGATAGTTTTACTATGGTTATTCAAACGAAATAATCGATAACTACGAACTACAATGCCAAACAATGCATAGTTGTAGCCTGACCGAAATGAATATTACTGTGCAGCTGACCATGCACAATTGGGGCTTGTTAAATTTGTCACAAGCTGGACCCATAATCATTAAACGGTCGTATTTTATCTATAACTATAATTTAATATGTGCATATACGAGGGTCATCCAATAAATAGTGAAAACGAATATAAGTTGATATATTGTGCATATACCTGAATGAAATTTGGCCTACCGCTATATTGACTCTTCGTCAATGATGTCGCATTATATGACGTCACTACGTTGTATGACGTCATAGTCATGTGACGTTATAATCACATACGTCTAAGGGTCATGAACACGGTGATGATAATACTGAGCCATGTTCAACTATATATATTGGATTACCCTCGTATGTGTGCATCTGTAATATCAGTGTGCAAACGTTTCAGTATCCGCACGTGATGTACGCACATTGTGTTAAATGAAAAATGAAATGTATGGTGTTACAATGTCACTTCGAAAAATAAACACGTAATTGTGTAACTATTCCACCCGTTTTTCTTATAATTTATATAACTACCTGTTGCCTACTTTATTATTCCAGTACCAGCATCTCCCGTCACAGAAAATAAAAAGTTTAATTTTAAATTTCAAAAGGAACAGTTTACTGCCAATAATTGACGTAATTACGTTAATTACAAATACAGGACACGGGAAGGAAAATGTTCATGGAATAAACTGTGCTAAATACTATAGGTTAATTGACGGGAACATGTCAGCTAGCGTAAATGTCTTTTACAACTAGTTACACGTTTATTCGGCCGTGTAAATAAAATATTTTGCTTCCGCAATCTGAGGAAATATTCGTTGCAGAGCCTTCCGTACGTAGCGCTCATAAATATTGTTTATCACCGTGTGGATATCCATTTTCTAAGGTAGATAACTAGCTGATGTCTCAAAATTTGGCATTCGTCCTATGTTCACGTAATGTATTGATACATAAAGCATGTTTAAATGAATGTCGTTGATCGATCATTGACTTATATTAATAATAATGCAATAAGTATAATCGATGTTTAGCTGCACCTGTTAAACGATATGTTAATAGGTGTTAATCACTCTTTGTCCAATTCCGCGCGGCCCGATCGGCGCAGGTGCGCGTTTAGATAATTTACCAAAAACACGTATATTTGTGGTAGATTATTGCATTCAAATGATTAAAATGATTAACATGATCATAACACATACTAATTCAGTCAATTCAATGACAATGTATGGTATAAATATCCGCTAACGGACGTACAAGCAACTTCGAACAGCCTTTGTAGCCTTTTCCAGCTTTTGGGGTGTTTAGGGTGACCGAAACGCATGGCAAAACAGCGATGCAATACTCAATAATGGAACTCCGGATGTCACTTGAAACAGTGCGAATGAATAAAGCATCAATCCAAATGCACATGCAATTTAGACTACAACCAAGAAGATTTCAAATGTCACAAACACGAATGACGAATACAATAACATGAAAGTAAGTTGTAATGGCACCAGTCAGCAAGCATCAAGCCACATAGAATTGTAATAAGACGGATAGAACTTAGAATGTCACCAGTCAGCAAGCATCATGCCACATATAATTGTAATAAGGCGGATGGAACTTAGAATGTCATCAGCAAGCAAGCATCAAGCCTAATAGAATTATGGCGGATATTACCTTCCATAGATTTTGGGACATCATTGTTGAATTTGTTCAGATTTAATGGGCTCTACATGTATGTGGGAAGAGGTAGCATTAATGAAATATGTTAGTGTCTAACGTACGAACATTTTTATCGTACGAAGTTTAATGAAACGGATCCCTGTGACACGTTCTATTTAACTTTGTGCGGTATAAAAAAATTCTTACGAAATATTTTTATGAACTTGGGGCCCGTTTCACTAAACTTCGTAAGACTAAAATGTTCGTAAGTACAAAATTATGATAATTTGTAAATATCACATTAACACTATTTTCTTGTAGACAAGTATTGGATTTACATTTATTGAGCATATGCTGCATATGCAGCCTATGCTCAATAAATGTAAATCCATCAATTTATATTTCCAGACGATCCTGAACATTTTAGTCGTACGAAGTTTAGTGAAACGGCATCCTGGTTCTCATATTAACGTGATTCACCAATGCTACTATTGTCCATGTACATGTACATGTAGTACACAATGACATAATTAAATGTGACCACTTCCATAATAGATTTACCAGCATATCGGCTGTAAGTGCAAATGTTATTTTACATTTCAATTAAGCAACGTACGAACGTCTTAGTCGTACGTAGTTTAGTGAAACTGGCCCCTATGTTGCGGAAGGAAAAGCAAACATTAGTTTATAGATGGCCTTACATACATGTAGCTGGTGTTGATAAATTGTGCCTACCGACGGACTATATTTATCGTATGGGTTATCATTAAACAAATAATTAATCTTAAACGGTGTAATGTATTTAGGACATATATACAGTACACTGTTCTAAAAGCATTTATTTGTCTTATCATAACTAGAACATCTGCATACGTACAAGGAATGTTCGGACAACATTTATTAGTAAAAGAAAACAAAAAAAAGACATATGCATAAAAAGAGCCCAAAGGGCGTGCCCGGCTATAACCACAAAATATAATAAAAGAAACGTTAGTCAATAGAACATCGAAATGTGGCTGTGACTGAATAAATGGGGTTTATGTGTTTGTTTGCTACCTACGGTGGCACAGAGGGGACATGAAATATGTTTTTACTTTCGCGTGCGCACGCAATAGGTTTTGCGTGCGCACGCGATATGGTTTTTCGTGCGCACGCGATAGGTTTTGCGTGCACACGCGATAGGTTTTGCGTGTGCACGCGATAGGTTTTGCGTGCGCACGCGATAGGTTAGCCAATGAAAGCTATTGCTCGCGCACGCAAAACCCTATCGCGTATAGGTTTTACGTGCGCACGAAAAACCTATCGCGTGCACACGCCAAACCATATCGCGTGCGCACGCAAAACCCTATCGCGTGCGCACGCAAAACATATTGCGTGCGCACGCGAAAGTAAAAAAATATTTCCATGTCCCCTCTGTGCCACCGTAGCTACCAGTGTAGATCCAGATCAGCCTGTGCATCCGCACAGTCTGATCAGGATCTGCACTGTTCGACATTACATTAATGAACCACCCGTCATGCTTCTAACAATCAATATAGAGCGTTATCAGGCTACATGATTGTGCGGTTTGATCAGGAGCTACATTGGTCACTAACCACATACGCTCCATTCTTCCAGTCAGAGCCACAACTGATGATTAGTCATGTCCCATACCCCATATCCCCAACCCATGCCCCATCTACGCGATAGCTTTTGCGTGCGCACGCGATAGGTAAAAGTGCGCATGCGATAGCTTTTGCGTGCGCACGCGATAGGTAAAACCTAGCCAACTATTATCAAAATCGTTGAAGCGGTTCATGAGTTATTGAAAAATGAAATGTGTTACTAACGTACGTACGTACGTACATGGACTAGCGCTATATTCCCTCTTGCCTACCGGCGAGGGAATAATACACTTGACTTGAATGGTACTAATTTGAAACATACAAAACATCATATACAAACGACTCCACAACAAAATTACAAGGTAAAGCGATTGATGCATGATATGATACCGAACTCGGTAAGCAATGATATGTACTACAAGTGTGGTTTTGTTGGGTACCGTATCATTGGTGTCATATTCCATGACGCAAACGCCTCTACAATCGCATAAGCGAATCTCGGTGTAAAACGAGGGTCTACATTATTCAAGGATCCTCGGTAAAATAACATCACTGGGTGCTCGCACGGGGAAACCTTGCAGCCGTCACATTGCAATGAACATCGTTATTTTTTAAATTACAACACAATGTCAAGATCTCCTAAAGCGACTACATGAGAAGCAATAAGAGTTAGTGCGTTTAATTACTCGTGTTAATCAGGGACCATGCAGACACTCTTCATCCCAGTGTTAATTTATGTCATGAACGGACGGATATGCACGACTGCCGAAATGAAAGTCATGCTCAACGACTACTACTGATCGGCAAAAGAAACACATCACTTGAAGAACAAATGTCCTCATGTATGAAGTGTGTGAATTGAAAAGTAATTCATGCGACATTGTAGTAGTAGTGAAGATATAGCATGATTGGAAGATTCGTAGAAACATTATAGGAATGATGGCATTTTTGTGGAATTTATCGGGGTATAAACTTGGAAAAGTCGCGGGAATACTGGACGAAGGCCGGAAGGCTTTTCCAAGTTTATATCCCCGATAAATTCCACAAAAAAGACCATTCATTCCTTGTAATTCCAGCATTTGAAATAAATTCATGAAGAAAATGTGCTTATTTTGACAGACGGCAGCCATTTGTTTACATTGACAGCATTGACAGCGCACCTGTAGAAAGTAGTTCGGCGTGGGAGTTTACTGGGATATAAATTTTGGACAGAGACTTGCTACGGGCCAATCAAATGTTAGGGAATTGTGTAAATATTGTTGTGCTGGAATTATTTAGACGTAAAAATGACGTATCTCAGCAACCTTGTTAATGATCATGTGAGTGTGTCGCACTTGTCCACATGTATGCCGTATGCGAAGTCAACGTTAAAGTAATCTTTGTAGTGATATTGAAGTTATTGCATGATGGAGAAACTCTTACAGACATTTCGACGCAAATGACAACGGACGGACGGAAATTCGGACGCACGTACGGAACTCCAAGAGCAAGGCAATATGCCTCCCACCCCCACACCCTTGGGGGTCCCCATGTTGTACGGTTTAGAGATGTTCCACTGTAAATCAGGCATATGACCATTCTGATACGTATGTGCGTGTTTTGCAATCATGAACATACATTAACATCTGAGATAAATGGCCAAGAAACACAGCAAAGATAGGTTCACATATGTTGTATTGGTGTTCGGTTTAGAGAGGTTCCACTGTATCTTACACTTAAGGGTAGAAATTGGTCCTCGGACCTTGCAATCCATGCCCGTTACTTACCGAGAAGTACGGCGTGCCTTTAGTACTGCCGTTCGTACTGACCCATCCTATCACCACGTCTGCCGGAAACATCTTCCCGTTTCCGGAGATGCCGAATCCCACGTACCCCTTCGTGTTCACGTGAACCTCGAACGTCACGTGAGTGTCGTTGTAGTTCCAGAACATAATATACTGTCCGGCATTGTCCAACTGTGTCGCGTGCTCGAACGTCTCCGACGGCGTTACACCGGGGATGTTGATGTCGTCTGCTGCGACTAACGCCAGAACGAGGCAAAACGCTAAGTGTCCGCAAATCTTTATCATGTTGGCTGCTTGCGAGAAGTCGAGCTTGTCAGAGGATGGATGTTTACTGGGTATATATAATCGGCGTTAATCGACGCTCACGTGAGTATTTGTTCTCTGTGATCATATGATTTGTTGTTTCTGACTAAGACATGTGAGCCTGATACAGATGTAGGTCGAGGAATGTGCACAACATCAAACAATGTTATATTAAACTGATATGGGTCATTCAACGGACTGGAGTCATTTGGGCTTATATGGCCTTTGTGACCAGTTTATAGCCAGCTCAGTCTGTATATACGACTGGCCATTGGTGCCAGTGGGACTACACAGCAAAATGTGCCACATATGCAATTCATATGAACAAAATTCGTATGATGCTCATATGTAAAACGTATGAAAAACATGTGAATTGCATATGAAATTCATATGAAAATTTTATAGATTTAAAAGCATTGTACATGGGGAAATTTGTATGATTTGCATATGAATTGCATTTTGACTCACTTTATATCATTTGCATATGAAATTTTCATATGAAATTCATATGAAAAACATATGAAATTAAAATGACACACATTTTGTAGTGTAACGCCTGACCTTGATGTACACTTGTCGCACACGTCGTAAAGGTTCATTCGCAGTCGGATGACTTGCCATTTGTAGTTGTCTGTTGCATAATGCAGGGCTCCAGATAAGGAATTAGTAATTGAGTATTGTCACTCCATCATTTCTGAAGCAATTGGGTATTTCAAATTTGAATTGTGTAAAATAGAATCACACTACTGTTTACACATTAGCAGACCGCACTTATTGAATAATTTACTTCTAAATTAAAACACATCTTGGTATTTCATTAGAATTGTCTCCTTGGAGACAATTCTAATGAAATACTAAGATGTTTTTTTCATGGAAAGATAAGAAAATATGCTATATTTGTGGTCTGTTTATTGTTTTCTGTAGCATGATAAAGATACCACAATTTTTTCATTGCTTTTTGATACTTCTAATTTCAATTGGGTTTTTGGCAATTTTAATTCGGTATTTACGCAAATACGCAGCTTATCTGGAGCCCTGGTAATGAAATATATTATATCTTACTATGCTGAATTACATTTTGTCGTCTGGTGTTTATTTTTAGTTCACATTTTTATCAAGACAACCTGGTTTGGCAGCACTTTAGAATCATTTCCATTTGGTTTGAGATTAAAGTGCTATCAAAACAAACATGTTTTAGTATTGTAAATTGACAAAACATACAACAGCAGACGACATTTTTGTTTTCAACATGGTTAATGGTTTAGTTGTTTCGAAGTGATGGTGTAAGCTGAGCTTATCCCACTTCACCCATTGTCTCGAGTTGTGTCCCCGGGTTATTAGTGAAACCAGACATGGTACGGGTATGGCGGTGGGATAAATTACTGAGAGCACGGTTGTCCATTATAACATTACTGTATAACAGCATTATCCCACTTCACTCATAGTCCTGAGAGTTGTCCCCGGGTTATTAGTGAAACCAGACATGGTACGGGTATGACGGTGGGATAAATTACTGAGAGCACGGTTGTCCATTATAACATTTACTGTAGAACAGCATTATCTAACTTCACCCATAGTCCTGAGTGTTGTCCACGGGTTATTAGGGAAACCAGACATGGTACGGGTATGACGGTGGGATAAATTACTGAGAGCACGGTTGTCCATTATAACATTTACTGTAGAACAGCATTATCCAACTTCACCCCATAGTCCCTGAGTGTTGTCCACGGGTTATTAGGGAAACCAGACATGGTACGGTTATGGCGGTGGGATAAATTACTGAGAGCACGGTTGTCCATTATAACATTTACTGTAGAACAGCATTATCCAACTTCACCCATAGTCCTGAGTGTTGTCCACGGGTTATTAGGGAAACCAGACATGGTACGGTTATGGCGGTGGGATAAATTACTGAGAGCACGGTTGTCCATTATAACATTTACTGTAGAACAGCATTATCCAACTTCACCCATAGTCCTGAGTGTTGTCCACGGGTTATTAGGGAAACCAGACATGGTACGGTTATGGCGGTGGGATAAATTACTGAGAGCACGGTTGTCCATTATAACATTTACTGTAGAACAGCATTATCCAACTTCACCCATAGTCCTGAGAGTTGTCCCCGGGTTATTAGGGAAACCAGACATGGTACGGGTATGGCGGTGGGATAAATTACTGAGAGCACGGTTGTCCATTATAACATTTACTGTAGAACAGCATTATCCAACTTCACCCATAGTCCTGAGTGTTGTCCACGGGTTATTAGTGAAACCAGACATGGTACGGGTATGGCGGTGGGATAAATTACTGAGAGCACGGTTGTCCATTATAACATTACTGTATAACAGCACTATCCCACTTCACTCATAGTCCTGAGAGTTGTCCCCGGGTTATTAGTGAAACCAGACATGGTACGGTTATGGCGGTGGGATAAATTACTTAGAGCACGGTTGTCCATTATAACATTTACTGTAGAACAGCATTATCTAACTTCACTCATAGTCCTGAGTGTTGTCCACGGGTTATTAGTGAAACCAGACATGGTACGGGTATGACGGTGGGATAAATAACGAGAGCACGGTTGCCATAACATTATATAACACTCCCACTTCACCCATAGCCTAGTGTTGTCCAGGGTTATTAGGGAAACATGGTTAGGGTGACGGTGGGATAAATTACTGAGAGCACGGTTGTCCATTATAACATTACTGTATAACAGCATTATCCCACTTCACCCATAGTCCTGAGTGTTGTCCACGGGTTATTAGTGAAACCAGACATGGTACGGTTATGGCGGTGGGATGAATTACTGAGAGCACGGTTGTCCGCATGTACGATCGTTCAGTGAAGCTCGCGGATTATCTCCTCGCACATGCGGACGAACCATGCTCTAAGCATTACCATATGTTACGCGCAAATTGCAACCCGATTAATCGTGTTTCTAGTATCAGGTTGAATATGTTAACATGTTATCTTATTATTGTTATCGTCTTGTTACGAACGGACAGTTACTAATGTAGCCCACTTACAAAGATAATTGTATATTTTGTAAATATGTGTGTATCTATGGAACGATCGTGATACCCATATATGATTCACATTCACATAGATAGCAGTTAGTATCACATGTGCTTTTAACGTGTGTTTGATGTTCAATTATTGTTTGTATTTATTCATGAAACACCTTTCTAGACAATTTACAAAATAAAACAATTCAAATGCACCCGCGTGTTAAGTGTATTAACAATATACCTGCACAATGTTATTGTTAATACACGCGGGTGTATTTGAATTGTTTTATACATTGTTTAGAGGTGGGTCGCCGCCATTGATTTGTCCTATAAACTAACCAAATACCACACATGTTGCTATTTCCCTGCTACTTTCAAGTTTCGTATCCGAATGTTGTGGGACCTATTAACAATTATCATGCCTTGTTTGCATATGAAAATTACCTGATACCACCGCGAGTCACTATCAGTAAACTAAATATTACTAAGTGATTATATATGTACAGCAGACACTCGTAATTTTTAGAACTGGTGGAATATTGACACAATTATACACTTATTCAATTCCTTATCAGGATAGCCACCTCCAAATAGTTTTACTATATAAGTTAACCGATTGCCATCCAATATGGCCAGTCTCTCCTATTTTCACTATTCGTATGTATGCTGTGGGACCCACTTGTACATGGCCTGCATCCAGTCTGTACTGGTTCTGCATGAACTAAACAATAGGTTCACTTACTCCTAAGAAAGAAATATTCAACCTTGTCATCATGGTCATATCCTCCAATATGTTTTGGCCACGGAAACTCTGTTTACATCACGTGACCAACAGGTTCGGTGTTTTCTTTTAAATGCTACAAATATGCTGAAAACTGGTGTTAAAAGCACCCCAAAATGTTCCTCAAGTGAAACTGGGTAGTAATGGATCAAGATTTGCAAGCAAACGGTGTCTATGATCTCAAAACACCCGCACTATTTGTTTATACCGGATTATGTTTGCATACACCCTGGGCGATTTCGCACCATTTGGTATCCTCTAACCTATAAAGAACATTTTGTGCCTACTGAGTGTACGGGGCGCCAAGTGGGACATGGCTCAATTTGGTCAACAAAATTCATTTTTGTGCCACAAAATTCAATTCTGTGTCACAAAATTCACTTTTGTGCCACAAAATTCAATTCTGTGTCACAAAATTCAATTCTGTGCCACAGAATTCAATTCTGTGTCACAAAATTCAATTCTGTCAATTCTGCACACGCATGTAAGAAGGACTACCATTGGTCAGAAACTGCACTGGAGAAATGGGTCACGGTCGCCGATCTACACATTCAATGTCGATGATTCATTTCTCATTCTGCCGATGATTCATTTCTCATTCTGCCATTTTGCTTCAACTATCTCCAAACAGTCAAACGTTGACAAACCCATTCGTATTTAAACTCATTTGCGTTATAATTGTACACATAATTCATGTACATGTAGATCTCCCGCGAGTACTGACGTCATTTATTGTGTATCGCAAGATCTGCCCCAGTTAAATCAATAATACACGCGATGTGGCCTGTGTTCTGACTGTTGTCTGTGTTTATAAACAGAATGTGTGTATTGGGCCATTTGAGGAAACCATTTGTAGTATTTGTGTAGATACCATGGATACTAAGATGGTGTATACTGTAAATAATGCATGTAGACACATAGTTGCGAACACGTAACTTCGCAACTAGTAGACACAGATCCAATACCATTTGTTTCACAAGGTTATATCTACTGTTAGAATACGACGTCATCTAATGTCATTTCGAGCATAAAACGTTACCTGATAAATAGAATACCAGTCTAGTGTATTTTAATATCAAGTTTATCAGGCTCGGCTCGGAAACGGTAGGAATTCCTCGGCAAGCCTCGGAATTCCTACGCGTTTCCTAGCCTTGCCTGATAAACTTGATATCAAAATACACTATCCTGGTATTCTCTTATATGGGCATGCTCTCAGGTCTAGCTATGTCCGGCTACTTTATGTTTGACCCTGTTTACATAATTGAGGGAAAATTCTGAATATTTTTCTTATTTCTCCTTCAAAGTATATATGCTTATATGGTGTGACCACTCATTTGTAATCATAATATAACCAAAATAACTGTCCATATAATATTGATATATTGGGTTATATTTTCGCATTGAAATATTTAAACCTGCAAGTGTACTCCACCATCTAGTAAAATGGACTAAGACCGATATCAACCAATCAACGTAGAGATGACATAGACTATCCTACGCAAACTAATTTTTGTGGACAAAAATGAATTCTGTCCCACAAAACTGAATTTTCTTCACAAAACTCAATTCTGTCTTACAAAATTGAATCCTTTATAACAAAAATGAATTTTGTATACGAAACGTATGCAGAATTGAATTTTGTGACACAGAATTGAATTTTGTGACACAGAATTGACAGAATTGAATTTTGTGACACAGAATTGAATTTTGTGACACAGAATTGAATTTTGTGATTTTTAGTGTTACAAAACTCAATTTTGTACACATAATTAACCTGTCCTGCATGGCGCCCCGTAGAGTGGGCATCTACCTTTAACGTTAACGAAGTAGATTAGTACATAAATTGACCGGTTTCTGCAAGCGAAGAGTGTAATTGGCATACACCATCTGGATTATTTTCATTAATGTACTACTTTTGACTACACCGCGCATGGATATCTGATGATTAAGTGTGGTTACACATAGTGATGTGTTTTATGTCTAATTGAATATACAAGACACGCTAAAAGCACCCGTGGTTAGTATAAGCATGTACACTGAGTCAACGATGACAAAAGGGGCATACGTTCCTGTAGACTACCGATATAAAATGGCCCTTGTGCACTTATCAATGACATTCCAGTAGCCTATTTCATCAACATTGCAAAGTATACTTTACTAGCAAAGTATACTTTGAGGGAGTAATCATTATTTTTTCCTGAAATGCATTATTTCATATAGAACTAACAAATGCATATATTTCATGATTAAAAGTATGCAGAATTATTATACTGAATTTATTACATTATCACAGCCAAATTGGCTGTGATAATGTAATAAATTCAGTATAATAAAAATTAATAAATTTAGCATAAAATTGAAAATGTCTCCCTCAAAGTTTACTTTGCTACTAAAGTATACTTTGCAATGTTGATGAAATAGGCTACAGGACGGGAGACTCGAAATTAGACAGCATAAACCTAACATTACAAATATTCTCGTCTTCTCGGAATTATAAATCATCAAACTAGTTAGAATTAGACAGTATATACCTAACATTGATAATACTCTCGTCTACTCGAAATTAGACAGCATACAACTAGTCAGAATTAGACAGCATATACCTAACATTGATAATACTGTCGTATACTCGGAATTAGACAACATAACCTAACATTACAAATACTCTCGTCTACTCGGTATTAGACAGCATAAAACTATCATTGCAAATACTCTCGTGTCGTCCATGCTACAGTTTCTCCTGCTTGTACAGGTACATGTATTGTAAAAGGAGATTTTTGGAGGGGCGTGAGAAATGGGGAGGGTAGCAGTAATGAATGGTACAATGGCACAAGAGCATGCTCTTGTAAATTTAGGGAGTAATTAATTCCTCACATACATGTGCATACTAGTTCCGTTCAGTCACATGGTTTGTATAAGGCTTCGTTGTTGAACGAACGTCAAAGCCCGTTCATTCGATGAATCTCTTATACTTGTGTATTGTATGATACCACTATTTATTTAGGTCCACTGCGACCTAGAGTTTCCTAAATATCGAGGCAACTACTGGAGCAACGTGATAAAATAGAGCATATATCCACGAAAGTGGCGCAATAAAGCCCCAACACATGAAGGTTCCAGAATATTAGAAAAGGTCTACATTGACAAACGATACAAACAAATGTGATGAGGACCGATTTGGGACGGTCAGTGGGAAACATACTGAGCACCGGTGGGTAAACATTAGTTTGCATTGCGCCATAGACCTCCCACTTACCAATTCCCGTCATGTCACTCCGAGACAAGTATGAGTATGAAAGATAACGGAAGGTATGAACATCGCGAAAAGGACGGAACGATCCAGTAAACGTTGCAATGTAGAGAACATATGTCACCCACTCAATCAGACAAAACAAAACACAGAATTCACATTATAAAAAAATATCAAAGATTTACAACGGTGCAATAAACCAAATTAAATAATATACTGAAAGGATAAAGAAACGCAGGGTAACAATATACGCAATAATTATTTAAATGCTTGGCCTAAAATTATGAAAACCGGTCAGGCGACTATCTTGGTCACTGTGCACCCAAACCGGTGCATAAAGTTACTCAACCGTGTAATGCACCGTACCACATAGACTATATCGACAGTTTTCTTGTGAAGCAGACCAGGACATCAGTAGAGCACAACAGCAGCAAACCTCTACCCCCACTGTGCCAAGAACACCCACCCAACCAGCTGCTGTCCAGTTACCAAATCAACAAAGCACTGATCAATTAGGGTTGGATAACACTGCATCATCCCTGGTCAGCCAAGTAGCAGAACTCCAGCAGCTTAGCAAATGTATGCAGGAACAATTAATGGTCATAAACACCAAAATAGATACCCTGCTTCACAAGTCCCTGGAATTACCAGACACCAGATCTCCCACAATACATGAGCTATCAGACACCACATTGGGAGATGATTATGTCACACTGAGCTCAATGGGTGTAGAGCCACCTGTGGTACCAGGACCAGCTACCTACAGCAAGGCAGTATCTATGCCAAAACCCCCACCAAGGGTAACCCGACCAGCACCCTCCAAACCAGCAAACAGTAGCAAATCTAAAAAGAAAGTACCAACACCCATGGGAAATAAATCAGATACAATGACTAACAAGACAGCCGGGGCAAAAACAGCCGGGGCAGATAGAAAATCAAACAATAATGAACAGCCACATCAGTCCTCATCAAACAGAGACATCATGAATCAAAGCAGAACATTAATAATAGGCGACTCGATACTATCTGGGGTGAACAAGAAAGGTCTACAGGGAAATATAGAATGCCGCGCAGTACCAGGAGCTACAATATACACAATTATTGACAAAATCCAGCTATATAACATCTCCAAATTTTGTAGCATAATTGTGTATGTAGGTGGAAATGACTCATCAAATAACACAGACATTGAATACTTCGAGGAGAAATATGATCAATTGATCCAATTAATAAGGGCCAGAAATGAGCGATGTGTCGTATACCTGTGTAGCGTTTGCCCCCGTGGTGACACAGATGTTGATCCGGTGAATGACATGATATCACATTTATGTGGTGTACATGGGCTACATCACGTGAACACTAATCTGGCATTCTATGACAAAGACAAGAATATTAGACCAAACTACTACAAGCCACGCGACAACATCCACTTATCCAGGCCAGGGGTGAGAAAGCTACTGGGAACTATAAATCAGCAAATACAAATTGTTGATGACTTTGACAAGTGTGTATTTCCCATCCCATGAACACAAAACCAAATAATAGCCGGGAACAGTACAGGAGGGATACACCACAGCATGCTGCAAGGTTCCCAACAAGGGCGAGATCACCATATCAGCAATACGAATGAGGGGTATGGCAGCTACCCATATTTCCGTGATAACCAGGTCAGATGTTTGAAATGTGGCCTTACAAACCATTCAACTGACGATTGCCGACATAAGTCCCAGATACGTTGCTTCAAGTGCGAACTATATGGTCACAAGGACAAATCTGGTTTATGTTTGAAGAGATAGGAAATCGGCAAATATGCCAAACCAAATGAACAATTTTCTGGTATTCATGTAAAAAAAACACATTTTCAATATTAGAACACTTGTGTGTAAACTGTCATGAAAAAATGTGTCAATGTGATTTTGATATAGCTGATGCAAATGAAAATGTTTTGACTCGTAACAATAACCGTGTTAGAAATGTGCATGCCACTGATATTTCAATTACTGTTGATAGCATGCCATCATTTAATATAACTAGCCAACGAAATGATTGTTATGAGACTGAGACGGTGTATAATTCAACAAATAACACATCTATTCTTGATAGGGAGGGAATGTATCAAAACTCAACTCTTAATGATTCAATACATGCAAACATAACTGATAATGCAATGGATTTAAAGCTACCATCTAAAGGCCTAAAAATTGGTCATCTCAATATTCAAGGTATACAAAATAAGGTTGACCAATTAGATATAATGATGAATGGATCTAACAACGATATTCATATATTCGGTTTAACTGAAACAAAGTTAAAAGCAGTTCACCCTGATAACTTTTTCATGCTGAATAACTTTCAATTTTTTAGAAAAGACAGGGTAATTACAAGCAAACATCAACCACAAGGTGGGGGAATCATTGCATATGTAAAAAATGGTGTGAAAGCGGAAAGAAGGTGTGATCTAGAAAATAATGAAATTGAATCTCTATGGCTAGAAATATTTCCAAAAAAATCAAAAGCTCCTGATAGGGTTTCTATACAGACATCCAAATGCCACAATACAATGGAATGAGCAGTTTGAATATCAAATTGACAGTGTACTCTCAAGACAGAAAGAGATTTATTTGCTAGGTGATTTTAACAGAGATTTACTCAATGATCAAACACGTAAGTCATGGTTAGAATTTATAGAACCATTTGGCCTTCATCAAAAGGTTAATGACATAACTCGTGAAAACAAATCACTCACAATCACTCATTGACCACATCTATTGCAATGTACAAGAAAATATAAATTATATTAATGTTCCACAAATAGGTGTTAGTGATCACTATCCTATATTTGTAACACGTAAATGTAGCTCTGTAATTCCCAAGTTTTCACATCATATTCCATATTGTACAGATCTTTTAAAACATTTAAGGAACAAGAATTTCTAGACGATTTGGCATCCACACCATGGGACATCATTAAGATATTTGATGACACAAATGAAACTGTAGACACATGGCTGTCTATGTTTCTTAATGTAGTAGATAAACATTTACCTTTAAAAACGCAAAGAGTAAGACGCGAACAACAGCCAAAATGGTTAACTCCAGATATACTTAAAGCTATTAAAACAAGGGATAGATATAAATCATTAAACGAGAACATCAGTATAAGTTGTGGCGAAATAAAGTTATTGCACTTATAAAAGAATCAAAGAAGTCACAATATGCAGCTATGATTAGTGAAAATAGTAAAGATCCTAGTAATGTATGGAAAATATTCAAAGAAATAAAAATTAACAAAAGAAAAGACAATACACCCGTATCATCTGTGAAAATAGGTGATAACGAATCTGATAATTGCAGTGATATTTCAAATGAATTCAACAAATTTTTTGTCTCTATTGCCTCAACTTTGAAAGAACCAATCAAAACATCTAACTTTGATAAACTTAAGTTATTCTGTAACAGCAAACTTCCACCAAACACCGAGTTTGTGGTTCCTGAAATTACCAGAAAACAGGTTGAAACATTTTTTTAAAAATATTGATGTTAGTAAAGCAACTGGTTCAGATAACATAGGCCCCCGTCTACTAAAAATTGCAGCACCTCATGTTATAGATAGCATCACATACATTTGCAACCAGAGTATTAACAGCTCAGTATTCCCTGACAAATGGAAAGAAGGTAAAGTTTCGCCATTACATAAAAGTGGTCCTAAAGATGATGTAAACAATTATAGGCCAATCTCTATATTGCCAATTCTTTCAAAAATACTCGAAAAACATATACATGACGCATTAATGCATTTTCTAACGCAATATGAATTATTACATAAAACGCAATCAGGCTTTAGGCCAAAACACTCTTGCGAAACTGCATTATTGGGCATGCTTAGCAACTGGTTAGATGCTATAAATAAAGGATTATTAGTAGGAGTAGTGATGGTAGATTTTAAAAAAGCCTTCGATCTTGTTGATCACAAAATCTTATTGACGAAACTGAAATACTATAAGCTAAGTGACAATGCAATTTCATGGTTTTCATCATACTTATTAAATAGGAAGCAGAAAGTATATGTAAACAATGTCATTTCTCAAAGTGAAGAAATATGCGATGGCGTACCCCAAGGATCCATTTGGGACCGCTATTATTTTTAATGTTTATAAATGACCTGCCCCTCTACACAGATATAGTAAACACTGATCTATATGCAGATGATACCACTCTCTATGATATAGGTTCATCCAAGACGGAAATTGAAAATAATTTACAAAAATCTATCAATAACCTGTCAGATTGGTGTCAGTGCAACGGAATGCTTATCAATACAAAAAAGACCAAAGTAATGTTAATAACTACACATCAGAAAAGAACTGTTCTTCCATCTGATTCTTTAAACCTAGATTTCAAAAATTATGATTTAAACACCATTTCAAATGACAAAATATTAGGAGTTGTTGTAGACAACAATCTTTCATGGTCAGTCCACATAGACAAAACTTGTAAGAAAATCTCATCCAATTTATGGCTCTTATCACGAATTAAGGAATATTTGTCAATAGAATCTAGAATCCAGTTTTATAAAACATATATTCAACCTCATATAGATTACTGTAATATTGTTTGGGGAGGTACATCACAGACAAATTTAAATAGAATTTTTAGACTTCAGAACGTGCATGCAAAATAATTATGGATTACAATGTTGATGATATAGCAAGAACTATGCAACAACTGAAAATGTTGACCGTCTTTGAGAGACTTTATCTTCGTAAAGCAAAGTTCATGTATAAAGTATCTAAATCAGAAACACCACACTATATTTCCGAATTATTTCATATAAAACATCAAGCCAATAATGCGCCAGTACTGAGATCAGCAACCATCACATAACTTCATATTACCCAGACCTAATAAAGAGATTTATAAACAAAGCATTGCATATGCAGGTCCAATTATATGGAATAGCTTGCCAAATGACATAAAACATGTTAAAACTATTGACTCTTTTCATTGTCATTTCATTAAATGGATGGTAAAATAATTACATTTGTTTACATGAGATAGATACATGTATATGCATTGTCTTTAATTTTCCATTTGATACATGTCAACTGACCTTGTAAATACTTGTAAAATAGTGTGTGTGCGCGCGTGTGTGTGTGTGTGTGGTTCATGTGGGTGCAATGTTTAGTGTGTGTTTAAGTGTAAGAACAAAATGTTTGTATCTGTTGGTTAATCTGCTCCTTAACTAGTAATCAAATACAAACCACATGGGGTCATGTTGCTAATTCACAATTATCATCATAAGGTGTCAAGTATGATCACATTTGTCATTCTCACTTCTCTTTGGGGCATTATCATAATTTCCCTGATCAACGTAATTAAACATTTGGTGTAGAGATGTCCTCAAATCCATTATAGCATTGCATTCAGAATACATTAATTACTAGGCATAATTATTACAATCAAATTTAACTACAATTTGTTTTTCTTTAATTTTCCAAAATATATTTTTGTTACCACTCTTTTAACCGTTTTGTTGAAAATTAAGTTATTTAATATTTTTCATCCAGGTAGTGTATTCCTAGAATGCAATGGGTTAATGATATCCTGTTGTTTCCTTACTCTGTGATTTTTGTACATGTAACATGTTTAAATTCTTGCCTCTGTCATACATGTATGTATATAATAGAGGGCCACATGGAAGATTAGTGAAAACTAAATGTGTTACCCTCTCAAAATAAAGACTATTATTATTATTATTATTATTATTAGAGAAAGTGATAAAAAGCCAAAAACACGTGCAGCATGATGATGATAAGTTCGTAAAAACATTTTGTCATACCACTTGATACGCTTGAGGTATACACATCGTTTTCCGATATTTACACTGAATTTATAGCTCTCACAATCATGGTACGTCTGACGGAAGTTCAGAGGGGTCAGGCTATTGCATTGCTAATGCAAGGTCAAACGCAACAGCAGGTTGCTATGCAGTTCGGTGTGAATGTTTTCACCATAGAACGTCTTGTCCGTCGTCTGAGAGAGACCGGAAGGGTTGCCGACCGACCGAGGTCGGGACGTCCGCTCGTAACGTCGCGACGTCAATACAGGGCTATTCGTCTCGCCCACCTACGTAATCACCACGTTACTGCCACTGAAACCGGTATTAACACGGTAGGCAATCATAATCGCAACATTCACCCCAAAACTGTAAGAAATCGATTGCGCGAGGTTGGTCTGCGAGCACGTCGTCCCTACGTTGGTCTACCTCTCACTCGTGCACGTCGCGCGCGTCGTATGGCTTGGTTGGCGGCACATGCTCCCAGACGATTTCCAATGAGGCAATGGAGACAAGTCTTTTTCACTCTTTTTCGTCCGGACGGTCGACGTCGTGTATACCGACGTCGTGGAGAACGCTTCGCCGACGCTTGCGTTCTTGAGAGGTATATGTTTGGGGGTTGCTCGGTTATGGTCTGCGGAGGGATACCCCTTCTAATCTCGACCAACTAAGGACTGCATTGTTGGAAGAGTGGAACAATATCCCAATAAGAAGGATAAATGCACTGATGAATTCCATGCACAAGAGAATCAGGGCTGTGACAGATGCGCGAGGGGGGCATACGAGATACTGACAAAACAGTGGATTTCACTGTGCGATATTGGGGGGTACCGTCAATTGTGATTCAATTACTAATGAATTATCGGTCAAAACCTAATGCAATTTTGGTAATGTGTTGACTAAAGATATTTTTTTAATACTCATATAAAATATTGTATATAACAGCAAACACATCACTTTAAATCACGTCAAATGTTTACCCTGCGTTTCTTTATCCTTTCAGTATATTATTATCTTATATTTATATTTAAGGGCAATAATTGGCTCGCAGACCTTCCAAACCCAGGCATATGAGCCCAGAAAGCGTGTCGGGTCAATGGCCGTTGGCTCGTTTTCCTTTCCGAATTTAGTATTAGTTACAATGATGTCGAAATGTGTGCTTTAAATCAAGGAGGTTATGAGACGGTTATTTAACCTAACTAGTTCATTCTCCTACCACACTGTGCCAGTATGTCAGATCGTATTAAGGCCTGAGTATGAGTGCATATGTTATATGGAGACTCAACCGTAACAGTGTTTCCTATATAATGATGCTATATGAGGGTTGGTCAGGGCAAAGCGCTAGCGGATCAAGCAGGAAGGATCCATATGGAATTATGTTATGCAAAATATGATATGATATGTTTTGGCGTAATTCCACAATACGTGGAAGTAACAACACGTGTACGCAACAACCACTGGCGGAGTTAAGGCGGGGAAGACATTAATTGATGGATATAGCACCTCCATTTCCTCTGCCTGCGAATATTCGCGGATTCATAGGCTAAAATGAAATGCCGCTGTGACTGGAGAAATGGGGCTTATGGGTTTTTACGGCCAGTGTAGATCCTGTTCAGCCTGTGCATCCGCACAGTCTGATCAGGATCTGCACTGTTTGCCATTTCATTAATAAACGCGCATCATGTTCTAGCACGCAATATAGATCGTTGTCATGCTACAGGGGTGTGCTATTTCATCAGATGCTACGCTGGTCTCATATTCAATGAGCCCAATTTCTTCAGTCATTCTAATCAGATTTATTTAGCTAACTGTGCTGAAGATAATAGATATGCGCACCACTTGAAGTCATGTATTTCGTCGCCCGCCGCCCTCAGAGAGGTGGTGGATTTTGGTTATTTTCAACCGTGGTGCCTGAGCCGCTACAGGGGGACTCAGCCTGGAGGACGTTATCACAGTACAACATGGTACTGCAATACTGGCCTGGGCCTAAACATGCAAATGCAGACACATTGTCGCGTATGCCCATGCCCGACTATTGCAATGCGTACAATCCTGACGTCCAGCTGAGTGATTTGCCCTGTGGTGGGTGCAACTATTGCACCAGAGTCGAGAACAATTGGGGATAATTTGCTAGGGAGACCTGCAGCAAATATGTCAAGAAAATGGGGGGACGCCGCATGATCTCTGTTTATCGGGTTGGAAATGGCGTAACGCCCATAAGGGAGGTGAGAGAGCCCCCTGGGAAGGTGCAGCGAGCAATTGCCGATGCGCTAGCCACCCGGGGAGAAATGGGTGTGGGGTTACGACCAGTATAGTCCCGGACAGCAATATTTGGTCCACAAGTGAGGAGGGGATATCTCAGGAAGGTACCTGTATATAAACAGATGCAGGTTCCGCCTAGTAACCTGGGAAAGTGTGGCACCCAACTCACCTGTGTGGTGTATGGTGATGGTACCAGCCTGGCTGTTTCGGTGTCGTCGCAAAGCAGGGCCTTTAAAGGCGATGGTTATCGACGAACAGCGTACCCCAGGGCAGGAGAGCATTCGGCAAAACCGCAAGTTCAATATATTACTTGCCACAAGGTGGAAGAAGGGGGCTGCAAAAGGAGTAGTCCATATTGATTTGGTAGCCCGTGTGGATATGTGTGAAATTTTAGATTGTAGAATTTCACAGGGTACGATCTCTATTGAGCTTGTCGCAAAGCGGCTTGTATAGCCGAATAACATATACTATTATATATAGCATGTTCAGACTATCTTGGTCTGCATATAGAGGCTGGTTCTGTCCAGGAGCATGATAATGCATGGCCTCCATCTCTCCTGTATGGGGTAATGGGTAGTTACCAACCCAGAGGCTTGATCGGCCCCATCGCAAAGCGACTACGATTTTGTGACAAAGCAGCAAGTATTGCCGAGTAGCATACCCCAGAAAAGGAGAGTGGCAGGATAGACGACATATTTAGAGTAGGTTATGCCAAAGCTAATTATGGTATATTGACGAATTATAATTCGGAACAGGGTAATATAAGAAGGCACTGTCAATTAATCAAATAATTTCTGAAAGGCTGATAATACACTCCATGACGAATTGTCTTTGTCCATGCATGACTTGAGTAATTATGATTAACAATACGTAATTTATTTATATAGACTATTTGAAGATGATTAGTTTAATTACTCGTATTATGCATACATGACATTTTCCTCCCATAGCTTTAAAAAGCACAACGGATGATGGTTAGACTATTTCAAGATGATTGTGTTACTCGTACTGTGCATACATGAACTTTTCCTCCTGTAGCTTTAAAAGCACAACGGATGTTGGATAGAATATTTCAAGATTAGTGCGTTACGCGTGTTATGCATACTTAAATTGTCGTTGTCCATGCATGACTTGAGTATTTATGATTACCAGTTGGTAATTTATTTGTTTTTTAATACTATTAATCTGAACACCTGTGTTTGACATAACATGTTACAGGTACTGTTCTGCATATGAGTCGTGCAGACTGACTAATTATTCAGAGCTCATCGCCAAAGACAGTTTCTAGAGAGATGTCCCACTCCTTTTGGATAAATTAAGTTGGGGGGGGGGGGGTGGGGGGGTGTGTGTTGTGTATTTGCCCTTTCAGATCGCTGATTGTCAGGCTAGATACGAACCTGGCTGATCCAAGTCGCAGTTACTCATGCGTTTCCACGTACACAGCGAACAGAGAATATACACGGGCAATTCTAGGTAGGTTTTAGCTATGTTATTCCTACTGTACACTTTTGTACACGCTGCCTCATGTTGTTTCAGGGTCCAGGTCCAGATAATTATCACCGCTGCGTAACCAGTGCCCATTTACCCGTTCTCCGTGCGAGCCATTCTGACCCTACGACCGTACACCAAAGGATTCAAGGTGTTCCCGAATACCTCCGGCTATATACAGGTACCGTGCTCGTACAATGTAGTCCGGAAAACACACATTATATGACACTGGTGCTGCTTCATAACATTTAACGGCATGTTGACATATCGATGGTCTAGTAACATAAGGTCGTAAGTGCTATGCTTTAGCATAGCAGTTACGACCTTATGTTACTAGCCCATCGATATATGCATGGCGGCCATTTTGAATATACTGATAATAGTTCAGCATTTCAGTAAACTAATACAGCTTTTGAGAATTTCCAGTACTGGGTACATTATATGGCCAGTGGATTAAAAGTATCTTTTGGTTCACATTTCATCTTCATTTCTTCCATTTATTTCCTTTGCGCACTGAAGACATTATTATCAACCCGATATTTATCATCAACACCGACAGCTCGTCAACATCCGGCCAATTTTCTATTTGAAAAAAAAAAGAAATCTTGTATTTCTTTTTGTAAATTAATTTAACCGGTAAATATTGGTTTTCTGATGTTGACAGTATGAAACCAGATACCATAGACTTTCTTTAGCAGCTTTCCCCAGAAATTGCCTCGACAGAGATGGCAGAAGAAGAGAATATCCGCGTCTGGGGACCTGTCACAAGGTGAATCAATATTTTCTCTATGATAAAATTATGTGGGTGGGGTAATTCAGCGCTCTAGATAAGATTTGTGTCTACAGAGTATTGTACCCCCTGATTTCAAATTAAATGCGTATTTTATTTTTACAAATGGATTATTGATTTTCTTCATTCTTAAATTGGGAACAAATTTATAGGAGGTTTTGAGCTGACGTCATGCAGGGTGTATTCCTGTTACTAAAAATAGCTGGCCGTCAGCTTCGGCGAAGCTATTGTTCCAGAGCGTATTTACATTGCTCTGTGTGTATCAATAATAATTGTATCCCCCGGACTCCGTCGGGGGATACTATGGATTTGACAGCGCGCCGCGTCCTCGTCCGCCGCAGACACTTCTTGTCCGGAGCATAACTCGAACACCCTTTGGAATATTTTCATGAAACTTCACACATGCATAGACCACGACCCGAAGGTGTGTCGCGCACAAGAATGACAACTCTTGCATAGCTAATTTTTTAGTTATCTCCCTTTTTTGTTTCTCACACTGATTTCGTGTCCGGAGCATAACTCCACCACCCTTTCGAATATTTTCATGAAACTTCACACATGCATAGACCACGACCCGAAGGTGTGTCGCGCACAAGAATGACAACTCTTGCATAGCTAATTTTTTAGTTATCTCCCTTTTTTTGTTTCGCGCACTGATTGACCATAACTCGACCACCCTTTGGAATATTTTTATGAAACTTAACACATTCAATTAGACCACGAACCGAAGGTGTGTCGTGCACAAGAATGACAACTCTTGCATAGCTAATTTTTGAGTTATCTCCCTTTTTTGTTTTCGCTCACTGATTTCCTGTCCGGAGCATAACTCGACCACCTTTGGAATATTTTCATGAAACTTCACACTTGCATAGACCACGACCCGGAGGTGTGTCGCGCACAAGAATGACAACTCTTGCGTAGCTAATTTTTCAGTTATCTCCCTTTTTTGTTTTGCGCACTCTACAAACTGGACAATAATGCATGAAGACCTGTTTTCTCGTCTGCTCTGTATACCTTTTCTCGTGTGCTCTGTACACCTTACCTGTAGAGAGAAACAATAGAAACTGGGAGAACCATGTGCTAAGCATGGGCTAGCATGTGCAGATGTCCAGTGCTTGACCACTGCTGACCAGGTAATTTATACAGGTAAATCACTACATTGGGTACTGTGTTGAAAATATTGTGGCATTATGTGGACCTCTGCAGATATATGTAGATAAATATAGGACTATTAAAAAAAAATCTGGTCTCCAATAGCAAGCATTATTATTTTTAAACTTTTTTTTTTTTTTTTTTTTTTTCATTATTTTTTTTCATTTTTTTTTTCAAATTATTTTTCAATTTGACTGGAAAAAAATCTGGGCTCCAGTAGCTAGCATTATTATTTTTAAACTTTTTTTTCCATTTTTTTTTTTTCATTTTTTTTTTCATTTTTTTTTTCAAATTATTTTTTCAATTTTTGTCCAGTAGCATAAGGTCGTAAGTGCTATATACAGACTATTCACCTGTGCATGTGCTAGCATGTGCAACTGACCACTGACCACTTACAGGTAATTTATACAGGTAAATGATTATATTACATTTCCGTAAACTGTGTTGAAAATATTGTGGCATTATGTGGACCTGTGCAGATATATGTAGATAAATATAGGACTATTAAAAAAAATTCTGGGCTCCAGTAGCAAGCATTATTATTTTTAATTTTTAAACTTTTTTTCCATTTTTTTTTTTTCATTTTTTTTTTCAAATTCTTTTTCAATTTTTGTCTAGTAGCATAAGGTCGTAAGTGCTATATACAGACTATTATCATATAATAAAACAATTATTGACTAGTGAGCCATAGAATATAATCTGATATTCTATGGTTCACTAGTCAATAATTGTATAATATGTTCGGGCCAGTGAAAATTGCTTTCGGGCCCAGGCTCGAGGTCAAGGCGGGACAAGGCGAGGCATCTGATTCCGCGGAATTCTTGTTTACTTATCTCCCTTTGTTGTTTCGTGCTCTGATTTTGTATCCAGAGCATAACTCGAACACGCATATACGCATTGCTCTCTAATGGTCCTCTACCGCCCTGTGCCAAATCCACGTTCGTTCTGCCCCCGTCAAGCCCAGGGTCAAGGTCACATACTTAATGCTTCAAAAATACATTAACGCTTGGGTAAATATCTTATACTTTCTGTTTTCTTTCATGGATCATGGATCATATTCATATTTCATATACGCATTGCTCTAATGGTCCTCTACCGCCCTGTGCCAAATCCACGTTCGTCCTGCCCCACCAATCCCAGGATCAAGGTCACATACTTGGTGCTTCAAAAACTTTAACGCTCAGGTAAATATCTTATAATTTTTATTTCCATTCACGGATCAACTTCATATTTCATATACGCGTTGCCCTAATGGTCGTCTACCGCCCTGTGCCAAATCCACGTTCGTCCTGCCCCCGCCAAGCCCAGGGTCAAGGTCACATACTTAGTGCTTCAAAAACTTTAACGCTCAGGTAAATATCTTATAATTTTTATTTCCATTCACGGATCAATTTCATATACGCGTTGCTCTAATGGTCCTCTACCGCCCTGTGCCAAATCCACGTTCGTCCTGCCCCCGCCAAGCCCAGGGTCAAGGTCACATACTTAGTGCTTCAAAAACTTTAACGCTCGGGTAAATATATTATAATTTCTGTTTTCTTTCATGGATCATCTTCATATTTCATATACGCATTGCTCTAATGGTCCTCTACCGCCCGTGCCAAATCCACGTTCGTCCTGCCCCCGCCAATCCCAGGGTCAAGGTCACATACTTGGTGCTTTCAAAAAACTTTAATGCTCAGGTAAATATCTTATAATTTTTCTTTCCATTCACGGATCAACTTCATATTTCATATATGCGTTGCTCTAATGGTCCTCTACCGCCCTGTGCCAAATCCACGTTCGTCCCGCCCCCCGCCAAGCCCAGGGTTAACATCATATACTTAGTGCTTCAAAAACTTTAACGCTCAGGTAAATATCTTATAATTTCTGTTTTCTTTCACAGATCAGCTTCATATTTCATATATGCATTGCTCTAATGGTCCTCTACCGCTGTGCCAAATCCATGTTTGTCCTGCCCCCGCCAAGCCCATCCCGGGTCAAGGTCACATACTTGGTGCTCAAAAACTTTAACGCTCAGGTAAAAGAAAATTTTGACTTGCAATTTGGCCTCATTTATTATCAAAGCGATATGTGGGACATCCGTGTTCTATGAACACATTTTCTAGTTTATTAAACTTCACACATGCATAGAAGACGACCCAAAGATGTGTCGCACGTAAGAATGACAACTCGTGCATCGTTAATTTCTTAGTTATCTCCCTTTGTTGTTTCGTGCACTGATTTCGTGTCTGGAGCATAACTCGAACACCCTTTGGAATATTTTCATGAAACTTCACACATGCATAGACCACGACCCTAAAGGTGTGTCCCGCAAGAATGACAACTCTTGCATCACTAATTCTTTAGTTATCTCCCTTTGTTTTTCCGTCACTGATATTGTCTCCGGAGCATAACTCGAACACCCTTTTTTCAAACTACTTGTGTATCTGGGGAGGGGGATACACATGCGCTTGTCGACAAGCGTCCATTTCTAGTTATTATCGGGATTTACTGATAATATCTGATGGGGAAAGAATGTGTGGTATTTGGTTGTACTAACAGAGATACTGACAAATAAGTAGCATTAAAAAGCGCTGGAAACCAACAGTTTTGACTGACCTGGAATGGTCCAACTAATTTTCAGGCCAATCAATTGTCTGTTGTACTAACAGAGATACTGACAAACAAGTAGCATTAAAGCGCTGGAAACCAACATTTGTGTCTGCTGAGTTGGTATTTTATTCTCGCTTCGTCTCAAAATCGTGTTTTGGCAGCACAGTAGAATTGTCTTAAGCTGAGACGATTCTAATATGCTTCCAAAACATGATTTAAATAGAAAACAATTTTCTCCTTTTCATACTCCCCCCAATCGTGGGTTATTCTTGTCTACAAAGAGACATTCACATCCGCTATGCATATGGTAGATGGTTGGGGGGGGATATTTCCTAGGAAAATCTCCCCCCCCCCCCCCCCCCCACCAATACATGCCACAATGCTATCTGTTCTACACCAACATACATTATTTCATCAGAAATATTCCCCCAATCGTGGGTTATTCTTGTCTACAAAGAGACATAGACATCCGCTATGCATATGGTAGTTGGTTGGGGTGGGGGGATGTTTCGTAGGAAAATCTCCCCCCCCCCCCCCCCCCTCTCAATACATGCCAAATGCTATCTGTTCTACACCAACATACAATTATTTCATCATGAGTTGGGGGGGTTATTCTTGTCTACAAAGAGACATTCACATCCGCTATGCATATGGTAGATGGTTGGGGGGGGAATATTTCCTAGGAAAATCTCCCCCCCCCCCCTCCCTCAATACATGCCATATGCTATCTGTTCTACACCAAGATACATTATTTCATCAGAAATACTCCCCCAATCGTGGGTTATTCTTGTCTACAAAGAGACATGCACATCCGCTATGCATATGGTAGTTAGTTGGGGGGGATATTTCCTAGGAAAATCCCCCCCTCTCCCTCAATACATGCCAAATGCTATCTGTTCTACACCAACATACATTATTTCATCATGAGTGGGGGGGGGGGGTATTCTTGTCTACAAAGAGACATCCACATCCGCTATGCATATGGTAGTTGGTTAGGGGGGGGAATATTTCCTAGGAAAATCTCCCCCCCCCCTCCCTCAATAAATGCCAAATGCTATCTGTTCTACATCAACATACATTATTTCATCAGAAATACTCCCCCAATCGTGGGTTATTCTTGTCTACAAAGAGACATCCGCTATGCATATGGTAGTTGGTTGTGTGGGGGGGAATATTTCCTAGGAAAATCTCTCCCCTCCCCCCCCGTCCCTCAATACATGCCAAATGCTATCTGTTCTACACCAACATACATTATTTCATCATGAGGGAGGGGGGGTTATTCTTGTCTACAAATAGGCATTCACATCCGTTATGCATATGGTAGATGGTTGGGGGGGGGGGGATTTTCCTAGGAAAATCTCCCCCCCCCACCCCTCTCTCCCCCCGCCAATATGCGTCACATGCTAACTGTTCTACACAAACATTTTCACTTGATCAGAAATCTTCCCCCAATCTTGTGATATTCTTGCTATCAAGGGACTTACACTATGCATATGGTAGATTGGGGTGGGGTGTGATGGAGGTGATTTCTTATGTTCCCCTTTCTTATACTACCAAATGGCATCATTGTGCGTGCCTATGTGCACATGTTTGGTGGGAAATAATTCTGCTTTGTAGCATTCAAACACAAACTTTTGGTGGGGGGGAGAATTTCCAGGTGGGGGGAGAAGTTCCTAGGGTCGAGCCTGGAAATCTTTCCCCGAGATTTGGGGGGGGGACACCAGAGGGGGGAGAATTTCCTGTGACACCGGTATATAAAGTCATGTATAATGTTGATATGCATGTTTAATAAAGAATCGAAAACTGTGATGTCCACGATGTCAGTGCAAGTAACTAAAGAGTCTGGTTTACTGTCGTTGACATTCTCAAGGTGTAAACCCAAGTAACTGACCTGGAATGGTCCAACTAATTTTCAGACTAATCAATTGTCAGAAAACATAATGTAGATCAGTTCATTCATAAACAAATGGGTGTTCCTAATGATAAATGTACTTGCAAACAGTGCAGATCCTGACGAGACAGATCATTATGAGCCGGTTCATCTGGATCTACATTGTTTGCAAACACCAAGAAAGAGGTCTGTGGTGTGGAAAGGGTTAATAGTGATGACCAGGTAGAACCAGTACCTCACTTGTATTGGGAGAGGGTGGCGGAATCATAAACACAGCTCTACATTTAATTGCACTTACAATAGCCTGATCTGGTACCAGATTTCTTGTTAGCTGGATGTGCTATACGAAACAATAACTATTTCTGGTAATATACATGTGCTTATCATTGTATTTATGGGGTTGCAAGTTAAAAAATATATATCAACTATTATACCTGTTACCTGGATGTGTTATACTGAACATTCTAATGCACCGAAACTAGAAAGCACGCATCTGATTGGTCAATTGAAATCAGAGCCTATAAAATATGAAAAATCACAGCATATAAAATCTCCGTTTTACCAGCCTGTGTTTTATGTAACCCTACGCGCTTTTGTAAACAATGGCCAGCTGCGGGGAATGCAAATATTTCCAAATTAATTTCGGTACATTTTCGGTTATCCATTCGCCATATTGACATGTACAACCGAAAGCGGAAAAGAGAATCACCAACGGCTGACAAACGTGGCTTTAGTGTGGTGGCCCTTCAACAAATTCTTAAAAATATTACCCCACCCGCCCAAAATGCAGAAGAATTTAATAAAGTGCTCAAATGCAAACTCAATATGCCAGTACCAGCCTATAACTTTACGAATTCCGATGTGCACATACATGACTATACATAATAAACTGTATTGCAGATGGGTATTCACCTGAATTAGGCGTAAATCCAGGGAAATCCTAGGCCTGTTGACACAAGTTTGTTTGCTGACCATTTCCTTTGTAAAATCACACGAAACCCAATGCAGAATTGTTGGCATTTCTTTAAATGATAAAAAGCAAAATAACTGTTGCAAACTACACATACAAAAGCAATACAATAGTTAATATAAACATTACAGTTGAATAAATGTATAGATGTTCTTAGAGAAAGTCCCGTTAATCTCTAGTTGAAATGGGAATATTCTTCGGCGGAGTTAAATTTCTTCAAATTCATTTGGTGTGAGGCGGTTATCGATATGACGACAACACCTGCTGACGTAATGAAAAAGATCACTGTTCGTGATATGCTACGACGTTTATAGAAAGCGGGGAGCACACCTAGGTGCATTAGAATGGGATAACCATGCTTTGTTTTTCGATTTGGAGCGGTAATGTGTGAGGTTTTATGGTCTGTGAATCTTTTTAATTTTACGGCTCCGCTGACACGTCCCGCCGTAAAACTGATTCACACACCATAAAAAACCTCCCACATACCGCTCCAAATCGAAAAAACAAAGCATGGTTATCCCCTAAATAACAATTTCTGGTATCACACAAGGGGCCCGTTTCACAAAGCTTTGTACGACTAAAATGTTAGTAAGTGCAAATTTAGAATCAGATGGAAATTTCAATTGATGTATTTACATTTATTGAGCATAGGCTGCATATACAGCCTATGCTCAATAAATGTAAATCCAATAATTGTTTACAAGAAAACAGTGTTAATGTGAAATTTACAGACCATAATAATTCTGCACTTACGAACATTTTAGTCGTACGAAGTTTAGTGAAACGGGCCCCAGTGTAATAACTAATCATATTGAAGCTACATGATGTCACAGGTGTTCACCATTATATTTATGACGTGGCAAATCAATAAATATACTTTACAATCAGACCTGTAGCCTGGATGTATAACAATAAACCGTAGCTATTTCTGGTATTACACTACTGTAATAAATTATCATATCAAAGTATATTTGATGCCATATACGTATTCAATATATTTATGAGGTGGCAGGTCAATAAACATACTAGACCACATACATTCGGCATGTTTCGGCTTTCATCGGAAAACTCTCTCTCTATATATATGAACAAGGCTTCTAACTTTGGTCGGACACGACCTCGTATCATGACAAATTAACATGTTTAAAATAGTAATTTTCTATGGAATCTGGAATGGGTCTGGTAGCTATCTAGAGTTTTTTTTTCATACATAAGCTTCGAGAAATATCTGTCTCTCGCGTCCCTATCCAACCCTTTGACGTAGAGTGACACACTTGACATATTTTGCCGAGTTGTCAAATCCATTGTAATGCTCCGTGAAGAAACACAATGGGCCACTGGCCGATCAATTGACGGCCAGCTATTTACGCATGCGCGAAAATGACGTCACGATCAGAATTCCCAAAACCTCCTATTTCCTTTATTTCAGTGCATTATTCACTTATTTATACTGTACAGGCATCCTCCAGATTATCGGACAAAAATGGCAGTGTTTTTACAATATTTTTCTTTAAATAGCATAACATTTTCACAGAACAATCATCGGTTCTTGCTTTCTCAACGCATGTAACCTATTTAGCAAAATGTGCCATCTTTCTCACTTAAAATTGGGTCAGATCATCAGTCGTAAGATTGCCCCAAAATTAACATCTACAAATGTACAATCAGTTATCCGGACAAAAGTATAATCGTCTTATAACTTCTATTCTCACATTGAAATCATAAATTTATCACCTGTAAACCAGTGTAAACAGCATTGTGTAGTTCTGCAGAAAAATCAGTCACCCTTCGCTTCTTGGAAAACACCATATTTTAATTTATTTATTGTATTTATAGAACAACTCGGCAATGACGTAATAGGGTGCACTCGATTGTGCCCCCCGCGCGACTTTTGACGTTGTAAACAATTTTTGGACAGAGTTGGGAAATGTTTTCAGCAAATTTTACTAAAATGTTTACCTTGGCGTTATATTATTCACACTGGTATGGAAACAGCAAGCAGCTGCGTGACTTATATGTATTCGTTGCAATATCGGATCAAAATAATGCGCTTAATTAACAGGTATTTTCATTTGTCCGATAAACTGATTGTCTGGATAACTGGTATGACCCCTGTAATACAGTTGAGAATTTACATAGTTGAGCTGCAAAAAGCAAAGGTGTTTGCTTTTTGCAGCTCAACTAAGTAAATATTCAACTACTATTTCCACTACTCAATTTGAATATCAATAAGTATTTTCACAGTGCCGTGAGTATTTTGTACTCCCACTGTTGATAATCAATGCATATTCAGCTAAAATAAGTGTGTAAAATGGTCAATACGCACCTTATCCGGAGCAGTGGTAATTAGTATCTACAATTGTTTGATTTGACATACCGGTAGCTTAACATTTGGTTGTCTGCTGACTTGTCAATTAATGAGCACCGGGAACATGTCTCAAGTTTTCTTCTATTGGAGAAAAAATTATGCAACTTCCTGTTTATTGACGTTACATAAATTTATATCACTGGGACAGCTAGCTGGCCTGGCCGGCCGTCATTACAGTTACTGTCTGTTCCATGTTTTGCTGCCGACCAACATTTGGCTATTAAACACATTAAATCTAAAAAATATTTAAAAGTAAGTACTTTTTCATCAATAACAAAAAAGTCACCATCCTGTTGATGAAATTCCATCAAATATTTATTTTATTGCAAAAAACGATTTTCCTATGGGAATTTAACATGGGGAGTCAATTTCTAAAACTTTGTTTTTTGATCCTGAAGGATAAAAAAAAAATTTTGGAAATTGACTCTGAAAGTTGTAGAGATAGCTTGAAAATGATGTATTAACTAAGAAAACAAAAGTTAGATTTTGAAAATCGGTCCACAAATAAAAACAATATTTAAAAAAAATCTGTTTTTAGCCCTCATGTTAATTCCAATAGGAAAATATTTTTTTCGCAATAAAATCAATTTGATGGAATTTCATCAAATAATTTTTTTTTGGGGAGGGTGACTTTTTTGTTATTGATGAAAAAGTACTTAATTTTACATATTTCTCAGATTTAATGTGTTTAATAGCCAATATTTCGTCGGCAGCAAAACGTGGAACAGACAGTAGTTCACGGGCATGCGATGGGTACATTTAATGATGGGATTCATCCTTACCAGAATCTGAATATCCAGGTTTGGCCCTCTTGTTCATTTTATTTTTTACTTTTCTTGTTTAGGGCCTGAAAATAACAACTTTTACCAGTACGTACTGGTAGGATAATCGCAATAAAAATGGTAGAAATGTGTGTCTGTTTCATGCGACATGCCTCATACAATGTGTAAATCAGTCTCCGCGAAACTGCCAAAATGTTACAGGGCATTCGGTCTGGTAAACTTGAAATTTTTACCAGACCGAATTTGTTTTAGACAAAATAAAATTGATTTTGTGTCATATTTAAGAGCTTTTTAAGTATACCAGTCATATAAGAAAAGCTAGCTAGCACCAGAAGTGCATACCAAGGAAGGTTATTTCATTTTTTACTTTTTTTTATAGTCGGACATTCGGTCCGGCGACTTCCGGTTTACCGCCGAACCGGCGGCACTTTTAACGGACATGTCCAACGGACCAACGACTTTCGCAGAGACTGGTAAATCCTCAACTGTTTCATCATAAATTATAAGATGATAATCAGAGCGGATTTAGCTTCGCCACTGAATGATGATCGCAATTTCAAGGTCCGACATTAAAATTTGCAGGTCCAGGACCGCGGACCAGTGCTTTTTTCAGGAATTGAATCATTATATTTAAATATGTTATGATTCTACCAGTCTACAGTCAATATGGTGCTATTTGCCTTATGTCTTGGGGGTGAACATAATGGGACAGGCAATATTGACACTGTTTCATTATAATCATCTAACATGGATATTGATTTGTTGTCATTTTCATAGGGACACTTTTGTCAGACATCAACACAATTTACAAATGTTGTATATTTCAGAGGCCTACTACAGATATTCTCCAAATATAAAGATGAGCGGGGATACCTACCCATTGAACATCTCCGCTCTGCCTGCAATGACCTCAGCCTGTACCCTTCAAGGTCGCAAGGTATGTTGAACCTTGACCATAGCAATACATTCAAGGTCATCGTTCATTGTTAGTGTGGTTATGAATAGTCTATGAATATTATATATTTGTGATGTCTATTGTTTGCCCCATTTTCCCAATCAATTAAAGCACCACATTTTGTCTCAATTAACCACACACATATTGCAGCTCTTTCACCAATATCTATTAAGTTGATCATTACATTTTCACAGTAAGTACAACATTATATTTATAAGTTGAAAGTATAACAGGAAGCTCCGTGTGTTTTCAGTGCATGAGATGGTGAAATGTGCCGTGGAGTACGGCAGTCCGTGTCAGCCCGACCACATTACCTACGGCGAGTTCTGTGTTCTCGTCTCCGAACTTCAACACTACTACCATGTAAAGTGAGTATTTGTTTTTCTTAAAAATCTGAGGTTCATAGCCTAATTGTAGGACATTGGACTTCAATATCAGTGTTATTACACAGGGTCCTGAATTTCAGGAAGCTGTATTGATGGTGGTGTCTACGGCCGTGCACTAGTGTATTTTGAGTTGTAATAACAGTGCAGGCACGTACGCAGGGGGTGGAGGTGTGTACGCACCCCCCTTAAGACCCGTCCAGGTCTGTCTGTGGAGGTGTAAACAGTTTTTTTTTAGCAATTCCGGCCATTCCCGTTGTCCATACCGCACACCCCTATATAAGTTGCTGTGAACGCCTATTTCATGCAATAGAGACTACTATTATTATTAGTACCCACCACATATTTTCTCCTTCAGCCCTGAGCCTCCAACTCCACAAAGTCTGGTGCGGGTGAGGTCGGACGTGTTGCTGGGGCGACGGAAACGAAGAGGTAATTGTTGTCTTTCCACACATAATACAGTATTGTGGCTAGAGCAAATCCCGGGGACATTTTTCCCACTTCAGAATGTGAATGTCCCTTAACCCTTTCACACCTAAGTAACTGGAATGGATTGTGATATGTTAATTTTCTGACCAAATCTAATCGTCACAAAATGACTTTCAGACTAGTCCATTTATAAAAAGCGTGTGTTTTTTTTCTAAAAATATTGAAAATTAGTTGAAAAAAGTGCAGATCCTGATGAGACGGCTCATCACGAGCCGGCTTATCTGGATCTACACTATTTTGCCAATACCCACTATACAGGCCGGTTGTGTTGAAAGGGTTAATCCTTAAAAGGCGGGAACCGAAAACTGTCATCTGCTGTTGTTTCATATTTTGTCTTCTTCTGCCATAAAAATATGGTTTGACAGCATTTTAGAATAATTTTGATTGGAAATGATTCTAAAGTGCTACCACACCATGTTTTTGTTGAGAAATATGGAAAATATAAAATACTCAGCAGACGACAACATTTAATTCAGCATTGTAAGGGTTAAACTATTAGACCCTCCCATTCACTTGTAATAGGAAATTGTCTCCTTAGATCTGAGCTCTTAGCACAACACTGCATATACAGGTGGGTCCCGTTATTACGCGTTATAATGGGCCGTCGGTTAGTTTATACAATTCTGTCTCATTCATGAAATGGTCCAAAATTAGCATGGACACGTTAATGTTGGATATTTTGGGGTTGAAAGGGTTAAAGTTTGTAAAAATCAGCAAGACAAGTTGAAAGTGTATTCACCATGTTCATGTGTGGGTATATTATTATCCCTTTGCCAATTCTCAAGAGGGGATATAGCGTCCATGTACGTGTGTTCATATGTAAGTTAGTAACACATTTTCATTTTTCAATAACTCACAAACCACTGCACCGAATTTGATAATTCTTGGCCACAATGTGCTTTGGTTTGCACATGACCCACATCTGACCTTCCAAGGTCACTGTTCACCTTGTTTGCACATGACCCACATCTGACCTTCCAAGGTCACTGTTCACCTTGTTTGCACATGACCCACATCTGACCTTCCAAGGTCACTCACTGTTCACCTTGTTTGTAAGGCAAACACATTAAAGTTTTTTTTTTTTGTTTTTTTTTCAATAACTTATTTTCAAGGCTGCTAGCTAGGGGATTAGCTTAGTGATAACGGTGCCCTTGTTGTTAAACTATACTATACAGTGGAAACTCGTTTACTCAAAGTCCAGGGGGCTGAGGAAAATACTTGAGCTAAAGCAAATTTTAGTTAACATATTATATAGGAAAACATGTACTTGGGGACCAATACTTTTACTTCAACCATCAGTAATTAGGGCCACGAGATTCAGCGGAGCCCTATAGGTTTCGACCGGTCTGTATGTCTGTCTTTTGGAAGTTTTTGTTAGAGTTTCTCAAATCACCTATAGGGGCCGTATTTGCGTCGACAGACCGCATTATCTAGTTTGACTTAACAGAGTTTGATGTAACGGGTGTGGACTGTATTGAGAAAACAATACCATGTTTCCTTTCATTTGCAGGGACCTTTGTTTATAAAAGGCATGGGCATGGTACAGTTATATAGGCATGTAGGCAGACAACCCTTTAAAGCGGGAAACAGGATTGTGTTGTCGCAAACTTTTTCATATTTGTCAACAGGCAGATATTACACTTTCAAAATTGATTGAGGAGAAATTGATACGAAAATCATCAGGGGGCCGTTTCACTAAACTTTGTACGACTAAAATGTTCGTAAGTGCAAAATTATGATTGGTCTGTAAGTCTGTAATTAACATTGTTTCTTGTAAATAATTATTGGATTTACATTTTTTTTTGAGCATAAGGCTGCATACAATGTATGCAGCCTATGCTCAATAAATGTAAATTCCATAAAGTTGAAATTTACAGACGATGTTAAATTTGCACTTCCGAACATTTTAGTCGTAAGAAGTTTAGTGAAATGGGCCCCTTGCTGTATATTGTGGCTGTGACTGGAGGAGAAATGGGGCTTATAGGTTTGTTCAACTAGTGTAGTAGGATTAGGATCTGCACAGTTTGCCTCCATTCAATCCATGAAATACGCATCATGCCATGCTAAGCCATGTAGTTCATTATCAGTAGCCTATTTCATCAACATTGCAAAGTATACTTTAGTAGCCAAAGTATACTTTGGGGGAGGGAAAAGAAATTTTCAATTTTATGATAAATTTATTAATTTTTATTATACTGAATGTATTACATTATCACAAGGCCAATTTGGCTGTGATAATGTAATAAATTCAGTATAATAATTCTGCATACGTTTTAATCATCAAATATATGCATTTGTTAGTTTCTATAATGAAATAAAAAAATGCATTTCAGGAAAAATAAATGATTACTCCCTCAAAGTATACTTTTGGTAGTAAAGTATACTTGCAATGTTGATGAAATTGGCTACAGACTACAGGCATGTGTTGTTTGATCACGATCTACACTGTTCACAAATCCTATTCGCCTCATTTCTCGGAGTGAATTTTCTCCAGTCACAATTGATGCAAGTGTGTGATGTTTTGGCACCACGTGTATATGTTTAGAAATACAGAAAATGGTAAAAGATTGCAGGCAACATAAAATGTAGTCCCACATGTATAAAGGTTACTTTTTTGATAAGTTTAACATGTTGCAGTTTCTTGAATTAAACATTCTTTTCCTGGAATAACAGTTTAGCATAATTGCTATAGGACTTTGCTTTGAAATTATCATTAATTAGGCCGTATAAAAAAGTAATTTGTTCTCATATACTGCCGCGTCAGAAAAATAAAAAAAACCTGCTCGTCCGAGCTTTTTTTGTCATGGACAGATGAAAACATATTGTAAATTCAAGTCGGACGAAAAAAAACCCAGTATGAGAGTCTAAATAAAAGAGTTTAGGTTGTCACTGGTGATCTGGTTGACGATCTCCCTTCGACTTTGAGATACTGGTGCTCAACTGTACGTCTGTCTTTTTGTAGATTTTTCATGTCTAAAGATGTTATACTTATAGTAACTTTATTAAATGAATATTTGAACCAAATGTTAAATTGACATGCAAAATGCTTCTGGCGCCTTGATAAAAATCACAAATTATGATCTCGGACAAAAATGTAATGAAAGAAATCCACTCTCCCGTGCCACATTCCGCAAACCCCGCCCCATGTCTGAGAACCAAAGTACTTTTTATGGCCTTATGGTTGGATGTTTTATAGTTTACTTGTTCAGGTAGGATTAGTCTCATTGTTCTCATTGCCAGTTTTACTCCACTGGAAATCCACCTGTACAGTCGAGCACCAATATCTCGAGCACCAGTATCTCACTATCTTGAACCTATTCCTATCTTGACTATTTGACGATCTCCCTTCGACTTCGAGATACTGGTGCTCGACTGTACGTCTGTCTTTTCATTCTGTACAAATGAGGTGATTATTCCAATACATTAACCCATTCCTTTCGGACTACACCTTTACAGGTATGAAATTTATTAAATATTTAATTTTGTTATTTCTCAATGAAAGTATATGTTGTGACCACTCATTTGAACCGTCTCGAAGAGACGGTTCAAATGGTGGTCGCGATATATACTTGTAAGCGCATAGAAGGAAAATATTTAAGATTTTTCGCAAACTTAATAGTGTATGCTCAACATGAATGTGGGTTAATGACTGAAGTAATACTGAGAGAACGGTTCATCTGCATGTATGAAAAGAGTTTTTCGCCGGGTCATTTAGAAAACCCAGACATGGTACGGGCATGGGTGTGAGATAAATTACTTGGAGCTTGGTTGTCCGCATGTACAATGATCGATTATATCCTCGTACTGCCTGTGAAGCGTTTCTATCTATCCTTTCTACTAATTCAACATTTGACAGTTCTGCGTACATTAACATTTTTCTCTTTGATAGTTACATTTGCGCATGTTTAATACCAACATTCCAGGCTAGAAAATGTTTTCGTACATTGTACATGTACACGATTGTATTTATACCATACATGTACATGGTCTATCTGTATGGAGCCCTGCAGGGGACATGGATTTTTTTTTTATTAATTCCTTCTTGAATTAACAATTCGTTCCCATGAAATGACAATTTGTTCCCTCACTTTAACAATTTGCTCCCTCGATTTAACAATTTGTTTCCACGAATTAACAATTTGTTCCTGTGGGAACAAATTGTTATTTCGTGGGAACAAATTGTTAAATTGAGGAAACTAATTGTTAATTTGTGGGAAACAAATTGAATTGTTAAATTAAAGGAACCAATTGTTATTTCGTGGGAACAATTTAATAAAAAAAATAATTCTACGTCCGCTGCGGGGCTCCGTATATCTGTAATAATTGTTGCATTTACAAAGTTGTTTCATGTTGATTTTTCATTTTATTTGTTCATGCAATTTTTTTTATTTTTTTTTATTTAACTTTATCTTCAACTGGAATCTCCTTGTAACTTCATATGTGCTAGTCATTTTGCGTACCGGTACATTATATTAGTTGTCTGTTTTCTATTGGGTGTGTTGCACTGAAAGTTCTGTAGGTTAAGAGCTGATTGCGCTGCGCTTAATACTGGATAGTGGTAGGTTAAGAGCTGATTGCGCTGCGCTTAATACTGGATAGTCTGGCGCTTATCACTGTGTGTGTACCGTGGTCATTATATTTGTATGGAGCCCCGCAGGGGACAATTATTATTTTTTTATTAATTCGTTCCACGAAATAACAATTTGTTCCCACAAAATAACAATTTGTTCCCTCAAAATAACAATTTGTTCTCTCGATATAACAATTTGTTCCCTCAAATTAACAATTTGTTCCCTTGAATTAACAATTCATTTCCACAATATAACAATTTGTTCCCAAGAATTAACAATTTGTTCCTGTGGGAACGAATTGTCATTTCGTGGGAACTAATTGTTAAATTGAGGGAACAAATTGTTAATTTGTGGGAACGAATTGTTAAATTGAGGTAACAAATTGTTATTTTGTGGGAACAAATTAATAAAAAAATGAAATTCTACGTCCCCTGCGGGACTCCGTATATTTGGTATCAGTTTGTATTTCTTTGATGTTTCGAGCTCTGTATCTTGTTTGTTACTTCATGTATACGTTTCTTGTCTGATTACTATTTCTCAGAAGTTAATTTGTTTTGTTAGTTATCTCATATAATAAATTATTTTTCAAGGTCTATTGATTTTTAATCTTTCCGCAATAATACAATATGTTCAACAATTCTGCAAAAACCAGGGGGCCGTTTGTTTCACTAAACATCGTACAACTAAAATGTTCGTAAGTGCAAATTGAAGTTTCAGTTGATGGATTTACATTTATTGAGCATAGGCTGCATATATGCAGCCTATGCTCAATAAATGTAAATCCAATAATTGTTTACACGAAAACGTTGTTAATGTGAAATTTACAGACTATCATAAGTGTGCACATACAAACATTTTACTCGTACAAAGTTTAGTGAAGTACATGTAGGTTCCTTGTTTTTTGCAGAATTATTGATTTTTAGCTAATGATCACAGTTGGTAATATACATCATGTGCAGTAAATACACAACATAGTAATTACTGGAGCAATTTTGATGTGATAAAGCAGGCCCGTACGCAGAGGGGCTGCAACGGGTGCGTACACACCCCCTTAACCATTTTACTCTTAACCCGCAGGCCTGTATAGTGGTATTGGCAAACAGTGTAGATCCAGATGAGCCGGCTCGTAACGAGCCGTCTCATCAGGATCTGCACCTTTTGCCATTAATTTTCATAATTTTGAGAACAAAAACACCCCATGTTCATAAATGGACTGGTCTGAAAATCATTTTGTGATGATTTAGATTGGTTGCAAAATTAACAAATCGAAATCCATTCCAGTTACTTCGGGGTGAAAGGGTTAATCTGCGGAGGTCTGTCAGCGGATGTGCAAAAACAATGTTTAGCCCTTCGCGCCGTCGATAACGCACACCCCTAAAATAATTCCTGCAGTACGGGCCTGTAAAGTGCAGATTCCCATCATAATGATATAATTGTATGAAGCCTTTCTAGCAGCTATTTCAGAGTTTTAGCGAAACCTTTCATTGTTGTAGGTTTTCACGAAACTAAACAATTCTGAAATTGCTACGTGTACTACAAAAGCATTACCGGTATTAACATTTATGTAACCATTTGCTGATACCTAATCTGTAAAATTTTACAGCAATTTCTAAACATACTAGAAATACATTATCAGCATTTATGTAAGTTTTTGCTACATCAGAGCTCCAGATAAGGTGCATATTGACGTATTTTACGCAATTATTTTAGCTGAATACGCATATTGATTATCAAAAGTTGGAGTACAAAATACGCACAGCAATGTGAAAATACGCATTGATTTTTAAATTTGGTAGTGAAAATACTGTCATAAAGTTGAAAATTCACTTAGTTCAGCTGCAAAAAGCAGCTCAAATAAGTGAATGTTTAAATTTGTTATATTTTTTTATCATTTGTTCCCTATTTAGTAATGAAGAAAATCAATAATCCATTTGTAAAAGTAAAATACGCAATGATTTTGAAATCAGGGGGTATAGTATGCTTTAGACACAAAGCTTATCTGTAGCATATTTCATCAACATTGCAAAGTATACTTTACTAGCAAAGTATACTTTGAGGGAGTAATCATTTATTTTTCCTGAAATGCATTATTTCAAATAGAAGTAACAAATGCATATATTTCATGATTAAAAGTATGCAGAATTATTATACTGAATTTATTACATTATCACAGCCATTAAATGGCTGTGATAATGTAATAAATTCAGTATAATAAAAATTAATAAATTTTTAAAAAAATTGAAAATTTCTCCCTCAAAGTATACTTTGCTACTAAAGTATACTTTGCAATGTTGATGAAATAGGCTACTGGTCCTGATTGATCAAGTGTTGATAGGTTGATGAAATAGGCTACTGGTCCTGATTGATCAAGTGTTGATAGGTTGATGAAATAGGCTACTGGTCCTGATTGATCAAGTGTTGATAGGTTGATGAAATAGGCTACTGGAGTTGCTACTGCGAAGACATTGTCATCAGCTGGTGTTACTGTGCTGTAATTCCAGCACAAAAATATTTACACAATTCCCTAACATTTGATTAGTCCGTTGCAAGTCTCCGTCCAAAATTTATATCCCAGTAAACTCCATGCCGAACTACTTTCCGTAACCGTCAGGCGCAGTTAAAATAATTCTTAAGAAAACGGAAAATAAACACATTTTCTTGATGAATTTATTTCAAATGTTGGAATTATAAGGAATGAATGGCCTTTTGTGGAATTTATCGGGGATATAAACTTGGAAAAGTCGCGGGAATACTGGACGAGGCCTTAAAAATTTTTTCGAAAATTGTAATTTGTTATCGCTTCGTCCAGTATTCCCGCGACTTTTCCAAGTTTATACCCCGATAAATTCCACAAAAAGGCCATTCATTCTTATAATTTTGTGGGGTATTGGTGTTTTGTCACATCAGAGTTCAGCTAGTACAGTCAAACCTCTCTAAACCAGACACAGAGACATGCTAGTTGTACCTATAGTCTGTTTCACGAAACCTGCCCAAATTTTACGGCTATATAAACAATGCAAAAACAATATTTTTTTCGATAATATTAAATTAAAGCAAAATTTAAGAATTAGCCTTCTTTTTATTTCGTGAAATTTGGTCAAATATTGGTTTTATTATGATAAATTGATTTCTCTATGGGAATTTAACATCATAACATGGTCATGGGGAAAAAGAGGTAGAGGACTTGTGGGAGGAGTCAAAAAACATTTTTTTTTGGAAATTGACCACGAAACCTAGCTAGATAGCTTGGAAATGATCTAACTAAGAAAACAAAAGTTAAATTTTAAAAATCGGTCCAGTATTTCTGAAATTCTAAAAAATTTCCCCATGTTAAATCCCCATAGACATCTTCACTCCGTGAAGATGTCTCCGTGAAGATGTCTATGGGGATTTAACACGGGGAAATTTTGTTTTCGCAATAAAATCAATATTTGACCAAATTTCACGAAATAAAAAGAAGGCTCATTCTTAAATTTTCCTTTAATTTAATATTATCGAAAAAAATATGGTTTTTGAATTGTCTATATGGCCGTAAAATTTGGGCAGCTTTCGTGAAACAGACAGTAATTGTGATATGTTTCATTGCCATTTACCTCCAATGATAATGTCTGTTCATGATCGCAAAGCATCCACGAAGTAGTCATCTGTCTGTTTTACAATGGAACCTCTCTAAACTGGACACCCTGGGAACCTCCCAGGGTGTCCGGTTTAGAGAGGTTTCACTGTATATGTAGTTACATATTTATGATAATGTATTTTGAAGTGGACCTCCCTGTAAATATCAGGCGAACATGAATGTACATTGCCAACTGCGACTACGAATAATATTATGCAATAATTCCAGCACAAAAATATTTACACACTTCCCTAACATTTGATTGGTCCGTTGCAAGTCTCCGTCCAAAATTTACATCCCAGTAAACTCCATGCCAAACTACTTTCCGTAACCGTCGGGCGCAGTTAAAATAATTCTTAAGAAAACGGAAAATAATCACATTTTCTTGATGAATTTATTTCAAATGCTGGAATTATAAGGAATGAATGGCCTTTTTGTGGAATTTATCGGGGATATAAACTTGGAAAAGTTGCGGGAATACTGGACGAGGCCTTAAAAATTACAATTTTGGGGGGAAAAAAATGTGTTTTTTTTTCGAAAATTGTTATTTGTTATCGCTTCGTCCAGTATTCCCGCGACTTTTCCAAGTTTATACCCCGATAAATTCCATAAAAAGGCCATTCATTCCTATAGAACATACCCATTGCATTAGGAGAATAGATCATTTATCCTACAAGTGTGTATATTTTTTGCTTTAGCACACAAGGTTTGAAAAAGAAATATACCATAACCCTAAATATTGGGACACAACTTATTCAAGGAAACGCATATACATGTATGGTTTCCCACAACAACAGAGTTTCCCAATGGTTACTGTCTGTTCCACGTGTTGCTGCCGACGAACATTTGGCTATTAAACACATTCAATATAAAAAATATAAGTCGCCCTCCCCCAAAAATATTTATTGATTTTATTGCGAAAAAAATATTTTCTTATGGGAATTTAACGTGGGGGCTAAAAATTTATTTTTTTTAAATATTTTTTTTATTCGTGGACCACCGATTTTCAAAATCTAACATTTGTTTTCTTAGTTACATCATTTTCAAGCTTTCTCGCCAGGTTTCAGAGTCAATTTCCAAATCTTTTCGTTTTTTGATCCTCCTTCAGGATCAAAAAACGAAAAAATTTGGAAATTGACTCCCCATGTTAAATTCCCAATAGGAAAATCGTTTTTTCACAATAAAATCAATATTTGATGGAATTTCATCAAACAAATTTTTTTGGGGAGGGTTGCTTTTTTATTATTGGTGAAAAAGTACTTAAATTTAAATATTTTTTAGATTTGATGTGTTTAATAGCCAAAAGTTTGTTGGCAGCAAAACGTGGAACATACAGTAGGTGTATTTGGATACAATTTGTTTTGGGAACCCCGTGTCCAAATATAGTTATAGGGTATTACTGTATGTTGCTAGCCATAATTCTACCCGCTCCATAAGTCGAGGCACGAAAATGAGCCCAAAAAATCAGTCTTGTGTCAAGTCGTGGCCATAAGTCGACTACTCGTCTCCAGAAACTGAAAATATGTCGACTATTGGGTGCAGGCGAAATTAGGTCACGATTCGCCTGTATTGCTATATCATTTATGCTTACTGTACTATATTTATCGACTGTCATCCCCAGTGAAATGTAAAGGTCGTGTTTGAAACATTTTAATACACACCTGTTTAATCGATGACGATGTGTTGTAAAAATTGGCTGTTACGTGAATTGGACGAACTTTATAATAAACTAGTTAATCAGTTGCAATACTGTTGTTTTTTTATTGCAATACTACTGGTGTACAAGCATAAACATCATTAACTGCTACAGAGACGAACTAATTGTATTTCTATCAAGTAAATAATGATAATAGCAACTGGTCACAAATATTAGGAGGTAAATGGAACAGCCGTCACCTGGCAATTTCACAGCTGATCGGGTTAATGACTGGATACAGTGGCTTGTTTGATTTCAAGTCTGAATTGACTGGTGATGTGTCAGTGCTTTTCTCATTTTTGGCTGTGACGGGAGAAATGGGGCTTATGGTATTTGCGACCAGTGTAGCTGCTGATCAAATTGCACATCCATTTAGCATGAGAACATTCTATTTTGCTTGTTATTATCATGCTGGGTTCTTCATTGATGGAATGGTGAACTGTAAAGATCTGAATCGTGATGATCGCTTGTATACACACACGACTATGCCATATACTGGTCGAAAATGTACTACACACGGTAACATACATTTTGCCAGCCCACAGTCCATACCCGTGGGTGTTAGGCTCTCTTGTAGGATATTATCCACAGGGCGCACACATCAGTGAATGCCTTTACATTACACTGTATCTGTTTACAGTCTCACGCAACGGGAGACATAATTATGCAGGCACAAGTAACAGGTTTTTAGTAATTTATGCTTCTCGAAAATGTATTGTGCAGACCTTCATTTCGCGGATGTTATGAAACCACTTGCAAAATTTATATGAAGGAAATAATGATTGTTCATGGTATGGTATGATTTAACATATTTTATTTTAGAAACATTAAAGAAAAATACCGCCACCGCAGTAGAAAGTATTTGGCAATAAAAATGGCACCAAGTCGTGATTTTCCCTGACCATTTTGTAACAGTCTTTCGGTATATTATTTTTAGACCATAGCCATAAGTCGAGGGCAGATAATATCGTTAATTTTGGGACCGAAAAAAGTTGACTTATGGCTAGCAATATATGGTACTGTACACATGAGTTGAATAATTGGGTGTCAATGGTGTGGTGACCATAGCTGTCATGTCTGTTATTTGTTACTGTTTCAGAAAGTTTAGCTCACTTTCAAGGTACCGGTACTATATTTGTCACCTTCTAATATTTATATATTTACAGGGGCGGATCCAGGATTTAGATTTAGATGGGGCTCGAATTCTCAATTGTAGATGAGATGCACGTGATCATCAACTTTCCTGAAATACAAATATTGTTTTTGTAAAAGGATGGGTTGTGGCTAGGGGTTAGAACACCTGACTTCCAATCCGGAGGTTGTGGGTTCAAACCTCGCCTTAGGCATCAAAAATATATGACCTTAGACGTTATGCTGGGACGTTAAACCCATTCACTTTCACTTTTTTTGTTGTCAAAAGTATATGTTGTTACCACTCAGTTGAACCGTCTCGACGAGACGGTTCAACTGAGTGGTAACAACACATACCTTGGGGGAATATAAGAAACATAATCAGATATTTATGGGTTAATATGGGTTATTTATGGGTTAATATGGGTTATTTATGGGTTAATATCTGAACGTGCCTGGATCCGCACCTGATTTATATGTAGCTTTGTCACCTTTATGTTTATTTACTAGTATGTGTAGCTGTACACCTGTGTTACCCAACTTATTCAGTTATTTATATACGACACAAGCCATGTGATTTTGTACCTTAACCCTTACTACGCTGAATTAAATTTTGTCGTCTGCTGGAAATGTTTTATTATCAATATTTCTCAATAAAAACCTGTTTTGGCAGCGCATGAGAATCGTCTCCACTGGAGACGATTCTCATGTGCTGTCAAAACAGGTTTTTTGTTCAGAATTAAGGCAAAAATGAAAAACAGCAGACGACAATTTTCGTCTCCCGCATAATGAGGGTTAATTTAAACTATTTATTTTACAACGATTACAAACAAGCGTGACAGTACTTATGAAAATGCTTTGACGCAGATGGGGACGTAAGATTGGTGCTTATTGTCGGAGGAAACCATAGTACCCGGAGGAAACCCACTTGTCCGGTCTGGCGACCACCATACAGTCTCACATACTGCCCCGGTCAAAGATCGAACTGAGCCGCATTGGTGTGAAAGCGCACACCGGACACACAGGTTGAAGTAACGGACCGAGGTCTATAAATACATTAAATATGCCTAAAAGCATCAATAAATGAAGAAAAAAATTTGTTTTTACCCCCTCCATCTAATCATTATAATGATTAGATGGAGGTGGTAAAATTTTATTATTTTTTTCTTCATTTATTGATGCTTTTAGGCATATTTGATGTATTTATAGACCTCGGTCCGTTACTTCAACCTGTGACCGGACACACCGATTGCGCTAACCGGAGAACCAATTATGCACCTTTATAAGGCTATGGTCTAGGGGGTACAGCATTGGACGTCAATACGGGATGTTGTGACTTCAATTCCCACACTAGGCATTTAAAGAATACTTTCAGTATTTTCCATCCTATTGATCTTTTGGAGGAGACTTTAAAACCGATGTCCTGTCTCTATATGACTTCAGCTGTTGCTGGGACGTTAAACCCATTTCACTTTAACCTTTTTGTACCTAAGAAGATGTGCACATTTTCATAAAAAAATATTGACAGAAATGTGATATCAGTAGCCTATTTCATCAACATTGCAAAGTATACTTTACTAGCAAAGTATACTTTGAGGGAGTAATCATTTATTTTTCCTGAAATGCATTATTTCATATAGAACTAACAAATGCATATATTTCATGATTAAAAGTATGCAGAATTATTATACTGAACGTATTACATTATCACAGCCAAATTGGCTGTGATAATGTAATAAATTCAGTATAATAAAAATTAATAAATTTATCATAAAATTGAAAATTTCTCTCTCAAAGTAGCAAAGTATACTTTGCAATGTTGATGAAATACGCTACTGAAAATTGATGAAATTTTCATAGCAAATGTGGAATTCTATTCTGCATTTGCTTCAAACATTTCCCAACTTTCATTTACAAAAGAATTTGTAAAATGGTAAATATTTTTCATGATAGGAGTCTGTTGTCCTGGTTTTTCTATGTATGATTAGCTACATTATACCATATGTTTCTACTTCGCATTGTCAATTCTTTGTCAAACGCCAGAATAGGTGAAACTGGCTGATGGCAGGAACACACAAAGATGGCCGACTTGGCCACTCCATGTGCCGTATATGATACAGTAACGAGGCAGTATTCACATACATTGTATATGTTATACATATATTTCATCACATTTATGAATCAATTACGGTATCTTTGAATCAAAAGGATGATCAGGTATAGGATGTGTGACTACGCTGAATTAAATGTTGTTGTCTGCTGGAAATGTTTTATTTTCAATATTTCTCGACAAAAACCTGTTCTGACAGCAGCACATGAGAATCGTCTCCAGTGGAGATGATTCTCATGTGCTGTCAAAACCAGTTTAGAATTAAAGCAAAAATAAAAAACAGCAGACGGCAATTTCTGTCTCCAGCGTAGGAAGGGTTAATAACCCTTAACACCACAGGTCTGTATAGTGGTATTGGCAAAAAGTGTAGATCCAGATGAGCTGGCTCGTGGTTAGCCATCTCATCAGGATCTGTACTTTTGGAAGTAATTTTAATATTTTTGAGACCAAAAACACCCCCTTTTCATAATCAATGGACTAGTCTGAAATATTTTTTTTGACAATTGGATTGGTTGCAAAATTAACATTTCAAAATCCATTCCAGTTATTTAGGGGTGAAAGGGTTAATCTTAGGTACAAAATCAGATGGCTGGTGATAGGAGCTGCTTCTCAGACATGCATAGAAAGTGATGAAGCTTATAGGAAACATTTAATTTACATGTACATTTTATATTCCATTTCTGAATCCAAATGTCCGAGATGAGTTGTCTGAAAAAATGTCTAAAAATGTGTTTTTAGTACTGAAAAATAACGATGCTAGTTTTTTCTTCAATCAATGATTACTAAATTAATAGGTTTATTGTTTATTATAGTCTCTAATTCTGTATGATGGTATATGTGGCTGTGACTGGAGAAATGGGGCTTATGGGTTTTGTGCCGTGTAGCTCCCGATCAAATAGCACATTCGTGTAGCCCGATAACAATGTACATGTATATTGCTGGTTAGAAGCATGACGGGTGTTTCATTGATGGAATGGCGAGCACAGATCATGATCAGACTGTGCGGATGCACAGGCTGATCTGGATCTATACTGGTCGCAAAACCCATACACCTCATTTCTCCAGTCATAGCCACATATACGTTATTCATCTTTATCATGTTGTATACAGTGTATTTAATATATATTCAAATCAGAATTCAGAGTTTGTTACAAAGAAAAATCGAAAACTGTATTTAATTTTATTTCTCTCACATTTCTGTTGTGATCCTCCATCGTTCTGTGACAAAATCATGACAACGGCTTGTTATTATACCCCTGGGCCCGGTTGCTCAAAGCTTCTGTTAGCTTAACAGACTGTTAAATCCTTAGCAATGCTAAGGATTTAACAGTCTGTTAAGCTAACAGAAGCTTTGCTAAGGATTTATGTTGATTAGTAAAAAGTTGTTTGTATTTCCATTCATCCATCCGTTCTTTTATCAATGTGATGGGATGGGTTTATAGTCTAGTTGTTATGGGTAAATTCCATTAACATTATAGTCTAGTGATTGAGCCTGGGATTTTTCAAATCTTGAGGCCGTGCTTTCAATCTAGGTATGTAAAAATATTTTCATACTCAGTTCCATGGCATTGGTCTTTCGGATGAGACTTGAAATATATGACCTTAGCTGTTGCTGGGACATTAAGCTTTTTCACATTTCACAGTTAGCATCCACGTGGGTAGTATTTAGTGAGATTACACCCTCGCTTCCTGACATTTTACATTGCATTTTAAAATCGTGATGGTTCAAAATATAATGCCGGGCTCATTCGAATTAGCGTCGCGGTCCCAATAATTTTCCCTATATTTTAATGTATTTTAAATGCGATGGCTCAATGCAACTCCTCGAAAAGTGCGATCCTTCAAAACATTTTTCAAGTCCCGCAGACACATTTCTCGCTATTTTGCTACACGATGGCTCGAAAGTTTTGTCGAAGTTTGTGGTTGGCTAATTTTCACACCTTAACATCCGATTTACCGTATAACAATCGAAGGTCGAGTCACGCTCTACCTGTCCCTGAAATGTGATTTCTTGTCAGGCCCAGTTCATTGATATGATCGCTACCATTGTTGACTGCGATAATTTTCAACTTTAACTAAATAATTGCTATCTTATTGTGTTGTTGTTTCGTGTCCCGTAACAACTGAATGGCATACAGCGACTTATTAAATATGCTGGGCTTCAGCCACTCGGAGCATTTTATAGAGTCTGTCGTAAATAGTCGTTTGTCTGGTGAAACTCGCGCAACCCGAGTCACAGAGTAACAGTAACAGAGTCAGTGTTAGGAGTTGGAACACTACTGTCTGTTCCACACTACTGTCTGTCTGTTCCACACTACTGTCTGTTCCACACTACTGTCTGTCTGTTCCACACTACTGTCTGTTCCACACTACTGTCTGTCTGTTCCACACTACTGTCTGTCTGTTCCACACTACTGTCTGTCTGTTCCACACTATTGTCTGTCTGTTCCACACTACTGTCTGTCTGTTCCACACTACTGTCTGTTCCACACTACTGTCTGTCTGTTCCACACTACTGTCTGTTCCACACTACTGTCTGTCTGTTCCACATTCCACACTACTGTCTGTTCCACACTACTGTCTGTCTGTTCCACACTACTGTCTGTCTGTTCCACACTACTGTCTGTTCCACACTACTGTCTGTCTGTTCCACACTACTGTCTGTCTGTTCCACACTACTGTCTGTTCCACACTACTGTCTGTCTGTTCCACACTACTGTCTGTCTGTTCCACACTACTGTCTGTTCCACACTACTGTATGTCTGTTCCACACTACTGTCTGTTTGTTCCACACTACTGTCTGTTCCACACTACTGTCTGTCTGTTCCACACTACTGTCTGTCTGTTCCACACTACTGTCTGTTCCACACTACTGTCTGTCTGTTACACACTACTGTCTGTTCCACACTACTGTCTGTCTGTTCCACACTACTGTCTGTCTGTTCCACACTACTGTCTGTCTGTTCCACATTACTGTCTGTCTGTTCCACACTACTGTCTGTCTGTTCCACACTACTGTCTGTCTGTTCCACACTACTGTCTGTTCCACACTACTGTCTGTTCCACACTACTGTCTGTCTGTTCCACACTACTGTCTGTTCCACACTACTGTCTGTGTTCCACACTGCTGTCTGTTTGTTCCACACTACTGTCTGTCTGTTCCACACTACTGTCTGTCTGTTCCACACTACTGTCTGTCTGTTCCACACTACTGTCTGTTCCACACTACTGTCTGTTCCACGTTTTGCTGCCGACGAAGTTTTGGCTATTAACCCTTTCCCTGTTTTGCGATATTTCGACTCTTCCAAATCGAAAACATCTGAATAAAAGAATCAAATGCTGGGTCAAATGATGGTTAAATTATCTGATAGAGTAGAAAACATTATGGGAAAAGGAGAAATTGCTTGTTACAAGCAATTTCTCCTTTTCCCACAATGTTTTCTAAAGACATCTTCTGCAGAGGCGTGAAAAGTCGTCTCTATCAGGGAAAGGGTTAAACACATTAAATCTGAAAAATATTTAAAAGTAAGTACTTTTTTATCAATAACAAAAGTCACCCTCCCCAAAAAAAATTATTTGATGATATTTCATAAAATATTGATTTTATTGCGAAAAAAAGAATAATGTTAAATTCCCATAGGAAAATCTTTTTTTCGCAATAAAATCAATATTTGATGGAATTTCATCAAATAATTTTTTTTGGGGATGGTGACTTTTTTGTTATTGATAAAAAAATACTTACTTTTAAATATATTTTAATTTTAATGTGTTTAATAGCCAAAAGTTCGTCGGCAGCAAAACGTGGAACAGACAGTAGTAACCGGCCACACGGCATGGGTTCCATTCGAGTTACTCGCGAAACGTACGTTGATAACTCTAAACTTCCTAGTTACGCCTAGGTTACTGGTCGCGAGAAAAAGGATTAGATCTACTAAAATTCTGATCAGCGCAGCATTAAATCAGCCTGCACATTCAGATCAGGGCCTGACATATTCACCATGGGCAGCTATCCATGATGCATAATATGAAATATTAAGCCCGTATATCAAGTTGCATTTGTTTTCCAAGTTTTCAGTGTTTATACTGGTCACAAACTAAGTATAATTTAAGCACTTTTTGTTGCTTTGGAACATTTTTCGCGACACAACTGGTTCCCGATTTCATTGGGCACCATAGACCAACGTCGTTTGAGCTGGGCCCATACACCACTGTTTCGAGTGATGTCACAACCACCTGCGACATTAATATGTGCAGTGGAATTTTTCTTGTTGACTATCATCAGCTAAAACATTGATACACTATACATTGTGCTTCGTTATACCTAAATCCGATGGGTACAGTAGTCGACAAATATATAAAAATCGCTAGATGCGATGACTCGAAAGATGCGATGACTAAAAAAAAATGTGCAGGCCTGTGGTTTCGAGCCATTGCGATTTCACTGTAGTTTGATTTGGCTTTCAATTAACGCGAAAAACAGATGCTAGAAAAACAGATGATATACGGTACAGTAGAACATGTTTCAACTTTACACACCCAACAGGGTGTTGAATTTTGACAGGTTTCACTGGAATTTATCTCTATTCATAATGTCTTTTCATGATTGCAAAGCACACAAATATGTCCTGAAACTGAATTACAGTGGAGCCTCTCAAAACCGGACACGTCCGGTTTTGAGAGGCTCCACTGTGGGTTTGTTTTGTTGCCAGACTGAGTAGGTCGCCACCAGTGTATGCCCTGATCTTGCACATCTGGGGCCCGTTTCACTAAACTTTGTATGACTAAAATGTTCGTAAGTGCAAATTTAGGATCGTAAGGAAATTTCAATTGATGGATTTACATTTATTGAGCATCGGCTGCATACATGTATGCAGCCTATGCTCAATAGATGTAAATCCAATAATTGTTTGCAAGAAAATATTGTTAATACAAAATTTACAGACTATCGTATTTTGCACTTACGAACATTTTAGCGAAGTTTAGCGAAACTGGCCCCAGCACAGTCTGATCAGGGTCTTTGCTCTGTTTGTTGGTTTTTTGTCAAGCAAATTGATGTAACAAAAACTTTGGATCAGTATCACTAAGAGCATGAAGAGTGATACGTGACCAGGATCTACACTGATTTTTGTCCGCTGTTTTTGAACTATTTATAGCCCACAAGTTTCCCAGCATGTAAAGAGTTAAGAATTCGCCAGAGTTTCTCTAATCTGCCACTGGGTCATTCTGTGCAGACGGGTCACAATTTCTTGCAATTTTCCGTTCTTGCAATTTTCATGATGTTTGTGTATTGTTCGTAAAAATATGTATTTGTCGTACATGTTTTTTTTTGCCTTCAGTTGCCATTCTTCTGTAATAATTACTCCTTTTGCTCATTCGTGCCAGTTCTATGTCATACAACTCAGGCAAATGTATTTCAGTCTCTCTGTTGTTGTGGTTGTTGTTGTCGTTTTCTTCGCAGAATTTTATCTATCCGCCTAAATTCAGATTGAAAAATAACCCGAAATATTCGGACACAATTTGCTTTGGGAAACCACTATTCCAACCCAAACAAATTGTATCCAAATACATTGTTAGTGTCATTAAACCAGTACTGTCATACTAACCCTAAATATTGGCACACTCACACTGTAGGGAAACCATATATTTTTATATGTTCGGACACAATTTGCTTTGGGAAACCCCATATTATTAAATAGGGGTTTCCCAAAACAAATTGTATCCAAATACATTGTTAGTATCATTAAACCAGTACTGTCATACTAACCCTAAATATTGGCATGCTCACACTGTAGGGAAACCATACATTTTTATGTGTTCGGACACAATTTGCTTTGGGAAACCCCTATTAAATAGGGGTTTCCCAAAACAAATTGTATCCAAATACATTGTTAGTATCATTAAACCAGTACTGTCATACTAACCCTAAATATTGGCACGCTCACACAGTAGGGAAACCATATATTTGTATGGTGTCCGAATATTTATGGTTATTATGGTACATGTGTACAGTAGTGTTTCGTCACCAAACCAAGGCATCATACTTCTCCCAACAGTTTAGTGTTGTAACCCTTAAACCGTTATCTTCATTTTTTGTGGTCTGCTGTTTATTTTCTGTTTTCAAATTTTATCATCAAAAACATGCTTGACAGCACTTTAGAATAATTTACAACATCCTTTGACAGCACTTAATTTACAACATGCATTGACAGCACTTTAGAATCATTTCCATTGGTAATGATTCTGAAGTGCTGTCAAACCATGTTTTTATTGAGAAATAAGGCAAGATATAAAAGCAACAGCAGACGACAATTGTTGTGTGTAGCGGTCTAAGGGTTAATACTGCAGTTCTAAATCACACAACAATTGTCGTCTGCTGTTGCTTTTATATCTTGCCTTATTTCTCAATAAAAACATGGTTTGAGCAGCACTTCAGAATCATTTCCAACGGAAATGATTCTGAAGTGCTGTCAAACCATGTAAATCATTCTAAAGTGCTGTCAAACCATGTTTTTGATGATAAAAACGGAAAATTGAAAATAAACAGCAGACGACAAAAAAAATAAGATAGCGGTGTAAGGGTTAATATTTAGTGATTTTACACTGATTACAAACACATGTGAGAGCACTTATACAAATGCCTTCGTTGGCACAGGGTTAATTAATATTTGTGATTTTACACTGATTACAAACACATGTGAGAGCACTTATACAAATGCCTTCGTTGGCACAGGGTTAATATTTAGTGATTTTACACTGATTACAAACACATGTGAGAGCACTTATACAAATGCCTTCGTTGGCACAGGGTTAATATTTAGTGATTTTACACTGATTACAAAACACGTGTGAGAGCACTTATACAAATGCCTTCGTTGGCACAGGGTTAATATTTAGTGATTTTACACTGATTACAAACACGTGTGAGAGCACTTATACAAATGCCTTCGTTGGCACAGGGTTAATATTTAGTGATTTTACACTGATTACAAACACATGTGAGAGCACTTATACAAATGCCTTCGTTGGCACAGGGTTAATATTTAGTGATTTTACACTGATTACAAACACGTGTGAGAGCACTTATACAAATGCCTTCGTTGGCACAGGGTTAATATTTAGTGATTTTACACTGATTACAAACACATGTGAGAGCACTATACAAATGCCTTCGTTGGCACAGGGTTAATATTTAGTGATTTTACACTGATTACAAACACATGTGAGAGCACTTATACAAATGCCTTCGTTGGCACAGGGTTTAATATTTAGTGATTTTACACTGATTACAAACACGTGTGAGAGCACTTATACAAATGCCTTCGTTGGCACAGGGTTAATATTTAGTGATTTTTACACTGATTACAAACACGTGTGAGAGCACTTATACAAATGCCTTCGTTGGCACAGGGTTAATATTTAGTGATTTACACTGATTACAAACACTGTGAGAGCACTTATACAAATGCCTTCGTTGGCACAGGGTTAATATTTAGTGATTTTACACTGATTACAAACACATGTGAGAGCACTTATACAAATGCCTTCGTTGGCACAGGGTTAATATTTAGTGATTTTACACATGATTACAAACACGTGTGAGAGCACTTATACAAATGCCTTCGTTGGCACAGGGTTAATATTTAGTGATTTTACACTGATTACAAACACGTGTGAGAGCACTTATACAAATGCCTTCGTTGGCACAGGGTTAATATTTAGTGATTTTACACTGATTACAAACACGTGTGAGAGCACTTATACAAATGCCTTCGTTGGCACAGGGTTAATATTTAGTGATTTTACACTGATTACAAAACGTGTGAGAGCACTTATACAAATGCCTTCGTTGGCACAGGGTTAATATTTAGTGATTTTACACTGATTACAAACACATGTGAGAGCACTTATACAAATGCCTTCGTTGGCACAGGGTTAATATTTAGTGATTTTACACTGATTACAAACACGTGTGAGAGCACTTATACAAATGCCTTCGTTGGCACAGGGTTAATATTTAGTGATTTTTACACTGATTACAAACACGTGTGAGAGCACTTATACAAATGCCTTCGTTGGCACAGGGTTAATATTTAGTGATTTTACACTGATTACAAACACGTGTGAGAGCACTTATACAAATGCCTTCGTTGGCACAGGGTTAATATTTAGTGATTTTACACTGATTACAAACACGTGTGAGAGCACTTATACAAATGCCTTCGTTGGCACAGGGTTAATATTTAGTGATTTTACACTGATTACAAACACATGTGAGAGCACTTATACAAATGCCTTCGTTGGCACAGGGTTAATATTTAGTGATTTTACACTGATTACACACGTGTGAGAGCACTATACAAATGCCTTCGTTGGCACAGGGTTAATATTTAGTGATTTTACACTGATTACAAACACGTGTGAGAGCACTTATACAAATGCCTTCGTTGGCACAGATGGAGGTGTAAGGATGATCCCATTATAATGTGGTAGGAAACTGGAGAAACCAACTTGCCCGATCAGGCAGCAAATTGCAGAATTTCAAATTGCATGAACTAACATGACAAAGTCAAGAGATGCATAGTGATCGCCAAGCATGGCCACTAGAAAATAATATTGTTATTGCTACTTATATTCTGTTTATGTACGGTGTTATTGCCCTACATCAACATGCTCATTTGTGGTTCCAGATCGTGGCCCAAATCATGTAAAAGCTACTATACATGTGTATAATATGTGGCTGTGACTGGAGAATTGGGGCTGATGGGTTTTGCGCATCCACAGTCTGATCAGGATCTGCATTGTTCGCCATTCCATCAATGAAACACTCGTCACGCTTTTAACAGGCAAGTCAGGCTACAGGAGTGTGCTATTTTATCAGGACCTTCGCTTGTCACAAATCAGTAGCCGATTTCATCAAAATTGCAAAGTATACTTTTCTAGCAAAGTATACTTTGAGGGAGTAATCATTTATTTTTCCTGAAATGCATTATGTCATATAGAACTAACGACTGTATATATTTGATGATTACAACTAGGCAGAATTATTATACTGAATTTATTACATTATCACAGCCAAAATGGCTGTGATAATGTAATAAATTCAGTATAATAAAAACTAATAAATTTATCCCTCAAAGTATACATTGCTAGAAAAGTATACTTTGCAATGTTGGTGAAATATGCTACTGATAAACACAGCTACAGACAGTCCGGATTTGTTCCTGGTGCCACAAATGAATGATTTCCTATCGTTTACACGTCGTTTCGACATCGTTTTCATTTTGATAATTGTTTTCTAATGAAAAACAACAAAAACGATAACAAAACGATCGGATGCATGGATAGAAATGACAGGTGTTTAAATAGTTAAAAGCCATGTATTTAAGCAAAAATATCGTTTTCACGTACAAAAAAGATAAACGATAATCTTTTCTATGCATATCGTTGAACAAAACGATCGTTTTCACTGCATTTTCCATTCATTTTCGTTTGTTTTGTTTGGTGTACCTTCAACAAATCTTCCTTGTATATCATGTGTATGTGTATTGTACCATACAGTGTTCCTTGGTGGATCCTGCAACCCAACCACGTGGCGAGCGGACAAGGCAATACCGTACTTCAAGGAACACGGAATCACGTTCTACAATCCAGTGAGTTACTGTGATCATTGTCAGATAATTGGTGTATTTTACACATTTATTTTCTCGGAATACACCAGTGTCGTCGTAGCCACGTTGAGGCACAATTTTTTTTTATAAATCTGGAAAATACCACTTGCCTCGGTGGTATTTTCCGGATTTAAAAAAAAAAAAAATGCTTTCATCATAAAAGCCGATCGTGAATTGACTGTTCGTGGCCATGTAATGTTATGCCTCAGTGTTTACCCGGGGATATGGGATAGCCCCCCCCCCCCCTACCCCCCCCCCCCCACCCCCCCCCCCCCCCCCCCCCCCGGTAGCAAATATCGTCAATTATTCTGCCATTCTCTATGATTTCAAAACGTGTCCTATAAAAAAAGAGCAAAATTTGTTGTCGAACATATTGCTCTAAAATACACCAAAATGCAGGAAATGCTATTTACATTTCAAAAACGTTATGGGGGAGAATGCACCCAGATCCCCTACCGTACTCCCTCGCTCCGCTAGATTGACGAACGAGCTCGCTACGCCACTGTACACATTCAGAAGTACACAATTTACTTGCAACAAAAATTTGAAAATACAATGTATACTTTGATGTTAAAAATAATTAGGAAAATGCTCTATTTAAAAGTGGTAATATATACCCTTATTTAAGCTTAAATACCGGTAAGCAAACAGTTTAACCCTTAGAATGCGGGAACCAAAAAAAATAGTCGTCTGCTGATAATTCATATTTTGTCTTTTCTCTCCGTAAAACATGGTTTGGCAGCATTTTAGAATCATTTCCATTGGATTGGAAATGATTCTAAGGTGCTGCCAAACCATGTTTTTGATGAGAAAAATGGACAAATAAAAGATATTCAGCAGACGACACTAATTAATTCAGCATTGCAAGAATTAAATAAAATGTACACCATTCCAACCTACTGTCTGTTCCACATTTTTCTGCCGATTTCTAGATGTAATGTGTTCAATGGCCAAAGTTCGTCGGCAGCAAAACGTGGAACAGACAGTAGTGGCTAATTTGCACAGCTAACAAAATGTACCTGTATGAGGCATGACGTGATGTACATCAGTGCTGACATTACAATAACAATTTGTTCCCTCAGTTTAACAATTCGTTCCCACGAATTAACATGATCCAGTGCAAGACGCCCCAACTACACCAGATCACTTGGTCTCAGAAAGATTCACCATTGAAATATGCATTGAATCCTTGAGAACGGATTCATCGCTAAGATACGTATACCCAACCAAACTCCCTCAAACACATCAGAATCATTTTGATTGTTTTTATTATATCCCCGGCATACGTATGATGAGTATATAGTTTTCGTATGGAATCCATCCGTTTCTGTCCATCCGTAAGATTTGCGTTAAATTTTTGTTTGCCGATCCATCTGGTGGCTGGGCATATCCGTGAGCCTCTGCTCACTCGCACTAGTTTTAACTTCAGTGCTGAATATATACAGGTATATTCCCATCTGTATAGGACCTTGCCTTTAAACGGACATAAAACCCCAGTTGTCAATCAAACCCATGTGATTATCATTTCATACAGCAGGTTCAGAACTGGCGACCGGAGCTGATGGAACTAGAAGCTGAGGCCAAACAGGTAACCATTAACCCTTTCAACCCTACAGCCCTCTAATGTGGTGTTTGCAAACAGTGTAGATCCAGATGAGCCGGCTCGTAATGAAGGGAAAAAAACACACACCCTTTTTAGCTTGCCTGCACGAAGTGCAGAAGAGCTTATGGCATACCCCCGGCGTCGTCGGCGTCCACAAACTTAATGTTGTGGTAAGTGTCTTACAACTTCTGTTTCCTTTCATGGAACACCTTGTTATTTCATACATGCATTCCTCAGATGACCCTCTATCATGCTGTAGCAAATCCACAACGCACCACCCATCACCCAAGGTCAAGGTCACAAACTTAGCATGTTCATAAACTTAACGTTGAAGTAAATGTTGTGTAACTTCTGTTTCTTTACAGGCAACACTTTGATATTTCATACATGCTTTCATCTGCTGATCCTCTATTATGCTACAGCAAATCCATGACCCACCCCCACCATTTTCACATCAACATCATAAACTTAACGTTGTAGTAAATGTCTTTTTATAACTTCTGATTCTTTACATGGAACGCCTTGATATTTCATATATGCATTCATCTGATGATCCTCTATTGTGCTACAGCAAATCCATGACCCACCCCCACCCCTTTCCCCAAGGTCAAGGTCACAAACTTAGCACATTCATACATGCATTCCTCATGTGAATAGCTATCATGCTGTAGAAAGTCACCAACTTAGTGCGTTCATAAACTTAACGTTGGGTTAAATTTTGTATAACTTCTGTTTTCAGGGAGTGCATTGATATTTCATACATGCATTCATCTTAATATGCTATATCATGCTATAGCAAATCGACGACCCACCTTCCACCACTGACCCCAATGTCAAGGTCGACCGCACACCCCTTAACCCAAGGTCAAGTTATATAATATTCATGTTTTTTATACAACTGTGCCACGTTTGAGTGAAGGCTGTCCAACAGGCGAGCTTCATTGTCTTCTGACAACTCTTGTTGTAAATGAAATAGTCTGAAAATCATTTTGTGACAATTGTGTTGGTCCTATAATTAACATATCACAGTCCATTCCAGTTATTAATGATTGAAAGGGTTAAAACGGGGTTGGGGGTGGGAGAATTATTGTTTTCATTCCTCTTATTATTTACTATGCTGAATGATAATGCATAGCTTTTGAGATATTAACTACTATAATTTGGAATCATTTGTATGCCCCCGGTCATGTGTGTGTGTCCATGTGTGTGTCCGTGGGTTTGGTAAGAAGTTTGCCACTCAGAGTTTCTCCAACGTACCACTACTGTCTGTTCCACGTTTTGCTGCCGTCAATATTTTGAGTATTAAGCACACTAAATCTAAAAAATATATAAATGTAAGTACTTTTTCATCTTTTTCACCCTCCCCAAAAAAAATTATTTGATTTATTGCGAAAAAAAGATTTTCCTATGGGAATTTAACATGGGGCAAAAAGGGGTTCCAGATTAACGAGGATGGTAAAAAAAAGAAGAAATATTTTGGAAATTGACTCTATTTTTAGTCCCATGTTAAATTCCCATAGGAACAAATTGTTGATTTCGTGGGAACAAATTGTTAAATTGAGGGAACAAATTGTTAATTCGTGGGAACTAATTGTTATTTCGTGGGAAGGAATTATTAAAAAAAGATTTCTACGTCCCCGGAATATGTATGTGCAAATCAGCTGCTTGAATGGAGCAGATTAGCAACATACCGAAAGACCTTTATATACATGTATGCTCAAATTGCATGAAATTTCCGACGGAAATGTAACAATAACGTTCGACCATTTCCAGCTGTATGTAAACGTTTGCTGTGGCTTTCGGGAACTTTTTGGGGTTCAAACAGTTTCCTCGTGCCACGGCAAACGTTTTCCCATACTGGACATTGTCAAACCATACATTTTTATCCCATCAACACAGTGCGTATGTGCCGTGAAACATGGTGCCGTGAAATTTTTTTGATATCCTGTCAATACGACCTAATCACCGCGTATGAATATATGCGGTGACTGGGGTTACTTTTTTGCATTTTAAAGCCATTTGTAGGTGTTAACGGGATAAATAGAATAGTAGGTTAGTGCGGTGAATGGGAAAAATATCTGGCGCGGCTCGGAAACGGGATGTGCTCGGCAGAGCCTCGCCCATCCCGTTTCCTAAGCCTTGCCAGATATTTTTTCCCATTCACGGCACTAACCTACTATTCCCTATATCTTCGCCATGATATTATTTTCACTTTACAGATGGCTGACGTTTTATATTTTGTGATAGACAATAACACACGGGCTGTGTCTTCGATGATTGAAGTGGCCTACCTTGTAGGTGAGTCATGTTTTCTGTAGATATAGAGAATAGTAGGTTAGTGCCGTGAATGGGAAAAAATATCTGCAAGGCTCAGGAAACGGGATGGGCGAGGCTATGCCGAGCACATCCCGTTTCCGTGCCGCGCCAGATATTTTTTCCCATTCACGGCACTAACCTACTATTCTATTTATCCCGTCAACACCTACAAATGGCTGTAAAATGCAAAAATAGTATTGACTGGATATCAAAAATGTTTCACGGCACCGTGTTTCACGGCACATACGCACTGTGTTGACGGGATAAATAAATATACCAAACTTGGCCATAGACTGCCGAGTGTGTAAAAGCAATCCTGTAAAAAATAATCCCAATGATTTAATTTTACGTTACTGGCAAATTCTTTTTTTGCAGAACCTGATCAACAAATCTTTTTAAGCCAATAAGGAACATTTTAACCCGCTCAAACACCACAGACCTGTATAGTGGTATTGCCAAACAGTGTAGATCCAAATGAACCGGCTTGTCATCAGGATCTGCACTTTTTGCACGTAATTTTCATATTTTTTTGAGAACAAAACACCCATTTTCATAAATGGACTAACCTGTAAATGATTGTGTGATGATTGGATTGGCTGCAGAATTAACATATCAACATCCATTCCAGGGGCCCGTTTCACTAAACTTGCGACTAAAATGTTCGTAAGCGCAAATTTCGAATCGTCTGCAAATTTCAATTGATGGATTTACATTTATTGAGCATAGGCTGCATATGCAGCCTATGCTCAATAAATGTAAATCCAACAATTATTTACAAGTAAACAGTGTTAATGTGAAATTTACAGACTATCATAATTTTGCACTTACGAACATTTTAGTCGTAGGAAGTTTAGTGAAACGGCCCTCAGTTACTTAGGGGGTGCAAGGGTTAAGGTATTTATCACTCCCATTTTCATGCACATTTGTAGAATATTTAAAAATTACTCGCAACATAATAATCATGTGATGTCACAGTGTTGGAGTCGGTGGAAAATTCATAATACTGGGTGGTTAGAGGAGATTGGATTTGGTTGTTTGTTTGGTGTAAGTGAACCTATGTTTTATTATGTTTAGAAGCAGTGCAGACATGTTGCCTATATTATGTACAAATCGATATGTAACTTGCATGTAGTTACTGAGATACATGTAGTTGGAAGCGGCACGGTGCCATTATTTAACTATTTATTTTCCAAACCTTTTTGTGGCAGCGACTTTAGAAATATAATATAATAGGGATTATGGCATTTGTTACCACGGTAACCCCTGATCATATAGCACACTCGTGTAACTTGTTGCCTGACAACAATCTATAGTATTTGTGAGAAGAATACCAGGTGTTTCATTTATGGACTGGCGAACAGTGCAGATCTGATTAGACGCACAGGTGATTCTAGCGTGTCTTGGATGGTCAATTATAATAGGAATGAATGGCCTTTTTGTGGAATTTATCGGGGTATAAACTTGGAAAAGTAGCGGGAATACTGGACGAAGGCCGGAAGGCCTCGTTGAGTGTTCCTGCGACTTTTCCAAGTTTATATCCCCGATAAATTCCACAAAAAGGCCATTCATTCCTTATAATTCCAGCATTTTGAAATAAATTCATCAAGAAAATGTGTTTATTTTCCGTTTTCTTAAGAATTATTTTAACTGCGCCTCAAGGTTACGGAAAGTAGTTTGGCATGGGAGTTTTACTGGATGTAAATTTTGGACAGAGACTTGCTACGGGCCAATCAAATGTTAGGGAATTGTGTATATTTTTGTGCTGGAAATTATTGTTTGTATATCATGTACATAAAAACACCTTTCTAAACAATGTACAAAACAATTCAAAAGTGCCCGGGTGTAAATATAATAATACTTAGAAAGGTACAAAACTCCATCGCCACCATTGTAACAAAAAGCCACACATAAAGACAATTGGAACTCGCCTATACAAACACATTACAGCGTATCGAAACCGCTGCTTGGGGTGGGTTTTGTTTTCGGCAGCATTTTACAGTTGCTAATACATTAACATAAATCTCAAAGATTTTGAGTGTAAACTGTACTAAAAACGCGCCTCACTAACCTAAATTCGCTTTTTAAAATCATACACGTTCACTTCCGCACTCTCAAAGACTATTAGCCGCCATCTTTGAAAATATTTAAATCACGTGCATGCATTGGTTTGGTTGGTTACTGGAGACTGAAGTCATTTCCATTAGCCAACCAAATCAGTGCGTGTCACGTGATTCGATATTTTCAAAGATTCGTTTTTAATCAGGAAGCAAAGGTGTATGATTTTAATAATTCCAGCACAAAAATATTTACACAATTCCCTAACATTTGATTGGCCCGTAGCAAGTCTCGAATTAACAATTCGTTCCCACCATATAACGATTCGTTCCCTCGAATTAACAATTAATTCCCACGAAATGATAATTCGTTGCGTCAATTTAACAATTCGTCCCTCGAATTAACAATTTGTTCCCATGATATAAAAAATCGTTCCCACGATAATACAATTCGTTCCCGTGGGAATGAATTGTTATTTCGTGGGAACAAATTGTTAAATTGAGGGAACGAATTGTTAATGCGTGGGAACGAATTGTTAAAGTGAGGGAAAGAATTGTTATTTCGTGGGAACGAATTGTTATTTCGTGGGAACGAATTAATAAAAAAAATAATTCCACGTCCCCTGCGGGTGCTCCGTAGTTACTGTCTGTTTCACGAAAGCTGCCCAAATTTTACGGCTATATAAACAATTCAAAAACAAGATTTCTTTTGATAATATTAAATTAAAGGAAAAATTAAGAATGAGCCTTCTTTTTATTTCGTGAAATTTGGTCAAATATTGATTTTATTGCGAACACAAAACAATTTCCCTTCCTTCCCCATGTTAAATCCCCATAGACATCTTCACGGAGTGAAGATGTCTATGGGGATTTAACATGGGGATTATTTTTTTTGAATTTTAGAAATACTGGACCGATTTTTAAAATTTAACTTTTGTTTTCTTTGTTACATCATATCCAAGCTATCTAGCTAGGTTTCGGAGTCCCAATTTCAAATTTTTTCGTTTTTTTGACTCCTCCCACACTCCTTTACCTCTTTTTCCCCCATGTTAAATTCCCATAGACAAATCAATTTTTCGTAATAAAACCAATATTTGCACAGAATTTCACGAAATAAAAAGAAGAACTCATTCTTAAATTTTCCTTTAATTTAATACTATCGAAAAAAATATTGTTTTTGAATTGTTTATATGGCCGTAAAATTTGGGCAGGTTTCGTGAAACAGACAGTAGTAATACTCATGTCGTTTGAAACTTCTACAGACAATGTTCGGAAACATATACTAAACCACAAAAGTGACTTTACATCGTATATGTGGTTGTGACCGGAGAAATTGGGCTTATGGGTTTTACGACCAGTGTAGATCCAGATCAGCATGTGCATCCGCACAGTCTGATCAGGATATGCACTGTTGGCCATTCCATCTATGAAACACCCGTCATGTTTCGAGCAGAGAATACATATCGTTATCAGGCTACAAGAGTGTGCTATTTGATCAGGAGCCACACTAATCACGAATCCCATAAGCCACATTTCTTCAGTCACAGCCAAATTCAAAATTGAATAAAGACATGTTTTCGTAGTAGAACGGCGTGTCTTTTTCATCGTTATAATGTATGGTGCCCATGCGCAGAGCTTACAAATCTACTGTTTCCGGTTGAAACCGCACACAATGCATACTAGGTACACCGTCACATGAACTTAAACTGTTGCATGATGTTCTCAAATAGGTTTTGAGAGTGAAACCTCTCTAACCCGGACACCCTGGGAGCCATAGTTGTGTGCTATGACAGACATTATCACCCGAGATAACTGACCAAGAAACTCATAAAAAATATGATCACAGGTGTTTTGTGATGTCCGGTTTGGAGAGGTTTCACTGTATTGTAATTTAAATGAGTGTAAAGAGTCTTTTGCAGTTAAGTATAGCTATTCGGACGGCAATTTTCAGACGCAGAAACGTGAATCGTAAATTGAACGCCCGGGGAGCGACGACCACACACAGGGAATTAGAAAGCCTTTAGACACACGACTCTGTACATGAAGGTCACACGTATTCATGTGTCCATCTATATTACTGTATACACCAGAGCTGATTATACAGTGATGATAACCAAAGGACTGAACGTCCTGAAATTCGTCGCAGTATGTATTTGTGGATGACACATAGACTAATACTTAATCTAGAGTGGAAACACGTTTCGCGAAAAATAAGCGCGGGAATTTTACAGCTGCAGCAGCAACAACAATAACAACAGCAACAACAGAAACAAAGAGTTAAACATAGAGTTTTGGAAAACCCAAAATGATAAATAGATTTCTGTTCTAACCGAAATCGAAGATTGTATTCATGCACAGAACCATGGAGTTACGAATCGCGAATTATCAAATCGAGTATGGCGGTTAATCGTCGCACCCTTAGACTACGGAAACATGTGCAATAACATAACTTTAGCACACAAAAGCAAACACAACACATCACACTAAAAAGGCGATCAAGCTAAATTGTTAGAACTATTTTTCATGATGACGTGTTTTTAAAAACTTCAACCCGCAAAGTATGTGCTGCGACCGACATAAGCTCGTTTGCATAAAAGCTGTAAGACCTCAAATTTGGATGTTGGTTGTATAATTCTTCGGTGGCGCTCGAATAATAAAATGACTGCAAACTGCAATCATAATTCAGCATAAATGAATGTATCGACGTTGGTGGCAGTCGATGGCCAATTTTTGATGGTCATGACGTTGCCACTATTGGCGTCGTTAACCTTTGACAAGACGTCGTTATCACTTAATTATGGAATACTTGTGTTAATTGGATTAACAGAAACACAACCACTGTTTAGTCTATGTTAATGGGACCTGTTGCCAAAAATAAACTTCGGTGTATTGATTATGGCTCATTGTATGACATTTGTGACATCTGTCTGCTTTTTCGAACATATGAGTCGAGCTTAAGCTATGCGAATTGATATAGTCATACGTCGAAAGGCCGTTTTGTGACAAAACGGCCTTTCGACGTTTGGAATTTATGATCTGGCCATGCTACAGATATCTCCAGTCATAGTCAAAGTAAGTCAAAGTAAGCCCGATTTCTACAGCCACGTACATGCTTGTATGTGGCTGTGACAGGAGAAATGGGGCTTATTGTATCTATGGCCAGTCTAGCCCCTGATCTGGGAGCACAATCGGGCAACAAGATATGGACAATTATTGTTTGTTAGAAGCAGGTCGGGTGTTTCACTGACTGAACGGCAAACAATGCAGATCCTGATCACATGCACAAGCTTAGCTGGATCTACGCTGTTCGCAATTTTCATAAGCCCAATTTCTTCAGACATGGCCACATATCTGGAGCTAGGCTGGCCACAGACATCATAAGCCCCATTTCTCCATAACAAAATAATAAAACATGGCATACCGTCATGTGCAGATGTATGCAGTGTGGTGTCTGGAGGAGTTGCATAGACCAAACAGCAACACGTATCAGTATGAAAGTGCAAGCTTGTATAAGTCATTACCAGTATTTCAGTCACAACACCAAGGTGCATGATCACGTGGTTTCAACAACAACAACGTCGCCCACTCCAAAGTAAGTATTATTTGATATTTTCCTTAATATGTAACGGATTTTGATGAAATATGGCGCAGCAAACGCGTGTTAATGAGCTTCATTTGGTGGTCTATGGAGTTTGGCACAGACTTATATCGTTTTTGCGAAGTATCGACACGGAAATCGATTCTTCGCAAAAATGACAGAGAAGTTTGGGCGAAAATACAGAGATCACAAAATGCAGCTTAACAAGACGCGTTTGATGCGCCATATTTCATCAAAATCCGTTACGTAATAAGGACACTATACAATAATACGTACTTTGAATCGGTACTTGTTGTTGTTGTTGTTGTTGTTAGTACCACGTAATCATACACCTTGACACCGTTTCCTATCGCTTCTCTCGTAACGAATACAACCCACCAGATGGACCAGAATCTACAATACATGCAGAGTGAAACCTCTCTAAACCGGACACCCTGGGAGGTCCCAGGGTGTCCGGTTTAGAGAGGTTTCACTGTAAATCAGGCATTTGATCATACTGAGTCATAGTTGTGTGGTATGCGATCACGGACATGCATTGTCACCCGAGATAAATTACCAAGAAACCCATCAAACTTATATCACAGATGTGGTATTGGTGTCTGGTTTAGAGAGGTTCCACTGTATATACAGTTATTGTGTAATACATAGTATGTGGCTCTTTTGTAACGAATTGGAACCATCAGTGGACTAGATACTTTACTGTAAATTATATTCTTATGATTTATCAAATCAAATGTTCTGTCCGTGACGTAGAAATCGTATTAGATATAACGCTGTCTGTGACAGCCAGACGAGTTCTATGATGATGTATCGATGATTTAACCCTTTCAACCCTAAGGAACTGGAATGGACTGTGATATGCTAATGTTCCGACCAATCCAATGGTCACAAAATGATTTTCAGATTCGTCCATTTATGAAAAGGTGGTGTTTATGTTCTAAGAAATATTAAAATTATTACTTTCAAAAAGTGCAGATCCTGATGAGCGGCTCGTTACGAGCCGGCTCATCTGAATCTGAACTTTTTGCATAAACCGCTATAGCGGGATTTCGTGTTTACAGGGTTAATACACTACAAAATGTGCCGCATATGAATTTCATATGTGCAATTTTCATATGAATTTCATATGTAATTCATATGTTTTACATTAGCTACAACGATTCGCCTCCAATATGTTATCTACGGCTACAAGTTTACCCATTCAAAAAAGATAAGCAACCGAAATGCCAACCCAAATCTTTTGCATGCAGGTCATAATTTAGTAAACTGTATAGTTTATACCTTTAACCAAATAATCTTTGATGTTGAACTAGTAAATTGCCAAAATAATAGAACATGGAAATCATTTTCCCATGGAACCATCTTTTCTCTAGTTGTTGTTCAACATTTAAGATAACGAAATGAAGCTTTCAAATTTATAAGATATACATGTAAATGTCAGATAAATACGGTAAAATAACCAATTTCTGCATGTGTATGTTCTTTATTAATGATTTATTGATAATATAAAGCTTTATATCGCTAACATATCAAACACGCCGGATAACCGATTGCAAAAAAAACCACTCTTCCATGCGTTACATTAAAGAGGTGGTGTTAAATTGCTACCCTCGCGAGATGCATGGAGCGGGTAGCAATTTTGTTTATAGTTTTTCATATGAACAGCACAAGTATTTGTTTCATATGAATTGCATATGTGCACATTTTGCTGTGTATGGTATTTTGCTGTGTATGGTAGTATTTTGCTGTGTATGGTATTTGCTGTGATGGTTTTTGCTGTTGGTTATTTCTTAAAGGGTTTACTGATTTCATACGAAACGAGACTATGCCTCGTTTCTTATGAAATCAGTCAACGAGTTTAATAAATATCATATTAAATCAACACACACAAATGCTAGTTTCATGTACATGTATTTTCATGAGTATAGCATCATATTTTGAAGCTGTACTGATCACCTTACAGAGCAGTCTCAATTTACTATTTATTACACTAGTATATTATGACATTTTAATACACTGTGTTATTACACTGTGACATCCAATTTTATGCAACAAAATAGGTTGTAGCTCCGATTTGTTCATCATATACGTGTTGAAGCTATTTTTTCGTAAAAACAATCTGTTTAACAGTAAACAAAATAATTACATAGTTATAAAGTTTCAAGATCAATACAATTATGGTGGACATTTTTCGACTGCAAGATACAAAATTCAAAATGGCCACCATGCCAAACACAGTCAGACAAGTATCATTTGTTTCCAATATAATTGCTATGAAATGAAACTGTGCCTCAGATGATATGTTAAACATTATTCAACATGTACATTGTTCGCTTTATGACGTATGACTTACAGCAACTAAATGCATACTTGTATTTCATCAACTACCAAATAGATGTGTGTTTTATTCAACTAATTACAATCGATTTGCACACTAACTGGTATTTATATTATAAAGAATTTAACAAACCACGACTACATGTATTAGATTCAGAAATATGATACCAATCTACAATAATTCCAGCACAAAAATATTTACACAATTCCCTAACATTTGATTGGTCCGTAGCAAGTCTCTGTCCAGAATTTATATCCCAGTAAACTACATGCCGAACTACTTTCCGTAACCGTCAGGCGCAGTTAACATAATTCTTAAGAAAACGGAAAATAAACACATTTTCTTGATGAATTTATTTCAAATGCTGGAATTATAAGGAATGAATGGCCTTTTTGTGGAATTTATCGGGGATATGAACTTGGAAAAGTCGCGGGAATACTGGACGAGGCCGTCCGGCCTTCGTCCAGTATTCCCGCGACTTTTCCAAGTTTATACCCCGATAAATTCCACAAAAAGGCCATTCATTCCTATAATGATTACAAAATCGCATGGTGTGTCTCGTATGTTATAGAAAAACACAACGTGAATGAAATGTTGCGTAAATTGCAGCTACGAAGCGGCAGGTGGTGGTGACGATGTGTGAGTATACAGAAAAATACCTGACCATCGATGGAACACCAGTCTCTGACAGGTACCCTTGTTTTACCAGGGATTCCGCTGGCGATCGCCACTTTCGCAATTGGCGATCAAAATAAACTAGTATTGGCGATAAAAAATTACAATTTTCAAAAAAAAAATTATTTTTTTTTCTCGAAAATTTTAATTTTTTATCGCCAATTGTTTATTTTTATCCTATTGGTTATTCCCTTTTTTTTTGTTTTGAAGTGGCTATTTTTTTATTTTCCCCAGTGGATACTCTGTAGACACAAAACTTATCTGGAGCACTGGGGCCATTTCACTAAGCTTCGTATGACTAAAATGTTGTAAGTGCAAACTTATGATAGTCTGTAAATTTTACATTAACACTTTTTGGATTTACGTTTATTGAGCATAGGCTGCATATGCAGCATTTGCTCAATAAATGTAAATCCATCAATTGAAATTTGCAGACGATCGTAAATTTGCACTTACAAACATTTTAGCCCCTGATATATACGAGTGTGTATGCATGGGAACAGGCGCAGATACCGTCACATGACAAATCTGCATAAATTATATGCTGCCGAGCAGTGGAAAGGATATATATATATTATGAGGCGCCAGCGATATAATCTATATTGTATCGTTCTCAGACCATGAGCTGAGAAGTTTAAATATACAAAAGTACAAAACTACTATATAGTTTGGTATTTTTGTACTTTTATATGAAAATCTTACAATATAATCTCAATTGTAAACTTCTCAGCCCTTGAGATTAGGAATTTATCAAAAACAATGCTTGCTGTACAAGACTATATAGGTGTTTTGTACGAAAACTATAATTTTAAGCCAAATATGTACAATGAACCACGAAACCGCTATATCACAATTACTGACTACTGGCTAGTCATATTGATAAAAAGCACGACGTCGTGCTTTTTATCAGCTAAAGGTCGACCTTTCATAAGCTCATACCTACGGAAAAGGGGGGGGTACCTGTTCATTGTTTATGGGAATAGGGCCATGTAGTATTGTTTTAGCCCCTCTCCATCAGGGGCTACACTGTTAGATATTCATTCGCAAAAGAATCCCACTACCCGATGGTAGCGAAACTATGTGGCTGGGCTGCATTGTCGGGACGTATACTGTATCTAAATGTATAAGGTACCTATTGTCAGACATAGAGTAGCCAGATAGCGAATATTTATATGTACACGAATATGTCCACACGAGCGAATATGTCCGCGGACATATTCAATCATTTCAACAGAAAATCTATATTAACTCAAAACGGTGATACAAATAGTCTTTCATTTGATATATTGATTTAATGTTTGAGTATAAGCTTGATTTGGCAGTATAACCATCATTATGATATGAAAAAATCCAATATGGCCGCCATGCATTAACAAATGGTACATGTGACTGCCCACCTTGTAGGGAGATGGTCTATGTAAGCTTTCTTCCAATCCAATTCTCTTTTGGAGTGATTACAGTTGAAAAACAATAAAAACAGAGTAGAAAATAGAAAAAAAGAAAAAATCATAAGTAGTATAGGGGCCAATTTGGAGGCACATACCCAGTGACCTATTTTTTTTTAAATTACACTCAAAGCATTTTGTATGAAATTACACCGACTAACGCTATCCCACCAACAATAAACACAATTTCTCTATTCTTTTGACTCTGTGAGGGTGTATAATAATCACTCAGTACCGGTTCCTCCTCAAATGACTGTAATTGTTGCGCACCTGTCACCGGTGCTGTAACAGCATTATACTCCCTAATAGCTTCATCTACATCTCAAAAGTCTTAGCAGCGTGGTTCTGCTTTCTAATTTCACTATTAATCCAGTCTAATCTCTCTGTTCTTTTTTCTGCCCACTGTGCCTGTGCCTTTTGTAATTGCTCTACGGCATTATCATGCCTTTTGCGTTCTTCATCGCAGAATTATTCCCCAATGAACTGAATAAGAAATTACTCCCTGTAAACGCCAATGCGTTAACCAAAGCACCGCCAACCATCATAGCTATTCCAGACATTTTGTTTATATAATAATTTTTATTACTTAAAAATATTATCAGGAATTATACCTTGTTTAACAAGCATATCTCTCGTGGCAATAGCAAGTCCAGTATCCAACATTAACATAGCCATATTATAACCATCAAGTTGCAGTTTTGGCACCGCCTGTCTTATAATTTTATTCATTATCTGCGCATATCCAATTTCAAGCGCCGGTTTATTACAGCAACATGATATGCAAGATTTCTATTATCTTTCATCTGTATTAATTGCCGTCATCTTTTTTTATTTTACTTAATAATAAATTTAATTTAATTTAATTAATTGTTTACTCCATAAGATGTGGATTGTGTTTTACACTAGGCATTTCAGGTTCTTTTGTTTCAATTTTATTTCGATTTAACAATTTATAGCCAAACACAAACCCACCAACTAAACTCACTGTCACTACAAAATATATTATATTCGAGGTTTTAATGACTTTCACTATAACTGGTTCTTCAGGTGGTATATCTACTTTTTTCTTATGTACCATATGTAATAGACTTTCTTGTTTGGCTTTTCTAGCAGCAGCACCCTTTTTACCAGCTTCAACCCTCTTTGGATTCTTTGCTGTTACTTGCTTAATCTCCTCTTTTCGTTCTGGAATTTCTTCATCAGGAATCTGTTGTATGTTCTCCGTTTCCATTATTTTTATTTATATCATTTATATTTTTAAATTGACAATATTTAAATATTGTTATTGCTGCAGTAATAGGTGCCAGAAATGCTCCAAACCTAAAATACATCTCACAACAAGTACTAGTCAAGGCATGGTCAACAAATGGATCCCCTTCTAAATCAGCTACGAGTTTATCATGATTTCCTGCTGGTATAGGCAAGATATTACCTACAGCTAGAGCATACATATTCAAAATAGTATTACCAAGAGTTTTCGTCATTGAAGCACCCAATCTACTTTCATATCTGTTATACAATTTTAATATTTGTTCGTTTGACAACTATTCTATGGTAAGCTGAAAGATCAAAATTATTATCATACCAACAATAGCTGTGATCATCTGGTAGAGGAACTTTCATTTGAGCTAAGATTCGAAGTGTTTGATACATAATATGAAATTCATATAAGGATCTCAAAAAAACGGATCATTTGTAATTGTTAAATGCTGGTTATATGAAACACGACCCACAAGTAGCACACCATATTGCAAAGTTAAATTGATTCTGATACCACCCCATTTGATTATTCAACCAATTGTTATATGCTTTGTTGTTGTTTGAGACATTACCAGTTATTGAGGGGTTTGGATACCCCGCTAATGCGTTGGAATATGTAGCTTTGAAACTTTTATCTTTTGTAACATAAACATCAACATTGTATAACATTGGAACCGTTTTCAAAGCGTATATATGGTTGACATTGTAGTTTGCATCTTTATTAAATTTGAATGCCATTGTTGTTG